>LN483425.1:0-251507 GCA_900002565.1 Culicoides sonorensis
CCAGTTAATAATATTAGCAAATGAAAAATAAATATAAAATAAATAATCAAATTATAATTTGCTTTGAAGAGAATCTGGGTTAAGATTGATTTTTTTTTGCTTCTTATTGTTTAACAGTCGATTCAAGATAATAATCATCAAAATTCAACTGTTTTTCTTATTTTTGTTATATCAAGTAAATTATCATTAAATTTAAATTTAATTTAATTTAATTTTCATTCTTTTCTCTGCCCATCAATATCTCTTGTAATTTGAGTACCATTTTAGTGTGTTGTTTTTTTTAAGTATCCATTGAAGTCCATTGAAATAAAGAGCATGAAAAAACATCAAAATAATCAAATGTAGGACACTCCTACTGTGAATAATCATATTTAATCTTAAAAAAAAAACTTATGGATGTTTTTCATTGTTTATAGTTTATGATGATCATCATCTGGCACAAAATACTTATATATTATATTTTTTTTGTTATCTTCAAATTATAATCACAGACTGTTTATTTTCTATTTCATTTATTGTGTTTTTTTTTGTTAGTTGTGTGTAATAACTCAAAAAATCTAGGTAATGTATGTGTGTGTACACATAAAACAAAAGAAGATGAAAAATAATGATTGAGAATGTGTTATAAAGGTTAGTTAGTTAAAAAAAATAACAATAAAAATAAGAAATTGCAATAACATTCTTTTCTTCTAATCACGCTACACGGTAAAAACAAAAGTTGCCGTAAAACTTGCCGTATACAGCAAGTTGTTGCCGTATACGGCAACTGTACGGCAACTTTACGGCAAGTCTACGGCAAGTTTTAGAACTTTGTACTACAGAATTTTCATTTTTTGAAATGTGAAATTTTGATAAATATTTGTCGTAGAAAAAATTCTAAATATGTTTTGGAAACAACAGAAAAACATCTTTTAGAATCTTATACAACATTTTAATTTTTGTAAAAACATTTGAGTTTTAGAGCGAAAATTGTAAATTTTTGATACAAATTATAAGAATTGATGCAAACAAAACAATATGGTTGAACATTTGAGTAATACAAGGCACATGTATGAATCAGCAAAAGTATGAGTTCTACCATATTGTTCGATTTGCATCAATTTCCAATGGTTTGTATAAAAAATTTACAATTTTTTGCTCTAAAACTAAATTTTTTTTACAAAAACTAAAATGTTGTATAAGATTCTAAAAGATGTTTTTCTGTTGTTTCCAAAACATATTTAGAATTTTTTCTACGACAAATATTTATCAAAATATCACATTTCAAAAAATGAAAATTCTGTAGTACAAAGTTCAAAAACTTGCCGTAGACTTTGCCGTAGAGTTGCCGTACAGTTGCCGTATACGGCAACAACCTGCTGTATACGGCAAGTTTTACGGCAACTTTACGGCAACTTTTGTTTTTACCGTGTATAAATTTATATGTATAACATTATATCAATGTTTAAAATCAGTAGACGATCCGTTATTATCATATTATAACATTATAAAGCAATACTGTTCATATTTTTTTTTTGTATTTTTAAATGAAATTAATAGTAAAAAAATAAAACAATAATATTATTATTTATAATAATCAATCTCAATCTGATAATAAATGTATATGTTTATTTTATTTTATATATTTTTTTTCTGTATTAAAGTAAACATATAATAAAAAGTTAAAAAGTAAGCAAGTAAGTAAACCTTCTATAATTCAATGGAAATACTTTTCATATTTTTCATACATTAAAATGTGTATAAAAAGGGAAAAAGAATGTTTATTGTACTATTAAAAAAAAAAAATAATGTTAAGGTTTCTAGGTGAATTCCATACAAATTATAATTATTGTAATGTTTTTTTTCTCTTTAAATATTATATTGATCTTATACATAATAAACATAAAACCCCATTCGACTTTTTGCGGTCAAAATATGTTGTGATCTTTTGAATTGATATATTTTTGCTATGATGATGTTTCATAAAAAAATGTTATACAAATACGGTAGAACACAAAAAAAGTCTAATAACCTCAATAAAAATAGTAATAAAAGTAATAACAATACAAAATATTATTATTGAATTCAAGATTATATCGAATAATTGACTGCTTATTATTATTTTTATAAGTGCCTCCTTGTTTTTCTTCTTAAAAAATTTTATTATTATTTTATTGATATATTGAGATGATTTCAATGGAATTTTATAATAAATAATTATTTTCATATTACTATTTGTACTTGTACCTACGGAAAAAAAAATAATAAAAAAAAATTAACAACGATCACTTTCATTCCATTCTATGAAAGAAAACCTCTTTTTAGTAGCTTCATTTAATATTGTAACCGTTAATTTTTCTTTCTTATTCTTGTTCTTTCATATCCAAATCAGTCGCGAATTCATTTAATTTCATTTAATCATTTCATTTGATGTAAGAATAAAAGTGATCTCAATCCAAAAAATGAAGGTTATGACCCATAATATATCATTTCACTAAATGACTTGTCAAAATATGATGATTTACTCTGATGTGAAAAGTTTTTTTTTCTTTCTTTTAATTCTATTTTTTTTTGATATTTTAAACTTTTATTGTTATAAATGGTAAAGTTTCTTTTTATTATTAGCATTACAATTAGTTTTATGAGTTTAATGACTTTATTCATTTACAGATTTGATGTGTTTTTGGTGGGATTTTCATTTGTGATATTACATTTTTGGATGATTTATGGCATGGAGTTCAAAGTGAAATTGAATATTAATTGAAATGAAATTGGACTTTTGTTTTATTTAAGATTGAAATTTACATTTTAACATCTCTTAAAGCACCTTAAATGAAAATGATGAATTAAATTTTGCACTTCAACTCAATTTTTATTTACTTGAACTTTTGACCTAGTGCACATTTCATGAGAATAAGTTTAAAGATACCCAAAATGAGTCTGAGAGTCTTCATATCAGACTGATTTGAAATGAAATTGCATTATCTTGAATTCATCAGCTCGTTGCTCAGGTTTTCTCTGTTTCCCCTTTATTTGTGTTGTGAGAGCCCAGTGCACATTCCTTAAATAAAATTGACTCAACTCGGCTTCAAATATTATTTTACGTTTATTGGATTGATCTGGCCTTTAAATTTCAGGGACAATTAAAATTAATCGAGAATTTCACTCCAAGCTTCAAACTTCTAAATTACAGAAACATGATCTTGGGAATTATCTTCAAGTATTTGACCCAGTGTACATTTCATTTAATAAATTTAAAAAAATACGCAATTTAAGATTAGCAGATTTCATTTCAGCCTGAATTTCTATGATAATTTTATTTTCCACACGATTCCGCTTCTTTCTCAGGGTTTCTCAAGTTTTCTTTAATATGAGCGTTTTTGATCCCAGTGCACATTCCTTAAGATTTAATTGCCAGAACTGTTTAATCGTTTAAAACTAAAACAAAATCCAAATCCGACTCCAGTATATTATATTTCAATCTTTTCACACTTCAAAGTTCAAAATTCAAGATTAATGACACCCATTTTAGAAAAATTGATATAATTAAGCTCAAAATTAATATGAAATTAAATATCATTTAACATCTATTTCCCCATTTGAAATCAATACACCCACATTAAGTGATAAATTAACACAAACCAAATAAAAACCTTTGAACGTTGAAATTTCTCTGTCCATGACCTTAAATTTTTAAAATTTGACTGAAACAAAATTCAGGTCAAGTACATTAATTATACTATTATTATTATTAATAATTTTCACTCTCCATTTATTCATTCATTCATAGTTCATGTATTCTGACGCGACCTATGCATATATCATACATTTATGTAAATAAATGTGAAATGAAACAAAAAAGCATAATTATTTTTTTTATTTTCCTTCTTTTTATATTATTATTTTTCTTATAATCTTATGATGCGAAATGCCACTTTTTTTTTAAATTAACTTTTTCTATTATATTTTTTTTGTTGAACTTAATTATAAAATAACACGAAACAGCTTTACTTTTTCTAATACTGATTTTATATTATTGCATGCAATGTTTTCTCATCTCAACTCATCTTCATAGACAATCAAAAGAGTAAAGATGAAAAAAAACATAATTTTTTATGACATTGCTGAAGTTGTTAAAGATCTACTGACATTGAATGCAAAATTATACTTGAAATGTTAAATGAATGAAAGAAAAAAAGTAATTTCTCTTTGTGTTTAAATGAATAATCTTGAACTAAATTTACATTAAAATGAGCATTAAAATTATCATTAAAATGTTTAATTTTTTTTATTTAAAGAAAATTTCCCTTTAAAAGGGCAAAATTTTACATTGACACGCCATGGGTAAGAAAGAGAGAGATCAAATGACATATTAATGTGTTGAAGTTTAATGAAAGTATTAAAATTTTAATAGAAAAATGTGTTGAAATTAAATACTATTGACAATTCATAATAAAAAAAAAACTTCTTGTAACATTAAATGGAAGCATTAAAAAAATAATATCAATAAATACAAGAGATTATTCTGTGATTTATTGATCCAATTGCATTCTCTGTGCGATTTGTGTAAATAAAATAATGGAATGTTTATAACATTATAAATAAATGGATGTTATTAGAGAGTGACATTATAATATTCTTTTTGTTTTTTTATTCGCATTTCATTCTCATTTTACACACATACAAGTTACAATGAACATAGAATAGAACAAAACATCCATAAAATTGATATCTTTATCTCGTGTTGTTCAATTTAAAATTGAATTGAATTTCAAATCCTATGAGCTATAAGGGGATTGAAAGCATTGAACGACCGCGGCGATCAACATAATTAAATTGCTGTATTCTCGCTCTCTCATTTTATCGACAATTGATTTATTAATCTCCCGCTATATGCATGTATGTGTGGGGAATGAACTCACTCATGATAAAGATATGTTACAATCGCAATTTAAAACGATTCTTTGTTGTCTTAATATTAAAGAAATAAATAAATAAATAACAAGCACACATTACACAAGTTATTTTAGAATAAGGGTTCGTTGCTTGATGCCACGCAAATCTTTTGTTCTATATTCACTTTTAAATTTCATACATGTATTAGATGTGCTATGTTTAATACATTCTTGACTATAAATAAACGACATCTTGTTCTTATTTTATTATTATTTTACATTTAATGTAAAAACATGAATATTCTGAAATAATAATAAAATTTATATGTTTAAAATTTAAATTAAAATAAGTTAAATTCATTTTCACTTACATTTTTTTTATTTTTTCTCTTTTTGCTAAGAATGTTCATATACATATATTGAAACATAATAATAAGAAATTGGCTATGAACGTGACGCTAAATAAAAAGCAAATATTTACACGCATTTTAACCGCTTAATGTGATGATGATCATCATCGTATTGAATTTGTATGTTTATTTATAGAAAAGTGTAAGAATAATAATAATAATAATATAAAAAAAAATAAATTAAATATGTATAAAAAAAACACACATAGAATGAATTCAAATACGATGCCATGAAAAATCATGTTTATGTAATGTAACACGCCCTTGCATATTCATGAAGTGAATATAATTAGTTTGGTCTTCTACACACATGCATATCTTATCTGTGGTCATGTGTTATTATGTCTTTTTAATATTCAAAAACACATTTTTCTTATTTTTTTTTATTTGTTACTAATTTGTAAAATAAAATATAAATTCATGTTTAAATTGAATATGTTAAGGATTGGTAATGTTTTTTTTTACATATTATATGAATATTAAAAGTAATAAATATAAAATAATAATCCTTTAAGCAAAAAAATTTAACAAAACAAAAAAAAAACAGATTCTTATCATTTCATTTGTTATTTGTTCAATATGAACATTAAAATTTATTATAAAACGTTTAATTTCATGCCGCTTCTTAACAATTCATTACA
Organism: Culicoides sonorensis; assembly: GCA_900002565.1. NCBI lineage: Eukaryota > Metazoa > Arthropoda > Insecta > Diptera > Ceratopogonidae > Culicoides > Culicoides sonorensis. The sequence goes on from LN483425.1 coordinate 5,926, forward strand.
TTTTTTGTTGTTGTTGTTTCACTTTGAGTGCATATTAAGCTTAAACATTCATATTAAACATATTGAGAACATATTGAATCTCATAATAATCTTATTTGTATACATTTATAAGAATAATGAATATTAAAGAGAAAATGTCTAATAATAATAATAATAATAATAATAATAATATGATGTTAAAGAAATAAAGAAAAAAAGGCTCATTAAATAGCTTTTAACTATAAACATGAATAAATTTGCTATTATTTGTTATAAATGTATATTAAATGTTAAAGTTATACAAATAAACAGAATAATCTGAAGCTAAAGATATCAACATACATATTAATATTATATGGATTATTTGCTATTATATCGTATTATAATATATTATTAAATAATTGTCATAAATTCAATATATATTTTATTATATTTTTAATATACATATTAAGTGAACATAAAAATAATGTTTAAATGATAAAACTTTCTTTTAATTATAATGATAATATTAAAATTTCAATTAAAAATTATGTTTATTCATTATAATTCATTATTAAATATAATTATATACATATATATTTAAAATTTTACTCAAAATAATAAGAAAACAAAACAAAATGATAACAATTACATGTAAAATGTGAATTAAACACGTATCTATACAAAATTGTTAATCGTCATATTATCGTGATTTAAAATAAAACAAAAACTACAATAAACAATGCAATCAAATATGAAATTATATATTTATTATTGCTCTCATTTGATATATATTTTCTTCGATTTGATATCAAATAAGAATAATAATACATTATTATCAACGGTTGATCGATAAAATAAAAATTAACAACATTTATTCACACACACACACGCACACACATCGCTATAGGCAAGGACAAGTTCAAGGACACATCGTTATATGTGTATATTTACATTACGATACAATTTTTTATTATTTGTATCATCATTTCATGTGTGTATAATATGAATATTTTATCATTTATACACATTATACACATATATAATGACGATGATGAGCATCATCTTGTTTTGTTTTGTATTATAATGTTTAATATGAAATTATAAATAAAAATATATTTATAAAAAAGGTAAATAATAATAAATACCTATTATGAAATAGTACTGAATTCCATTTATTTTTATGTATGTATGATATTATTTATTTATATATTTATATTATTACTTGTACACATATATACATGAAATGAGAATGTAATATGATGATTATTATGAATAAGAAAAGTGCAACGATTTTTTTGTTGTTGTAATATTAATAGCATAAGAACTTGTTCTTTAACTTCAACTTTATGTGTATGTAAGTGAGTGCACTTATAATTTTTTTTTGTATCATTAAGATTTTTATTATTATTATTAAGAATAGAAAAAGTAAAATCTATCATTAAACATATTTCATTGTTTTATTATAAATTTATCTTTTTCAATACAAAAAAAAACTAATTATAAACATTGTTGTTCTGACTTCACCTTTTCATTTTCACATCCACTCATAACATGACACACGTATATAATAACACTAAAGAGGATCATCTTACTCATTGCATACAGTAAAAAAAAGGAAATAAGTTTCTTAACTTTTACATAATTTGACGTAATGCGAAAGATAATAAACTAATATATTGCAAAAAGTAATTATTTACTCTTCATGGTTATACAATTTAATAGTAATAATAATATGATTCATGTCACTTTTTACGCGCTTCATATTCATTTTTGTCGGTTTCACTTCTTTTAATGTAATTTATATACCTACATTAGATCATCTATCATATCCTTCTAAAGTAACTTATCTTGTAACATTTTTTTTGATATACATGTTCTATTTATAGCTTTTTATAATAAATATGATAATAAATTAATTTTTCTTGGTAAAAATGGATATGATCAATATTAACATGTATAAGAACAATATAAAAAAAAAACAAATAATAGGAAAGGAAAGGAAACAAGTTAATATCAGTATATCGTGTGATTTTGAAAGAAAAGACACACGCTTCCACTAAACTTGATGCATTTGATGAAAACATAATTATTTTTATAAAAAATTTATAATAAAATATACATTTAATACAAAATGTTAAACATGCTCTAGAACATTGTTATAACATGATGCATCGTTGCATTAACACACTTTTTATGTATGTTTATAAATCGGAAATTACTCAATTACACAAACATATCATATATTATTTGTTGTAGGTACATTAAATTAAGAGAAATACATAAGATAATGTGTTCATTAAAGATTGAGATATCAAATTACAATTAAATTAATAATGAGAATTTTAATCCATGTATATTATTTTATTGTAATCCGAGCATGCAAGGATGAGATTAAAATAAAAGTCCCAGCACTGAAACAGGTTCACTGTGATTCATCTTAAAATTATCATGATAACACAAAAAAATATTATTTTATTACATTACATTACATACAATTTGTTGTAATTGAATATAAAAAAAGAGAAAAAGTAAAGTAGTCCAACTTCAATTTATAGCGCTTTAACTTGAGTTGTTTTTTTAATACGATGACTTACTTCAATATATCAATAAAAGTAGGTAAAAATAGTAAAAATAATAAAAAAATGTAATATTAATATAATATTGATGATATAATTCTGATGAAATGTAATAAAATGAAAAAAGAGTGCTTTGACACTTATATTAAATTTCGACTGCAATTGTGATATTGCTCACATATCACAACTGAGTGTCACAAATATAGTCCGAAAAATTTTAAATTGATAAAATAAAATAAATTTTAATAATAAATTTTAAATATTTTATGAAAATAATGATTTTAATCATGAATTACCAAATAAAATATGAAATTCAGGGTGCTTTTAAAACCATTTTGCTCTTAACCCTCGGTTCAGCGATAACTTTTTATCTTTACTTTTAGCGACGGGGTCTGGCTAGGCCCCTAACTATTTTCAGTAAAAAATCATGTTTTTGTAAATTTTACACAAAAGTCACCTGAACCAAAGTTAAAGAGAATATTTCAAGCTACAACTTTGCTGAACTGGCAAAGTCGATGTTTCATTAACTCATTCGCGTTATTCGTTGCGTCTACTTTGAGGTCTCTATTCTCGTTCAAATCAAAAAATTTCTTTGTCAATCTTTTTTAGAGTCTTAATTTAAGATATTTTGTATCAAACAGTTAAATCGTTTTTGAATTTAAACCAAAAACTAAAAAATTATGAACTTTATATTAAACTTTTAAGAAAAATCGCGTTTTTTTCATTCTCGTACAAGATTTCTGTATGTATTTGTGTAGCACTTATACGTATTTTATTTTGGCTCTCCTGTCAAATTTTTATAAGAAACCTAAAATTTTCATCGAAGAGAAAAGTAATCACTTTTACCTTAACTTTTACTTTATGCATATTATAATTCCTTATATTTTACGTACAGAGCGCGTTATAATTTTTCCGCTATCTATACATATACGTATAATTATGAGGACTTATACCTTGCATAAATCAGGCGTAAGAATAAATCATAGAAGAACTTTTTGTTCAAAACTCAATATTTCTAGGAGCGGCGTCGAATGAGTTAATTTAGAGCCCTAAAATGGCAAAAAACGCAATATTTTATTTTTATTTGTATTTTTGTTTTTTTTTATGAATTTTTATGAACTTTTTCTAATTATTATACAGCCGAAATAATGTTAAAAATAATTTTTTTTTGAGTTTGTGAGATTAATCCCATGGACTGTCGATTTCTAATACATTTCTTTTATTATTGTCATCATTCTTACTAAATACTATCAAATGTCAGATTATCATTATTTTTACTATAAAATCTATTTGTCAAGTTATTTTTTTTATAATCATTTACAACATTTAACTGTAACATGTTTAACTTTATTTATAAAAGGACAATAAAAGTGCAACTTAATGTAAGTTAAATAAATATTTCATTCTATAAAAGTAATGTAAAGATACTCTATTTTTTTTTCTTTTTCATTTCAAATTTAAGTCAAATCAGAAGTCTAACTACCTTGTTAGTTACATAAAAGAAAATCTTTCAATGCATCATCAGTTTCATGTTATTTTACTGTAATACTAATAATAATAATAATAAATTTTTTTTTATCTAAACATGTATTTATTAGTGATATTGCATTATTTTGAGATAAAAAGAGAGAAAAATAACCATATAAACTGGTGTGAAATAACGGAATTTGACTTAAACGGTTTATATTTTGTATTAAAATAATAAAAATATTAATATTAAATTTTATTTTTTACTTATTTCAACTCAAACTTTAACTAGATTTTTTTTTGTTTTAATTTTCATTTAAAAATGTTTAATGATTGAAATTAGTATGAAATTAATGTAATTTTTTTTATTCTCATTCTTTTATTATTATATTATTTTATTATGAATTAGGCATTTTTACTATGATGTTAATAAGAATTGTAAAGTAAGCTATTATTGTATTGTATTGTGTGTAGGTGCAAAGTTCTATCATATTATTATGAAACGTGACAGTAAGTGAGTCGCTAAAAATAGAATTTAAGCCGGAAGTTTAATGTTAATTTGATATTAAATATGTTTATTAATGAAGACAAGTGATGAAATGAAAAAAAAATAAAAAAAATATTACAGTGAAGCACAAAATTTAATGACCAACTTTAAGATTTTCGTTCAAAAGTTCAATGAAATCCAAAAAATAATCCAAAATCAATGAATGAAATTGATTCACTTTTTTTTATTTGTATAGCCAAATAGTTTTGCATGCGAGTTAATTTTTTTTAAATGTATCACTGTTAATGAACTTTAATTATAACAACATTAAATTTAAAATAAATAAAAAATATCTTCACCTAAGGCACCACACCAAACAAGCCAATTATAAATGTATTTAAAAGCCAAAATCTTTGTAAGCTGATTACAATAAACAATGATTTCTTTCATAAAATCAAATTTAAATGTCAGTTTTTTATTTTACTTTTAACTTTTTTATCAAAGAAGAAAACGTTACACTAACACGCATGATTTTACATTTTCATCATCTCACTTGAAAACATGCCCTCAAAATGTTACTTTTTTTTTCTCAATAAAATGTATAAAATGTAAAAATGTAACTGTAACATATTATATTCTTAAAATAAAATAAAATAATTGTATATTTACACAAGTTTAATCATTCTTTTAAATTATTATTTTTGTTTTATTTTTAGAATCTTATATGATTATTATAAAAGTTTTACATGGGTTTTTTGTATATAACATGTGAATCGTGTATAAAATTACACGGAAATAATAGAGAGCACACCATTTTCAAGTGCAATAATAATAATAAGAACAAAAAAATAAAACATCAAATCAAGGAGAAATTCGTGACCAGAAATAGTGAAAACCGTTTAATTTCAAAAAAAATAAAATAAAATAAAAATATGTTTAAAATAATTATTGGGTATAACTTTTTTTTGTGTTATGTTATGGAAAGAGTTGGCGGCATCGACATTAATTTGATTGCACACACACTTTAAAATCGTTTTATGATATGAGAGAAGCAATATATAATTGATTACCATTATTATTATAACATAGCAGTAAAAATCTTGAAACATATCAAAAAGTTCTATTTAAAATGTTATAATAATAAAATGAGACAAAGAAATTTTTGTTTTGAATTTCTGTAAGGAATTTTTTACTATTTTCTGCAACTTAATAACAAGTCAAGACAAGCCAAGTCACAGAATGATAAGTACGTGGTCGTGATATTGAATTTCAATTTAAAACACAAAACAATTTCATTTCTTTGACCTTTTCTTGTTTTTTGTTAACTTCTATGTTATTGAAAGACTCATAACATAGAAGGAAGAAATTATAATACAAATTCATTGATCAGTAAGACAAAATATTTGCACTTAAATCATAGAATCATGGTCATGAAATGTATTTCATTTCAAAAGAAAAAAAATGAAATAACATCAAATTAAACAGAAAAAAACAATAGAAATGCTTATATGATGAAAATGATGCCTCATTATTGTATTATCTCCATATGAAGTGAGATGTTTTATGATTATTTTCTAGTTTAATAGTGAACTTTTATATTTTCGTGTATTTTTTTCTTCATTTTTCATATGTACATGATTATTATGATGTGAAATGTGTGGTTTCAATATTTATTTGCGGTTTTTTGTTTATTATCATTAAAGGCTTGTATTTGAATTCATGGTTAAATAAAAGATGATGCGTGTGTTATATGAGGAGATGGAGATTGAGGGAAAAGTTATGATTCATATGTATATTTTTACATGTTTTATATTGTATGTTAATCGGAATTGGATATCAAGTTCATGATTTTCTCAGTGCAACAAGGTCAAGTAGTTTGATCTTGATTTTAGATAAACTATTATGGATGATGATGGTGATGGTGAGTGTTTGGATTTTGAGAATTGGTGTTTATGGCGATGTTTGAAATTTTTTTATGAATCAAGATTTTGAGACTCAGAGTGATTCATATTAAACTAGGTTCAGTGGACCTAAATTGAAAGGAAATCATGATTTTTCGTCTCATATGAATAATATTGCTCGCTCCGTGCATAAAAGACACTTTGCCTGTGTATAAGCATAGGTTTTGTGTCTTTTGTGCTTGGAACAAGCGATGCATTCAGATTAGATCACATTTCTAGGTCTCCACAGAAGAGAACCAGCACTAAGACCTACAGACGGGTCCATTGTGCATACTAATTATCATCATATCTGATGAAGAAGGAACCAAATCTAGAGAAACAACTAAAGAAAGAAGTCCACTAGACCTGGTTTAGTTCAGAAAGCTAAGCAAGGCAGACACCTTCACTTTTATGATAGAATTAATACTGGGGAAGTACTCACCCAGCGTGATACCACGCAATCTGACATGCTTGGGACATACAAAAAGCAGATGTGCAGCAATCTGTTCTTGTTCAAAGCAGCATTCGCACATTGGATCTCTTAAGTCAAAATGACTGAGATTATGGTCTAGGGTACAATGACAAGTGAACATTCCAACTACAACTCTGAGCTCAATATGGTTCAATCTGATCAGCTGTCTAGATAAACCGGAATCAGGTTCCTTGTTAAAGAGGTGAGTCTGCTTAAGAGTACCCGCCTGATTGGAATATTCATTACTTTTGGCGTTAAATAATATTTTTTTTGGTTTTGACGCTTTTTGGATTGTTTTCACCTATAACAAAAACAGCACCTGCGTCACTCTAGTCAAGTCATTGTGATGGTCAAAGCCATCGTAATGAACTAATTTAATACAACTTAATGACATTTCATTAGTAAAAACACACACACACATTTTCATTAAACAATTTCTCCCAGATAATTATCAAATGAAATGTAAAACAAGGTCAAATGCAACTCTTTTTTTTCTCATTGTCTTTCTTTTCCATATTTTATGATCATTATTAACACCATTTTATATACATTTAATAGAAAGATAATACAAAAAAAACTTTAATATTTATTATCTTTTTCACTCCCATATACACTTACAATGAAAAGAAATGCTTTTTATTATTAGTTCTTTTTTTTTCTATTTCCTATCAAGCACAAATATATATTAGATAAAACGGCAAAAAATTAAATGAAACAAGACACCGTTTCCTCATCATTGATTATGTTATAGCTGTATATTGTGTGTTTTTTTTCTTTTAATATTAATAAAAAAAAAATATACAAAATATATAAAAAACCATTCAAAACTAAATCAAACTCTTTTGATGTGCGTTATTTTGTGTGAATTTAACTCATAATAAATGGTGCCACACTTTTATTTTATGTTATATTCTGAAAACACAAAAAAAACTGAATATTTCTCATATCAACTGTGATTACTTCTGTTTAATAAAAGTTAAAGTGTTGAAAATAATAATAATAATAATAATAATAACATCATATTGTTAGTAATTTGTGAAGAAAAGCACCGTGATTTAGCCTTAATCTGTGCACGTTTCATTTAAATTTTCACCTAAAATGAAATAAAATAACAGTCTTTTTTTCAATGTTTCTAAGCATAGTTATAATTTTCTCACTACAAATTCTTTTTTTTTTATGTACATATACAAGTAAATAATTAAAAATCCATTAGCAGTTTCAGCTCATATTTCATATTTCTATGAATATAAAAATTATAATTGTATAAATTTTTGTATCTGATTATGAATTTGAAAATGAATTACTTGTTAGCACGCTAAATAAATAACGAAGAAAAGAAGAAATCATGAAAGTAAACATTTCAATGAAATTAATAATAATTTTTTGGCAAATAAACTGACTCTGTTCAATTCAGATTCAAAAAATCGTGACGGAAATGTAAAATTTTCGGTGGGTTTAAAGTCAAACATAAACATGTTAAATAAACATAACATTTGTAGGTGTTTTTTATTCTACTTAATTTAACATTAACATTGAAATTGAAGAAGAAGATCTTTGAAATTTATAACAGTTTTTATTTCAGTTCAATTCATTTAATTTCATATTTGATTAAGTTTCAAAATAATATAAAAAGCAAAAGCAATATTAAATGTATTAGTGAATGAAAGAAAATGCTAAAAACTAAAACAAGATCATACTGTAAATATGAAGAAAAAAGTAAAATAGGTTTATTGCTCACATTGCTTATCACACAGCATTAACCGCTAGTTATTTAACAACTAGATTTGATTCAATTCAATTGAATATAAACTTGAAAAAAAAATACTTTTTTTTTGTGTAGATTTTCTGGTTTTTTTTTAATAGTAAATAACGATTTTTTTTTATTTTTTTAATGTAATATGTAAGATAGTTGAAATGTTACAAGAACGGGAAACAACCTTGACTTTCTTTTGTCAATGTTGAGGATTGAATTCAGGAAAATACAATTAAAGTGAAATCTTCTTGTAATAAAAATTATAATTTAATGCTTTAACTTTTCTATGTAAAGCAAGGATTCTGTTTGATTTAGTTCGACATTGAATTGATTTAATTGAAATCGATTACAGCGCCCTCTTCAGTGGTTTTTTTAAATTCAAATTAATTGCTTGGATAATTTTTTATAATCATTGTATTAAAATTTAATAATTTTCAACATTACAGCGGTTGCGATATGGCAAAAAAGTGAATTAATTTTAAAATACAATGTAAATCAAATTTAGCTCGTTTTTTCACCACATTTCTTGCCTTTCGCTAGTAGCGCACAGTTAAAATTACAAGAAACTTAACACTCATGGTATTGCTTGAATTTTTAATTACTTTTTACGATTAGTAAGTAAAAAAAGCACTTAAAGAAAGCTAAAAACCCATTAAAACTAAATGAAATTAATCGATAACAGCGCCCTCTATGACCTTCACCAACTAGCAATACAATTTCTTTCATACAAAATTCATATTTAAACCATGATAAAATTTATACCCATATTTATTATTTGTTTTCTTCATTATCTGATTTTTGCATGCATCGTTATTTGTTTGTTGGTTTGTTATTTTTCTTATGCATTTTCCTGTCTTTGTATAATTAAAATAATATGATTTCTTCATTATTATCTGAACTGCAATATCTAACACTATTATAATATTAAAATTTAATAATAATAATAAAAATACAATATTAATAATAATAAATAAAGACACATGAACAGAAAACTAATAATAATAATATGATATTTATTGCGGGTATGGTATATGCATGCACTTAATAACAACAACAACAACAAAAAAATACAGTAATAGTAGGCCAAATAACGGAATTTATGTACTTTTTGTTCATATTCATGATACAACGTTACATTATTAGTGTGTATATTTCCTATATTCTATGTATTAAAAGTAGTAAAAATAGTATAAAGTTTCATAAATATGCAGGGAAAGCGCAGATATTGTGATACACCATGATATGAAAATGTATAATAATGTTTTGTGGCTACTCACAAGCTACTATGACATTTAATAATAAATGAATAATAGAATGGTTAAAAGATTTGTATTGTTAATTGTGCTAAAAGAAAATTGTTCAGCTGTAAATGAATGGGGACTGGTTTTTATGAGTGAAAAATCTTCATTTTCAAGGAATTTCAAGGTAAGTTCAAGGTCGAATACTTAAAATTATCCAAAAATTATCACTGAGCTGAGAAAATAACAGAAAAAAAACGGGAGCTCATGAGATGCATCATAACTCAAAGGGGTTTTCACAAAAAATTTCCATTTCAAGCCATGCTCCAAAATGGGCAAATATAGGGATTGATTAAGAATTGATTAAGATTGATTCTCTTAGGAGAGAGAGGGAGGGGGTTGCCAAATGTAATTATAAATGCATTGAATAATGAGGGGGGCTAAGTCTCTTTTTGCCCTCCACGTAAACCCATCCCAGATTTTTTTAGTTACAAGCTCCATTGAATATCAAACCGTTACCTCTACTCCACCTTCACCTTGAGACAATTAGTAGACAGTTTCAATAATAATAAAGATTTGTTCTACAAAAAGGGATTTAAATTTGTCCTACAATTCAATTCAATGCAATACAATCTCTATCTCTCTTAACAAGGTAACATACAAATCAAAGAAATGAAATGAAAGAAAGCATTTTCTCTTTTTTTTTCCTTGCCATTTGTCTTACATTCAAAATCACAATCAAACAACCATCTGTGAATATTTTATTTTATATTATTTATTTATTTAAACATTGCACAAAATTTAGCCATAAAACAAATTGTTTATTCGTTTATATGATTTACATGTTGTCTTATTTTACATTTAAAACACAAGTTATTACACACTCAAATGGGCAAAAGAACAAGAAATTGAACAATCAAAAGATTTTTAGATTAAATTTTCATATTTTAATACCAAAGTGACTTGTTGTATTCAATTAAATTGAACTGGACGATGAAAAATGATTATGTAGGCCATAAAAATCAATACAAAAATTATTATTATTATTATTTGTATTTAAAGTGTGACGAATGAAAGTAAAGCATTATTTATTATTATTACTTGTAATAATAATTTTGATGATATTGATTTTGATTGAAAAAAAAAATGTACAAGATAATCTTAGTCTTAAACAAATTCTATACAAATAACAAAAAAAAAGTTAATCGTTACATTGATTATATTTATTAATATCCATGGCAATCAAACACAACAGCTGGTTGAATGAAATCAAACTAAATTTGATCAGTCAATCGTTTTATATTAATTTCGATGATCAATTTCAATTTCTGCAATAATTTTTTTTTATTTTTTTTGATGAAATTAAATTGATACAATCACTTTTTTCATCATACAATTTGTCAATTTTGCTCATTGGCACTGATTAAATTTAAAATTAACATTACATTGATGACCAGTTAAAAAAAAAGAAAGGAGAGAAATGGGTCAAAATTGATTTATTATGATTTTTTTTATTCAAAATCAAATTAACAATGAATTTTATTGTAATTCATTTCGATATGAAAAAAAAATAAAATTAATGAAAAAATGATTGATTTCATTAAAAATTATGAGATGGATCAACAAAAATTCACATTGTTGTGTGACTTTCATTCATATTAATCTCAATTTCCCATGAAATTACCTGATTTATTTATTACAAGTTTTATATTGCAGTCGCTTTTTTTTCTTGAAGACCGCGTAGCGCCCAAACGGTTCATCTGAGACTCAAAATATGTTCTAGACTTATGTTCGTATTCACCGTGGGAGTGTTTATGGATCAAAAAAATATAGGGTGTCCATACAAAAAAATAGGGTGGCCAGGTGGAAAATTCCAAAATTTTCCGGGAAAATGGAAAATTTTAATGCCAAAATTTTCTTCTCATAATTCTGAACAATTTTGCCTAAGACACCCAATATCTAAATTGTACAGGAAAAATTTTTTCATACAACATAAAATTTTCATTCACATCACATTCATCTCTTAAAGGAATGTGCTTTATGTATTGCTTGATTTTGAGTATTAGGAATCTTAGTCAACACTCAAAAACAATAAATAAAAATCACAGTCCAAAATCTAATGAACTGAAATAAGCGAAGTTTAACAACTTCAAAAATACAAGTTTTCCAAATTTGAACACAAAAACATAAAACAAGAGAAAAAAATTAAAATCTGAAACTTGTACAATTTTTTATAATGGCAGTGATATAAAAGCTAAAATCTTTTATGGGTTATTTAGAACAAAAATTGTACAAGTTTCAGATTTTAATTTTTTTTCTCTTGTTTTATGTTTTTGTGTTCAAATTTGGAAAACTTGTATTTTTGAAGTTGTTAAACTTCGCTTATTTCAGTTCATTAGATTTTGGACTGTGATTTTTATTCATATTCGTTATTTTCCTATTATTTTCTAATCACACAACAAACTCTTGTAGTTTTAAAAAGATATTTTTATTTAAAAAAACTTAAAACATTGATTACTGAACGTTCATGAATGCATCGACGCATAAATTGGACGAACAATACGCATTGGAATGTAGGTGTGCTACTTCTGATTTCTTCTCTGTCTTTTTATTTTAATTTTAATTTTAAACGACTTTTAAGAATCTTTTACTACTCTTCTTTCCTTGTATGTAAGTTCTCGATTACTATTGTCATGCTTTTATGTAATAAAACTGTTAAAATGATGAACAAATGTGATGACTTTGATTCTCACTAGTAGTGAGTTGCATCTTTTCATTTTCATTAGTTGTGAGTAGGAATCAGACAAAAAAAATGACTAGAAAGTGATTAGAATCGTCGAGTAAAAGCGATTGAGTAAATAAAGCAATAAATTTTAACGATCACTTATCTCAATGAATACGATTCTGAGCATCAATCACTTTAATTTTATTTTATTGCATATTTAAATTTAAATAACAAAAGATTTTTTTTACTTTGACTCGTGTTTATGGAGATTCAATGAATTTTATGTGTGTTTGATTGGAAATGAATGAATATTTGAACATTTTTATGTAAATTTTATACGAAATCGAAGTAAATTATTCATCATTAAAAGAAATAGAAGAAAAAAAAAAAATTTTTAGTGTACTTACAAAATTTATGAGTTCAGGTGAAATTTCCGCTTATGAAGGTTCTGTAATGAGAAGAAAAGGAAAAAAAATATATATTAAAAATCATGTTTATCTGAATAAATTGTAATGAAATACTAAAAAGTTGACGTTGTGACGTTCAAAATTTAACGACTGAGCATTTTCAAGATTTTTTTCAGGCATTTTCAATTTCATGGAAAAAATGTTTACATGTGATCTTTTTTGCTCTTAATTGCATCCGTAAATCGCGGCTGCCTGCTCTTCATTGCTCTTTTTTGCACTTTATTTCACTTTTAGCTCTTTTATGCTCTTTAATGCCCTTTTTATTGTTAATTTATTATTTTTTTTAATAAAGAAAAATAAATTGCAAATAAGAGCAAAAAAAGGGCTAAAAAGTGCAAAAAAGATCACCAGAAAGAATAAAAATCACCCTGTATATTAAAAAACTGTGACAATGATAGTAGAAAATTTATATAAATCTTACAGAAATTTTTTTCGTAATGAATTCCGTAATTTTTTACCCAAGTTCCAAAATCAAGTCGTTCACCGTTAAAAATATTTTGGGGCCATGAAGCTCTTGATGCGAAAAAACCAAAAATATATTCAGATGATCGGTTTCAAGATTACCGTCTTATTGTGGGCCAAAATATTCGTCGATTTGAAGAAAAAATGGGAAAAATTCCAAAATTATCAAAAACGACGAAATTCCCAAAGACAAGAAACCTTCAGAAACCGCTAAAAACACATACAAATAAGTGCTTTTTGAATTTAAGCCGTCAATTTGAGTCCAATTTTTGTCGTAAACAGGAATTGCAATGAGTTGTCGCTGTAATGTCTCTATACGTGAATCCTTCTCATTTTTTTTCAAATTCTATCATAAATGGAAAAGAATGATTAAAACTTCAAAATTAAATTTAACACAATAACATTTTTGTGTGGTATCATGTCTAACTTTTCTTTTCATAATAAAAAAAGATCATAATGAGAGTTCCATCAAAAGCAAATAACAGAATGATGCAACACTTATAATAAAATAAAATCATTAAATAATAATTAAGAGAATAAAAAAAAGAAAAATCAATATAACGCGATCGTTCATTAAATAAAAAATTACAAAAAAAAAATTTCTTTTCAATAAACATCAATATTCATTTCATGCCTATTTTTTTCTTTAAATTTATTGTTTGGTAACTTTTGATGCACACACTTGCATTCATATGGGTATTATACAAATAAAATGTTACCTTAATTGTTATCTACTCAAAACAAAATATGATACAATAAGAAAATAAAATAAAAAAGTACATTGCGTTTCAATGTTACAACATCATACATAACACGCGCGTTTTATTATGAGATAACGTTCTATCTCTTGTAATATAAAAAAAAAATACAATATCACTTTTAAGATTATCGTTCTTATTCTCTTTGGATATTTTGTATTGTATATGGGCGTTTACATGAATTTTTATAAATATTGTTATTATTATTATTAATGAAATAATAATATAAAACCGTAAAAATAACCAATAATGGACTTTTAGCTGCAAACCATAGTGAAATTAGAAATAGAAGACACACACATGTATGTAAAATATGTTGCTCCTTTTTTATTTATATTTTAAATTTTATTTGTATCTATCTTCTAAAAAAAAAATGAAAAAAAGACACACTGTTAAACATGTTAAATTATTTATATAGGTTCGATGAACCTTGAATATGTGCATGCATTTCACATATATTTAGAGACAAGAGAAACGGTTAAATGTGCTTGATACAACTATCAACTATAACAGGGCATATGATGACGACACACACCACAAATGTGTGGATAAAAGACAATGTGCAAGGCGAATTTGAACTTATTTTATCTATTTTTATTGCATTGCAACGTTACACTGAAACAGAACAGAGCACATTCACAAAATTACATGAGACATCAGTGTGACAGTGCATTGACTTGCTTAAAAGGTACATTTCTTTCAAAAAAAAAAAATATTTCAACTTGTAAATCATTTCATGTGCCATTCACTGATGCTGTTCTGGGGTACCGATGATACACTCAAAGTAAAATGTTATATGCTAAACATAAAAATAAACATATATCACAATTTAAAACATTTTTGTCTGTTAACTTCATGTCACACGTGTGTGTCGCTCTGTATCTATGCCTTGTGTATGGTGGTTAAGGTTATGCACCGTTGTTGTCATGTATTTTAAACACTTTACCTCTAATAATAAGATGAAGAAATTTGAAATGAAAAAAAAATAATACAGAGCATGCTTTTTTAACATGCATTCATGCATATTATCTATGAATAAATTCATATTATATCGTTTAAATTTCAACAAGCACAAGAGAAATTCTTCTATTTTGTATATTTTTTTTTCTCCTTTCATATACGTATGACTTTGTTGTTGTTATTTGCTTAGAATAAATAAAATATGTTTTTTTTTACTTTTCAGTTTCATGTGTATGGTGAACAGAAAATGTTATATAATAATAGTTAAATGACAAAAAAAAATGGATAGAATGGCCTCAAGTGAACTTATTATTATTTAGCTATTCAATTCGCGTTGACTTTTTTAATACGCTGTTGATTTTACTTCCCGTTTATTCTTGTATTTTCCTTTTCACAACGTTTTCTTTGAATTTTTTCGAAGTTAGATGGAAAAAAAACACAGACTTGAGATATTTTACAATGATACAAAAAAAAAGAAAGAAAGTTATGAAATTGATATCAAGTAGCAAGAAATTGTCTGATTTTTTTGATACTGTTTTGGTCTGAAAACGTTTTTTAAGTTCAATTTGAGCTTTGAATTACGAGATATGGTGAATAAAAATGAATTGAACTGAAATTATAATCATAAATCTCCAATAAAACTCACGCTATTGAATTGTCTTGCTTTTCATGCATACCAAATGAGAGTAACAGTTATCGAGAGAGCTCACGGAAAATTAATTAATCACACTTAATTTCCTTATTAAATTTTTCTTAATCCAAAAACCGCAAAAAACTGTAATCAAGAAAGTTTCATTTGATTTTCTTAATCAATGAAAAACATTTCAAGAATTTCGATCCATTTTTTGCTTGAATTAGATCCAAAATATTTTGATCGTCGTAAAATGACCTTAAGACTTATGATTTTATGGCATCCAAGGCGATCTTTGAACATTTTGAAGGAAAAAGAGACAGGACAAGCCAATTTTTACTTGACTTGAAGAAAAATGAAGCAAATTTCAGCAAATTTTCTGTCTGATGCATCTGATCCAAATCATGATCCAAAGGCATTTAATCGAATCCCTTTGAATCGACCTTCATTCAATCAGAAAAATTCTGAAAATTCCCTTATAAGAAAAAATGAAAATGAGATATCAATTTTTCATTGCATCATTTCTCCGAAACCATCTATTTTCAATATTTCACATTTAAATGTTAATTTTTTTCATAATATTCAAATTTCTCTTAGAATCAGAACCGGTTCCACACTCATAGAACTGTAGTGTAAGGTATCAGAACATAATTATTAAGATAAATTTACTTTTTATTAGTTAAATCTCCCAGGCAAACCTATAAATAACACGAAATTTGTTCTGAATATAAATCATAATGTAACTTTAACTGTTTACCTTTACAGTTAATGAAGCAGTCAAATTATTATTATTATTAGGAATAAAAAAATGAAAATAAATTAAGATATCATTCATTTTAAGTATATGCATTATAAATTTAAATATTTATATTTAAAATGATTAATGTTGTGTTTTTTTTTATTTTTATTTATCATGTAAGTATATGAAATTCATATCAGCCATTGACAATAAAAAGGGAAATTGGCTCATTTCCCATTGAAATTGAAATTAAATTTCAACATTTTTAATAAAATTTTTTTCAGTAAAAATTTTGCTTGCAATGATTTTAAACGTAATTTTATTTTTTATTTTAATTTTAGGGTCATTTTACAATGAAGCAAGAGCTGAGACCCAAAAATCTCGATATTTTAGAGTGGATGAATATCATGTTATGTTAAATGAATCTGATTTCATTGATATTAAAAACCTTTCATTACGATTTATTGGCAATAAATTGCAAATCAACATAATTTTGTTTATAAAAAAAGAATTAAGTGAAAAAGATGCTTTAATGGTAAACTTTTACTTATGACTTCAATTTATTACATTAAACTTAAATAAATTTCCACTTAAAATCCAGTTTGACCTCAATACAACTCGTTGTGAGATAAATCGTGATCAGTGTGAGCCTTTTTACAGACAAGAACTTAAAAATTTTTGTAAAGTTTTAAGGGAAAGTCCTTTTGCTAGTATTGTATCAAAAAAGATGGAGCCCAAAATTGCATGTCCAGTTAAGCCAGGAACTTATCAAATGAAGAATGCAATGATTGATATGAGCCTACTTTCATTTTTACCACTTGATGGTTATCGATGGATTATGATCATTCAATTATTCAATTTGAATGATAGACCAAATAAGATTTTGATGAATGGCGTTCAAGCGAAAACGCGTGTCATGTTGAATAGCAGAAGGAAGAGTAAATTGTGATTAGTTTTTTCTTTTTGATGAAAATTCTTGATAAATTTACTTTTATTTTCAATAAAATTATTTAAAAAAAAGTGAGTTTTGACTTTTTTTTACTAAAAAATTCACTAACTCAAATGACTTCAATTCAATTTCATGACTCTTGCACTAAATTACATTTCACTTAATAGCTTAATCAGTCATCAATTGAGCATTAGTAATGCAAATTAAGTCATTTCTTTTTCCAAAATAAATTTCTTAATTTTCATTCTACTTTTGTTATTCAAATTTCAGTGAGAATCGAATTTGAAATGATCAAACTCCTGCTTTTAACAACTCTTTCGTATTTGATTGTCAAAGAAGCTGCACTGCAAAAAGTCCGATACATAAAAATAGATGAAAGTAAAGCTCTATTAAATGAATCAAATTTTCTTGATATCAAAAATTTTACATTACGCTTTATTGGATTCACCTTGAAAGCGAATGCAATTTTATTTGTTAAACGAAATATGACGACTGATGACCATTTTCAGGTATTTACATTGAAAAAATATGACTTGAAATGTAAAGTAATTAAATTTTAATTTCGTTTCATTGAAGTTTGATTTAGAATTTGACAGATGCGAGATAAGACGTGACCAGTGTGAGCCATATTTCAGAGAAACATTGAAAGATATTTGTGGTATCTTAAGGAAATCGTATGTTGGAAAAGAAATTAATAAGTTCATGACACCGAAAATGTTGTGCCCAATCAAAGCAGGAAATTATAGAATGAGCGATGGAATGATGGATTTTAATTTAATTTCGTATTTACCGGTAGATGGCTATCGTTGGGTAGGAGCAATTAAGCTATTTAATGTAACTGGTAAGACAAGGACCTTGGTAAATGGAATACGTGTACAAGCGCGAGTGCTCTTGAATAGCAGAAGAAAATCTAAGTCAACATAATTTTTCAGTTGAAATTTGTTAAATTTTTAAAGTTGACATTAAACGCCATCTGGTGTCTTAAAAATAAAATTTCGTTTTTCAACAAATTGTATTTAAATTTATTTTTTTTTAATTGCAATTCATTGTCATAAATAAGCCTATGGCTATTAATTTTTGGAATTAAAAGCCCCATTTCCTTCTGTGTAACGTTTCAATTTAAAATTCATCAGGTTTCAAGTCATACTTCATTCAAGCCTGTCTAAGAATGGGTCGATTTTTGGTTAAGACCTTAATTTTAAGTTTGATTTATGTTTCCATTAAAAATGTTTCGGGAATCAGAAATCCGGTATGTTCTTCTAGTTTTTATCTTAATTAAAAAACATTTCTTTTTTTAAAATTGAAATTGAATTTCCAGCTCAAAAAAACTCGTTATTTCAAGTTAGAACGATACAATATTTGTTCATCCAGTGAAACCGATTTCTTTACCAAAAACTTGACAGTTGACTTTCTTGACAATGTCTTGAAAATTAATGCTGAAATTATCATAAGGAAAAAATTGAGTGAATATCTTCAGGTAATAATAAAATGCAACTTATACAAAAATTTAATTTTGATTTAAAAAAACCCCAAAACAGCTTGAATTGACAGTTGATCGATGTCAAATAACTCGAGCGCAATGCGAGAATTTTGAACAAATTGTGGAAAAAGATGTTTGTGGTAAATTTTCCTCATCATTGATTGGAAATGAATTTACAAAGAAAATTATACCATCAATGCAGTGTCCGATCAAAGCAGGAAATTATCGATTGAAGAATGCGATGATTGATTTGAATTTGATTTCAAATTTACCGTTAGATGGATTTCGGTGGATGATCACAGTTAAAATATGGAATGTAAGTGAAAGACCCAAGAAAACACTTTTGACTTGTCTTAAAGGACAGGTGCGTGTTATGTTGAATAGTAGAAGGAAAGTAAAATGAATGTTGAACTGTTAAATGTGAATAAAAAGAAATTTCTCACACACACACACACTTAAATTTATGCATCAAAGTGTTTTATTATAATTTTTATTGATGTATTCCATTAAATTATGAATTTTTATTAGAAATTCTTCTTTTGATCGTGTTTTTGTGGTATGTGTGGTTCTGAGGAAGAAAATGATGATGTAGAAAAAATACATAATAATACATGAAATTTAAACCATTAACCATAAAACACATTGAATAAGCAAATAAAATTTTAGTTATTCTTTGATTTTATTTATTATAATAAATTGATCGATTAATTCTTATGATAATAGATTCAAAATTTAATGAAAATTTAAATCAAAAATGAAATTTTAACAATTCATGATTCCATAAAAATCATATTCTACCACACACAGATCAGCTGGAACTCTTGTATTTAATTTTTTTGCAGTCAATATTTGATGCCCCTACAAAAAGTTATTGATCTTTTAATCTTATTATTTCCGATCTCGATTAAATGTTTTATTACTTTTTGCTTACATGTATATTGATATTCGGACCATTAACCACTAAAATGTGGTTCTCATGATTTTGATAGAGATCAGATCATGTTGCTACAATTTGTAGTAATAGTTTTATAATAAAATGTTTTGCTAATTTGATCAACAAAGGTCATAATATTTTATTGGAGAATTGGAAAAAGAACAAAAATAATTGAATCAGCGCTATGAAGGCGAATTAGAGGTAATTTGGGTAATTCAGGTTAATAGTGCCCAATGAAAGGCTAAATACGAAGAGCATTTGTCTACCTATCTAATTCTAGCTAATGAAGGTCTTTTAAATTTTCAACATCTGAAGAGACTCTATCTGAAAAAAGAACGAATCCAACAAGCTCTCCACTATTATGCCATGTATGGTTTAAAAATATATGAAGGACGGCCTGGCTGCAAGTTTTATCGGAGTCTCTGACATTTTTATACAACTTCACGTCATTTAAGGCAGCATCTGGGCGCTTCAATCCAATATTGGACATAAATTAATGTAATAAATATACAAAATTGATGAATTTTCTTAAAAAATTGGATGGAAAGCTCAGCTGGATGAAAAATTGTGCTTTACTGATATCACCAAGCGCTTTAAAGCTATATGAGCGTCGTATTTTCCCAAAATAACGATTCACAATTCTATCATCCCGGAATAATCTCCTCGCATCACAGATGTCAAATTTACATAAAACAAAAATTTTTGTGTCAAAATCACACAAAAAAATCC
Source organism: Culicoides sonorensis (assembly GCA_900002565.1). Classification (NCBI taxonomy): domain Eukaryota; kingdom Metazoa; phylum Arthropoda; class Insecta; order Diptera; family Ceratopogonidae; genus Culicoides; species Culicoides sonorensis. The sequence continues at coordinate 26,654 of LN483425.1, forward strand.
TATAATTTCATGTCTCTACACAACATAAGACACACACAAAAAATACCACACCAGCAGGAGAATAAACAACAATAAAAAATAACTTAATTTGTATAAATGGCGTTTTATTTCACCCGCATTCAATTACATTTCTACTCAGAACACATTTGTACATATTTTATTTTTATTTTAAACTATATTCACCTATATGAAAAGAATCGCACGAGTACCATCATTAAAATTGGTTATAAAACATTTTTTTTTTATCATTTTCATAACTGGAGGTGATGAAAGTACGCGAATAATAAAAATTACAATTTAAATGAGTGTAATTTTAATTTGAAAAATGAAATTTAATGTTAATTCATTTTTTTTCTTTTTTTTTGTGCAAATAAGATTATAAAAAAACTTATTAAAAAAAAATGTAGTTGAAAATTCTATTTGTTCCTCATTTTACTTGTAATTTCATTTAAAATTATACAAATTAAATTTAATTTTTAGAAAGAAAATATTATTAAATTACAGTATAATTTTTTCTTTCATTTCTTTCTCTTGGAATGTGTGTAATGATAGTTTTTCTATTCTAATGCCATTTTGCTCTTTAATAATAATCATTCATTATATTTCTTACTGTATGCAATTTTCTCTTCCACATTTCATTTCACATCTTTTTTTTCTTCAATTTCATCGTCATGATGTCTTAGATATGTAACGTTTGTGATTTTTTTTTTTAATTTAATATAAGAGTAAAAAATATACAGTTTTTTTGAGTTAAAAAAAGCAACTTTAACATTCATACATAGATTTAATTGAGGAAATATATTCCTTCTTTATTTCTTCTTCTCACATCAATGTTCTATCTTTTTATTCGTAACTTTCATATTATTTTACTTCTTTCATATAAATTGCTATTATTTTATTGCATTTTTGTGTGTTCTATACACATATCACAAAAAAAAACAACAAACAATGACGATGATGATGAGGAAATGTTATTTTTAGATCTTTAACTTTGCCATGTCTGAGTGTTTATCATTTTTATCTTGAAGATTTCCATTCATCATTTCAAACTATTTTTCGTAAAAGTGAACAATTGAATAATTACATTTCAGATTTTAATCATTTAAATACACGTCATTCGATTGATTCTGATACATTTCACGATGGATTTGTGTGATATGATGATGATGATCAGTGTCTAGTTGTAACTTGAAATGCAACTTTACGAGTAAATTTAATCATAAATGGCATGGCGACACAAAATCATCTTTTTTCTAGAAACAAGTTAATGGGGAATTTTAATTATTTTGATTAATTTATCTTGATTCGATCATAAAAATGCTTGTGTTAACCTCAATTCTAAATCTATCAGGTCAGATGGTCATCAATAAAGTGCCTCACCTATCAAAAAATGTTAAATTTACCGTAAATGGTGTTTCGAGAAAGTGCACTACAAAAGTTACATTGAAAATATTAAAATAAAATTTGGTATTAAATCAAAAACAAATAAAAGATAACTTTTATTATGAAATACAGTCATCTTTAGCACTGTGACATACTGTTATAACTTTTAATTTTTGTTTATTATTGTATTTCACATACGTACACACACACACATACACAGTACATGTGCGCTAACCTAAATATTCAAATAACAAACAAATTAAATGGAACATGAAAGTCTTTTTAATTTTTTTTTCTTTCTTTCATTTTATTTTGATTATTATTATTATTTTAACAAAAAAAAATTCAGAAAAAAAAACACATATTAGCTGTAATGAAGTTTGGATTTTTATTTTACTTTTTTTTGGATGAATAAAAGTAATAACGATTAAATTTGATGAAGAAGAAATATTTTCATTGAAAATAGAAAAAGACGCCTTTATTGGACGTGTTCTATTAAAATAATTGTCCATTTAATAATATGACGGTATATGTTTTAAAAAAAAAAGTAAAAAAAAAATTAATTTAAAGTTAATATTTGATTAAAAAAGTTTTTTTTTTATTTCATTTCATTAAATTATGAGACACGTACGACTTTTTTTATTTTAACAGAGTGTTCTAAGAATTTTGTTTAATTTATCGAACAATTTTTCTTACATATCTGGTTTGAAATTAAAAAGTCATTGAATATCTTTGAAAAAAAAATTACTTTAAAAAGTTATGTATTTTTTCATTGAAAATAACCTTAAATGATCTTATTTGAACAGAAAAAGTTCTGTTAATGTTGGAAATTGATCATTAAATTTCATAGATGACAAAAATCGCTTAGCTAAGAAAAAACCTCGAAAAAATTTCACTTGTGTAACGATGATGAGATTAAAATTTTATTTTAACAATCATTTTTAATGTTCAAGCACCTTTTAATGCAAAGGTTCGTCGTTTACATGCAACAAGTCTTTAAATTGCGCAATTTTTGCTATTCAGGACAATATTTTCGTTGTAAAGTTTATTTTCATAATCTGTTAGAAAAAAAAATTGTTCTGAAGAGGTTGATGATGAAATTCATGCATTTTTCATACCTTACAGATAAATTCAGTGTCCAAAAATTTTACAATTTATTCACATTTTTTAAAATTCTGTGAATTTCAAATTTAACTGAATTTAATTCATGTAATTTTTAAAATTTTCGGAAATTCTTTGGAAAAAAGAAGAGTTAAGGTCACATTTACATTAAAATTCTGATTGAACATATTCAAAGAGAAACATTTTTTAAAAAAATTTACAGAAATAGTGAAGTCAATGTTTAATTCATTGTTTCATCTCAAATTTCATAGAAAATAACTTAAAAATTATTTCATTTTGAATATTAAAAGTTCATAAAACATAAATTTTTAATAAATTTAAAATTAAAATCGTACATCACTTTTTTTTTAATAAAAATGATTTTTTTTTAATATTTCTTATCTCATACATCTCATTTTTTTTCCTGCATTCTTGACAACAAAAAAAATGTGTATTGAAATGCATCAAATAAGAATAAAAATCATTGTCTCAAACATATCAATGAAAGAAAAGTAAAAAAAAGACAATGCATTAAAAAATTATAATAAAACGAATGAGATTGTAATATTAAATTAAAATTAAAAATTTACAGAAGAAGAACTCTATGACAAAAGACAAAAAATGAATATAAAAGTAATAAAATGACACTCAGTGATATTTTTTCGTTATTTTTTTTTAATCATACTTTCATACAACATAAAAATGAGAACAAACGATGAAAAAAAATAACTGTTTTTAAATACACATTTTTATTTAAATTTATATAAAAATTGTAATTTACGTTTATTTGATTGACATTGTACGGTAAATACAAAAAAAAGATTCTTATAAATTTCAATATAAAAAAAAAATATGAAAGAAATGTTGACAAATTTGGTTAATTTGGCGATTACATTTAAATTGAAATTTAAATGAAAGTGCATTTCAATGTAATTTTTCATTTTTTTATATGATTAAATGTAAATATTTTTCAAGTGCAGATCGACTTACCTTTTAATATTAATGTTCAATGATGTTTTCTCTTATTTATTTATAAAATACAGTAGAAAAACGTATTTATAAATCCTGCGGTCGTTGATACACGATTAAAACAGGAGATTAGACTTGATTCAGTATAATTTTTTTATACTTTATAACTCTTTTTTCCTGTTTTTTCTTATGTTTTGTGCACTTTAATGCCTTTTTCTATATAAATTTATGATTGTTTTACTTTTTTCTGTTATTATTAATATTTTTTATTATGTTACGTTTTTCTTCTATTCTGATGTATTTTTAATGATAGGTATAGCATTTATTTCACTTTTGTATCCTTTATTTTTGCTAATATGGTTTTAAATCAATTTTTCGCAAATTGAAATACTTTGTCTTATAAAATGCACTCAAATTTTTTAAAAAACTCACAAAATTTAAAATTATTTTTTTTTAAAAAATTAAATTCAAAATTAATTTAAAATAAAACTAAAAAATTTAAATAAATTTTTTTCACTTCTATTGTAATTTTTTTGTATATATGTGTATTATGTTAACTAACGATGTTAACACCTCGGTTGCATCATGGGCAATGACTTTGAAATAATGTACGTTCGTCTTTTTATGCTTTGCCTACATAGAATTATTTTTATTAAAGTACTGTTTACTCTATTTCTCTATCGCATACATACCATGATTTGTATAGAGAAAGAAGAGATTCATGCTATTTATGTGTGTATGATCTTCATACATTTTCCGTATACATTGTAAAAATAATAGTAAAAAGAATTAAAAAAAAAGAAGAAAAGACATGGATGGTTGATTAAAAAACCACTTGTTTACTGTTTGTTACTGTATGTCGTCGTCAATTGCTATTCTGTATTATAATACACACAGAGAGATTCTACTTGTATGGCAAGATGTACAGTTTTTCATTTTGAAGAGTGATCTTTTACTGTATTCGCATGTGTGTGTGCTTTCTAATCATCATGATCATCATCATCAGCATCTCATAGTTCTATCAGTGTACCATACAATTATGTGAAGCTTTTTATGCTGTAACTACTACTTTGCTTGAGAAGATAATACAAAAAAAAAGTTAAACGGTGGAATAGTTAGCTGAAGTGGTTTTCTATTCAAATGAAAATGAACATTCTGTACAACACTTAAAGCTCACTTATGTATGATCTTTATAAGAGTTATGAGTTACGTGTGAGCTTCTGTGTTTTGTACTGAAAATGTTCATTTCAAAGACTTTTCTTCTTATTTAATGTACTGCATACAATTACATACCATCCAGATCATGGTGTGTATATGTGAAAATGTTAGAAATATTTAACATTATACACTAAAATGAAAACGAGCTTTTGGATTAAAAGCCCTATATGTGTGTATGTAAGTATACACGTACAAAAAATGATGACGGTTGCATAGCTGCTTTAATGATTGGTTTTTGGTGATTTAATGATAGATGTGTCCTTAACGGTACATGAAAGAAAACAGAAATGTATTAAATTGAAATTTTTTATGAATATTTGAAATGACTGGATTGCCTTTGCGTTCTCATTGGCAACAAGATTTTGGTGTTAAAATGATAGATTTTCACTTAAACTTCAAGGTGACAATAAATATGGAATTAAAAAAGGTGAGTGTTCAATTTCACTTCTAGAATTTGATAAAATATTTTAAAACCTATTCAATTTTAGAGTAAGTATTTAAAAATCTTAAATTTCTAGGAATTTTTAGTAAATTTATATATTCTTCTCAAGTTTCGCCTTCAAGAATGAACGCTTGAATATGAGAGATGTGCTCAGAATTGGGTCTTTAAACGTCAGGACTGCATTAGGAAGAAGACAGATTTCATATACAGGTCCATTATACTTTAATAAGCTTCCTTATGAAATAAGAAGCATTTCTGTGACCTCAAAATTTGTTATTGCCGTGTAACTGAACCATCCTCGATAAATCGACTTTTAAATCTGTAAACGTTTATTTGTACACTCTGAACACACGCATGAAAATCATATCTTCTCTGGACATTGTACGTTAATTTTTACTAACAAAAAAACTCTATGCATTTGGTGGGTTGTCGTGAAGGCTGGCGCACAAAAATTCTTTATCGTTTTACAGGCAGACAATCCAGGCTGAACGAACAAAACAAGCCTTTTTTTACTTATGCAAGTCCAAGTTAACAAAGTCAAGTGCCACTTCATCAAGCTACAACGCATTCAGTGTTGAAATTTTAAATTATTAAGAATCTGGCCAGGCATTTTCGCACACAGGTGCTTCACGAAATTACTAAACTGAGCCTCGTCCTAAGTCGATGAAAATCCGTTGACAACAGCTTTCACGGAAAAAATCCTTTTTTTTCATTTTAAACGTTCTTTGATTTTTCTCAAAACTCTCAAGGTCGACCATGACCTCAATTTCATATTTTTTTTCTATCGATTATATTAATTGAACTAATAAAAATCAAGAATTAACGTAATCAATTCAATTAATATTAATCAATCTTTTACTATCTAAATGCGAAACGAATCATGTAATTATCGTAATCGTGTTAGATATTAAATTAATTCAATTTGAATCGAACTTTGAATTCAATTGATTTCAACTTTTAAACAAAAAATTTAACCTGTTTATTTTTTTCCTTCATTTTACTTACAAAAACATCTTTTTACAACATCATTCTCGTTATCTCTCAAAACATACTATTTAGTGTATAATCAATTTTTTTGTTATCAATGTTTTGCCATCGCTTTTGATTAACTATTGTTATCATAATTGCTTTTGTGTTGTATTTATTATTATTATTATTATAATAATGCATTATTTTTTTGTACTGCAGATTTTTTTTTTGTGTTTTTGTTCTTGCATTGAACAGAACAAAGTTTATTATTATAATTTTTATTGTTGCTCCTATTCTTATGATGTTATTTTTTTTTATTTATTAATCATTTGTAATATAAATTATTCTTTTTTTTACTCAGATTCAGAAGAAATCTTTTCTTAAAAGCAATAATAATAATAAACACAAGCCACTCAATTATTATTATTGTTAGGAATGTTTTGAATGTGAAGGCAATAAGATGGTAATTAAAGAGCAAGAGAAAGAATAAAATCATTAATATTTTTGCAATAATGGTTGAGTTATGTAATTACTTGGTGTTGTCACTTCTCTGTGTGTGTTTGTGTGTGTTCAGTGACCATTAAATGCATTTTGTACCCAAATGAACTTCTAAATCAACTTTACCATGAAAATTAACATAAAAATGTGGCATTATGAAAGAAATCTAGACCAATTTTGATTTATTTATTGACCAAATTGAATACCTTTTACACCAACAATAAAATTTAATAAAAAAAAATTATTACGAATTATTATTATAAAAAAGTAACACACGAGTAAATTAAAGTGCAACATTGTAAATAATATTTTCTCATCCTCCAACTTCTTCATTTATCTCATTTTTTTCATCTCTTATCTAATTTACAATCAGATACCAGTAGTTGTTTAACTCAGAAATTTTTTATATAAAAAATGATTTGCTTTTAGACTTTGGATATAATATTTCTTTTGTTTAACAATATCAAGCACTTTTTTTATTTTATTAATAATATTTTATTTTTCAGCTTTTTTTTTTGTTAGCTGTAGGATTAGTTGTTAAGAAATACAGTTTTTTGTCTTCTGAAGTTCAATTATATGGTTGTCAGAGTAGAGTGTTCTTACTATTTTTTTTATTTTTATTTTTATACCATGAGGTAAAAAAAAACTAGTTACAAGGAATATGAAATGCATTACTTTTATTATGATTTTTTTTGTTCAGCTGGTGAGGTATTGCATGTTAGGAATTTTATTGAGATTTTCTTGTATTAAAAGCAAAAGACGATTTGTAAAAAAAAATGCAAGTTCTTTGACTATTAGTATGAATAAATTATAGTCAAGTCAAATCGATACATTTCAGTGAGGCATCATTAATCACCAAAACCATCAATTATTCACCAGAACCGGTTCTGCCTCTTTCTCTGACCTGCATGAATTCTTAGAGGAAGAATAGAGAGACCAGGCTTTTCCGGGAATGGTGGTCCATCAGGCGGGTACTAATAGGCAGACTCGCCTCTATATCAAGGAACCCGATTCCGGTCTATCTAGACAACTAATCAGATTGAACCGTACTGAGCTAAGACTTGTAGTTGGTATGTTAAGTGGTCATTGTACTCTAGACTATCACCTCAGTCATTTTGACTCAAGAGATCCAACAAGCAAATGCTGGAGAGGAGACTGCTGCTGGGTGAGGTCTTTCCCACTATTGATTCCATCATAAAAGTGAAGGTTCTGCTTAGATTTCTGAGAAGGTGTGTTTACTTTCCTGAACTGAACCAGGTCTAGTGGACTTCTTTCTTTAGTTGTTTCTCTAGATTCCTTCTTCATCAGATATGATGATAAATGGGTATGTACAATGGACTCGTCTATAGGTCTCAGTGCTAGTTCTCTTCTGAGTCCATCCTCCTATGATTTGAGTTATCGTTGCGCCATAACAAGACTATGAAAAAAATTCAAGACATACAAAAATACTCAAAAAGCTTTCTCAGTGCCATTTGGTAGGTCTAAAAGTCCTTAGTTAAGACTATCAAAGTCTTTGATAATTTCTATTAAGTGCAAAAAATAACAGATCACAAAAAAAGACAACAAAAAAAGTATATCACAAAAAAAATCACCTTTCATTACAAAAATATCATCAATAATACCATTCAAAATTCAATACAGTTAATGATCTTTTCATAACGTTACTCGTTTATTATTTTTCTTACTTAATTCAAAACAAACAAATATCTTCAAACAAATAAAAATTATTGCAATATCTATAACAAAAAACACTAAAATTACACCGTTTTTCAAACTAAATTTCATAATCATCGAAATTGGGTTAAGCATCTTACAGTAATTTTATAATAAAATCTATAACAAAAAAAATGAAATACTTTAAAGAGTGTACTTTAACATGATCTTACATATATGATAAAAATTAAAAAATTAAAAAAAAAAAACATACAGAATATTTCTTATAATAACAAAAAAAAATCATGTTAGAATTCAGAATAAAAAAATAAGAAAAAAAATCTTTCAATAAAAAAAATGTCTAAGAGTAAAAAAGTATTTTCCCTCACATTTCTGACACACATTAAAAAGTTATTATTATCCATTGTATTCTAATCCAATATAGGAAAAAGACACATGTTCTTATTATTACTTCTTTTAATGTCATTTATTTAATATGCATAACTACTATAACTGTCTCATTAAGATCTTTAAAGTTTTTCATTAAAAAATTTAAAAAAAATAAGACATTTTCTTGAACAATAAAATTACAATCAACATAAAAATTTAATGTTATAATCAAAATTATAACTATGATTATGTTTTATATAAAATGTGAAGTGACGATAAAATAATGTCAATAGTTTAAATTATTCAAGTGTAATTTCTCTATTTGTGTGAGAGAATGATAAAAAATAAAGTAATTTTTTTGCAATTGTGCAAATTTCCCATTCTCTCTCTCACTTTATTGTTTTATAGGTCATTTTTATTATTATTATTATGATTATGTTTATTATACATATATCATATTAATTTCTATGACATTACAGAGAACAAAACAAAAAATATAAAGTTTTTTTAATGAGATATTTTTTTTCAGCAAATAGCCGTTAACGTTTTGACATTCTTTGTGTTTTTCTTCATAATTATGTTGATGAACAGGAGAAAAAAAACAATTCAAAGTCAAGATTAATTAGACAGCTTACCTGATTATCATTATTATTATTATTATAAATATTAATAGAATCAAAGCAAATTTACGGAATGATTAGATTTAGCTGGGAAATTCTCTTTTTACTTCATCTCTTTGTGTAAAGTTATTTGAATATTCATAAAATGCTTCGATTGAATAATAACTGTTTAATGTTTCATGGATAAGTGCTTTTTTTTTTAAATAAATGCAATTACTCATCATTTGTCTTGTTTTGTGCCTGCATTTGTTGATGTGTGTCTGTATGTAATGGAAATCACACACCTTCTAATCGTAAAATCAAATAACAATTACTTTTAAAATTCTTCTTTTTCAATATCTCATGTAATAAAATTAAGAATAAAACTGTACTTTTTACACATTTCCATCAATTTTGTATCAGTTAACCATTAATTTAGTATCTTATCTTGATTGAATCGTAGCTATAAAGTAGCTGATGTCATTTGTATATATATTTTATGCAGAAAAATTATTTTATGTTTGTTTTTTTTTTATCAAGCTTGAATATATAAAATTAACCTTAGATTACATACAGACAAGGTCGTTCAATGTAATGGTAAATGGTAAGGTAAATGCAATTTCTTTGAAATTTTACACATTGAAGTTAGATTTGTGGGATGGATTATGCTTTTTTTATACCCAGTGGTTGTGACATGTATTGATTTTTATCTTTAAATTTTATTTTAAATATATAAGCACTTTGGTTATTCTTTTGCAGTTGAAGTGAGATTCAATATTTCGTTCAGGTTTCAATTGATGAGATCATGGGACATTACATTACGAGGAAAATGGACATTGGCGGTGATGAGATGAAGCTTCTGTGATTTTCAAGGTAAGATGGCACTAACAATGACAATTAAGAACAACCAATGCTATAAAAAGACATACAGAAAATATCTTCGCAAATTGAGACTCACAACACTTCTAACAATTCCAAAGAACACTCACTGCCTGGGAGACGTGCATTAGCTAGGACTAGGCGTCTAGCCCGAAGTGAAGGAGCTCCATCACAGTGGGGATTGATCCAAAGGAAGTGGATTCGAAAGGAAGTAGATTTGTGTAAAACCTTGTTTAACTCCTAGCACTCTTCCTTGATTCTCTCTCTGAACATGATGCAAGATAGTCTTGTGTTTGTTGATAAATATCCCATTAGCTTAGTAAACTTACCTCTTAATAGAAATTTTGGTTGGATGGTTTTTAGTTCTCCTCAGTTTTTATTAATTCAGCCAGTTTTTGACACAAACGGACAGCATGAGCGTCCACAATACTCTCATTTTTGCAAATGCACTGAAATTGCGTTAAAAACGGTAAATTTTTCGCTATTTTTCACCGTAGGGCAATCTCTAGAATCTTTTTTTTTCACTGAGCTTCAATTTAATATAAGAAAATACTGTTAATACTTTTCACATATCATTAAAAATTTACACACATCAAATACAATCTACAATTGAAAAGTGATTTCAAACAGAAATCTGAATAAAAATTGAATTGAATTGAAAAAAAATTCTTCTTATGCATTTTATTTCCTACTGTTTCCTACTAATTATTATAATTTTCTATTACATGATAAAGGTATTGCAAAAAAAAAACACTTTCATATATGATTAAAATTGCATTCGTGTGGTCATCATCATATAATTTAACTGTATCAATCTATTTTCTGCCAACTCATGAATTGCCAATGCATATGAAAATTCTCCCTTGTCCCACCTACGATGCAATTTGTGATTCATGTAATATGTTATTAAAACGTCTCATCTCTCATTGATTGTTATTTGAAGATGGTTAAAATTTAAAAAAAAAAATGAAATATTTTAATGTTTAATTGAAATGAGAATGTTTTTAATATTCATTTCATATAAAAGTGACTTATTATGAAAAAAAAAAATATAAATTAAATTAATAAATCAATCATTGAACTAGAAAATTAAAAATTTACATTAACATAAGATAAGTAAATAAGTCAATCATTATTTGAAACAGAAAAATGAAGGTACTGCATTTAACAATACAAAAAAATATTCTCAGCATAAGTTCCAATACATAAATGATTGAAATTAAAAGAAAAAATGCATGTTACTCACTTTGGTTCACAATAAATATTGACTTGCGTTGATTTTTTTTCATTTTTTTTACTATTTTATGACTTTCATATTGCAATATTTGTTCTAATATGATACAAAATTTAGAAGAAGACGAAGAATTTTCTTGCTTGTTCATGTCCCTTTTCATTACTTAGCATGACTATTATTATGTTAGATTAATTTTGCATCTTCATTTTCATACTGTGTGTGCATGTGTGTGTGTGTGTGCGTGTACGTGTATGTGTGGGAAGATTTCATATTATTTGCACTAAAATGTACGACCTAACTAATAATTTTGTATTTTTTTTTTCTTCTTTTACATAATGAAATGCAACGGATATTGTTCTATCATATCTTCGAAATGTTTAACAATCAAAATACATTAAATTTATTCTTGTATGCTTAGAAAATTTGCATCTCTTAAGATAACTTTATATATAGATTTTAAACATATTTGATTATCTGTGTTTTTTTTTATTTTATTATGATAATAATAATAATAATAGTTAAGCGATATTTTTCCTTTTTTTTCTTCTTCAAACTTAACATTACAATACAAAACATATTAACAATCAATGTATAACATAATGATTATCGAATATATTCAATTAAAGTAATATAACAAGGAAACAAGACGCAAAACATCATAATAATAAAAATAAAATATTTACAAAGACTCATAAAATCTATTGATTTTCTTTGTTAAAACAATTTTTTTGTTATTTTTTTTTAAAAAAAAACATTATGATAGCAAAAAAATATTTATAAACATAAGTTTTATTCTAACCAAAGATGGTATAAAATGCAAAAATATTTTAATGAGATTGTTATTAGAAGTTTAAAGGAAGGAGAAATATCAAATAAAAATGTTTGACTTTTAATATAGTAGATATTTACATTTCGTTTTAAACGTTTGTATTGGTTAAAAGCTGATAAGGTTAAAAAGGTTGAATTTAAGAGAAAAATAAGTTTAAATGAATGTTCATTTTAATTTTAAAAATTGTATCAAAATGAGAGTATTTCAAGAATTTTTGATTAAAACTTTTTGTATTCAAAAATTTAAATTACTTCACTTTTCTTTATGTTTTGCCCACTGTCGTCATGTTGAATAAAGGCGATCTACAAAACTTCTCCATCTGGATTATCATTTTGCAATTTGTTTAATTTTCCTCAAGTTGCTGAAAAATGTGATTTTTCTTTCTTTCATAGCTATCTTGTGAGTTAGACAGAAGGACCTGGTGGGAATTTTCTGGAGGATCTTTTCGTTAGGTATGTCCAAACCAACTTAATTTTCTTCTACGTATCTCCACATTAATGTTTTTATTTCGTTTTTTAGCAGTTCCTCGTTGAAAATTTAATTCGGACAATCGAAATGTAGAAATCGTCTAAGACAGCGATTGACAAATACTTTCAGCCTTCTCTTAACCCATCAACAGTCGCTGGTCGATTTTTCGACCAGTAACTTTGGAGCCGAATTTCCCTAGAAGTTCTTAAAATATGTTCTTCAAATTTTCAATATAAATAATTAGATATGTTAAAAGATGTCGGGCCTGTTATTTTCATTTTTCCGATTGACATAAGAAAATTATTAGCAGAAATAAGATGAAAAGTCATGTTATTTTTTGCTCTTCGTACAAGATTTCTGTACGTATTTCTGTGGTATTTTACGAAATCTTCAAACGGCTCTCCTGTAAATTTTTTGTATGAAACTTAAAATTTTCATCGAAGAGAAAAGTGATCACTGTTATGCAAAGAACAAATTCTAGAAGAAGATTTTGCTCTAAATTCATGGGTTAATGTCTTTTGTAACGAGGTTTCAAATCAGGTCTCAAAATCATTCAGAGGAACAGAGACTACAAATGATCTAAAGATGTTAAATTTTCCGGTTTGCTATACACTGAAAAGCACCAAGTACGGAAAATTTTCTATTGGATTTCGGTCGAGTGTTAGAGTAGATTGAGATTATGAAATTATTCGGATTTCCTTAGTTTTGTTGATGTTATCTTCATTCCGACTCTAACTGATTGTGCGGCCAAATTGGAAAGGAAGTGCATGTAATTTTAATTTTTCATGAAAGACCTTAGACCTCAGTCACTGAAATTTTTAACAAAAAAAAACTTATGACCTACACATCACGTTCATCTAATTTAATTTCAAACGCGATAAATAACCTATCAATTTCATAAATTTCACTTTTGTTACAACTCACATCCCAAATATCGAGTTCAAATCAAAAAGTGGCTCAATTCAAACACACTAATTTGATTTCTTTCTAACTACACGGTCAGCAGAATTACTATTAACTTCAATTTAAAAAAAAACAACAAAAATAAAAACGTTTTGTAGTAAAATTTTCATACCTGTTTAAGCAGATATTAAGAACACACATTTATTCTCCTTGTTTAAAAACATTCATAAACGTTGTAAATTTCATGATCATGATATATCGCATTTTGTTGTTATTTTCTTTTCTGATATGATAGAGGAGATAAACAAGTTATGTTAATAATCTGCAAATCATTAAAGTAAAAACAGTAGCCAATTGAAAGTTTAACAATGTGCATTCTACGTTAAAAAAAACGTTATTTCCATTTAAGAAATAACATAATAAAGTTATATGTGATGTTTAAAAGGAAAATAATAAAAAAAAAAACAATACAATTATTTTTCATTTAAGCGATTGTAATCGGTGATTTTTTTTCTAAATTTCTTCATAGAAATACAAAAAAAAATAAATCTTGGAGCAACAAAAAAGTATGTCTAATACCAAATTTATTGAGTGCTTATAGTAGGTTAACCTAATAAATTTTGTTACTAACGATTACTTTGCTATTTTCGTTTTTTTTTGTTACTTTTTTGTTCAATATGTGATATGACTTTAATATATTTAGAGGAAAAAAACACATGTGAAAGATGAAAAGTGGTTTCAAGTCTTACTTTTACCGAACTTTAACATAATTCATTAATAGAATGGTAAAAATGGTACAAACAACTAGAACAATTATACATTGTTTCAAAGATCATTCATTCAACGGGTTTTAAGAACAGATTTAGAGCATTTTTTATTGTTTTTAATACTGTTTCATAATTTGTCGGTATAATGACTACTATTTACATAATTCATGACAAAATTTACGCATCGTATCGTTATCAGGTTGCAGTAGCAAGAATTATCTGTTTAAGATGATTTTTCATTATGTTATGCTATATTATGGTCCATGAAGCAAAATTTCGTCGCGTCATTTTAAACAATGAGATTTATGATACTGTCAAAATGATGTCTAACCTATACTCTTAATCCAAAATAGAGATAGCCAAGCGGGAATTCCCGGCGAGAATTCCCGCCGGGAATAAGCTCATTCCCGTTCCCTTTTTCTGTTTTATTCCCGGGAACGGGAAAGAAAAATATAGCTTTTTTAACATACGAAGATTTATCTTTTAAAATACCGTTAAATATAACCGATATAACTTTTAGCTAAAGAACTTTCTGTTAATGAATTGCTGTGTATCTAATTTCATCACTTTGTTACTTTCAAACCGATCGTATATTTAATAGTCAGAAAGGATTTTAACGTCAATTATTTGCTCAACTCCATTGTTCGACTGTAGGTTATTTCTATTTTGCTTCATGTCGATTTCTGCCGATCTGGATCAGAGAACTCACTGTTCAATAGCTTAATATTCAAAAAAAGCTTTCTAGAAAAACCCTAGTCAAGTTATATTTGCTTTAATTCTCATACACAGTGAACTAAAGCCTAAAAAAAAAATTTGAATGAAGCACAGTCAAAATAATCTACAATCGAACAATGGAATCGCGAAAAACATTGATGTTGAAATCCGTATGACTTTTTAATATACGAACATAATAATAGTGATAATTCAGTTATCAGCAACTTTGATACAGAAAAATTCATTTATAAAACGTTTTGAAACGATATGAAATTTTTGCGTCTTACTCTAGTGTTTTTAACCCTTGAAATTCTTTTTTGTAAAAACTAATACGACCAGGAAAAAAAACTCAATTATTTCTTTGATTGTATAGTTTTTAGTTTTCCCGTTTCCCGTTCTCGTTTCCCGTTTTTTTAATTCCCGGGAAAAAGGCTTTCTCTAATTCAAAAGCATTGGGGCACCAGTGGGAAAGTATGTTCCCACTAGTTTTGGATTGATAAATAGGAGCTGTTACTGGCACTCTTGAATCGTCGACTTGATTTCAAACTTACTCATCAAAACTGGTCTAATTTTTCCAATTTCTAAGCTGAAATTTAATCGCAGATCTCCAAAACTCGCTAATTCATACGAATGGAACATTCACATTTGAAACTCAACTATTTTTAATCAAAACCAAGCTTTTATGTTGTTCTTCTTCATAAAAATCACTCCTTTGTAAATAAATCTCAAAATCTCACAACATCACCCATATTATAATCATTAAATAAGAAAAAGAACACAAAAATCATGCACCATAAAATTACTTTTACTACCAACAATCCATATAACAAGATAAATAAACAAAGGCAATCATAATGTTAAATAATAATAATAATACAAAAAAAAATTAATAGAAAACTCATGCGACAACAAAATATAACTTGACTTGACTAAACACCTTCATTTAAAATAAAATGAAAAAAATAACATTTCTGGGTGATAAACTAAACAGAACACAAATAAATGTAAAAAAAAATAATAATAATAGTTATCTCTTAAATTGTATTTGACATAATAAACATTTAGTTCATCAATAAACTCCATTTTTTTTCATTGAGAAGACACAAAAATAGCAAATAAGTAGTTCAAGTAACCAATATCATTAAAAAAAATTATTATTAGCACAGTATGAATTTTAATACAAGATTTACATATTAAACTTCCACACACACACTGACACGGATAATATTCTTTATGGTTTAAAACTGGTCATATCTATGAAAGTAATTAAATACCAATTATTACATACAGCCACATCCACGATGATTGAGTTTTAATTATATGGTTAAATGAAGATGAAACAAAAAATTATAAAAATTGTATTAAGGAGATTTTCTCTAAATCAAGCAATGAAATGTGAAAGATTATTTTATCAAATGTATGTTAATATGTCATTTTGCATCCATACAAGTGAGATGATTCAGGTTTTGTTGGTTTCTTGTTGAAAAAATGGATCAAAATGTCTCAGTAGCACTAGTTGATAATTAAAATTTTCTTAAATGATGGTCATGAAGAGGATGATGATGGTCGTGATGATGTAAGGAGTGAGTTTTAAATGAAACTTGTCATGATTAAATTTCTATTTTTTACTGTTATTATCATTCAGCAACACTTACAAATTATAAAAGTGGATTCATTTAATGAAAAATTACTTTCTATTTGGATTATGACTCGTAGAATATTTTAATTCACATTTAATTAAGCCTGTATTGTTAAATGTAGCGAAATTTTTAGAAACTTGAAATCGTTTTAAATATACAAAAATTAAAATGTTAATAAAATAAAAGAACTTTGTACAAGAAAATCAATAATAAATTATTAAAGAAAATAAAAAGTTCACTGACTTAGGTGTTTGGTGCTAAAATCAATCATTTGAATCATTTAAAATATAATAACAATAGAATTCCATAAAAACTCCCAGATAAATACATCAAAAGATGGGTTTTTTCACAATTCTGACAGCGATATGCAACGCCAACACATATTTTTAATGTAAATTGCAGCTCTAAGGCTTGATTTTACTACTTTGAGTAATAAAATTAAACATCAATCACCTTCGTTTGACTGATTTGCTATCTATTTTCATTTCAGAGAATTTTTACTGCACTTTAAAGACATAATCGTTGGTAAGGGTTTTGGAAAACAGTAATCACGAAAATTAAGGGTAAGCACATTTTGGATTCACTTCACAAAAAAAATTAATGAATTTAATTTTCCTTTAAGAATTTTAATGGAAAGAACTCAGATGAAAGTAAAAATTTGATCAGCACCTTTAAGCATAATTTTTGTGTCCTCGCAAATCATATGAAGGTGATCCTTATTACAAATATCGCGCAATGGATAATTTCGAATGATTCATTTAAAACTTGTTTTCTGATGATCGACAGCAGATAAATTAACTACGATAACTAAAAAAATTTTCTGAAATTAGAAACTTTCTCTGGATTCTTGTACATGGTAAGCTTTCGGCTGCAATTGGTTAAAAATTCGTTTTGGGATAGGCTCTTAGTCGTTTTCGGCTATTTTTTCATAGAAATAATTGCGATCGCCTTACAATCGATTTTTCTGGAGAGCTTTTCCGATTTAGATCGATAAAATGGATTTAACATGCATAAATCAACGGAACCAATGCTCTGTAAGAGAAAATTTATTTAACTCATTAACCGCCGCTCCTAAAATATTGAGTTTCGAACAAAAAGTTCTTCTATGATTTATTCTTTAGGTTAAAATTAAAACTTTTCTTTTCGGTGAAAATTTTAGGTTTCATATAAAAATTTACAGGAGAGCAAAAACAAAATACGTATAAGTGCTACACAAACCTACACAGAAAAGTGTCGCTTTAAAAATTTGTAGGAAAATTCAACACGGTTAAATTTTTTTTTGAAATTTATAAGCTCCCAAAATAACTAATACCAGGATAGAATTAGGCTAAATCTGATTATGCTCAGTCATTTATTTAAGTGTCACATGACATGGGCAGAGTGGTCTTAAAAGCTCATTTTTCATTTAAAATCCAAATCAAATTCAAGTAGCATTTATTTTCAAAGGGTAAAATTTACTTTTATTTAACCCATTAACCGCCTCTCCTAGAAATATTGAGTTTAGAGCAAAATTTTCTTCTAAGATTTGTTCTTTGTGTAACAGTGATCACTTTTCGTTTCGATGAAAATTTTGAGTTTAATACAAAAATTTTACAGGAGAGCCGTTTGAAAGTTTCATATAATACCACAGAAATACGTACAGAATTCTTGTACGAAGAGGAAAAAATTACGTGACTTTCGATCTTATTTCTGCTAATAATTTTCTCATAATAATCGAAAAATTCAAAATAAATGGCGCGACATTTTTGAGACATGTCTAATTATTTATATTGAAAATTTGAAGAAAATATTTTGAGAACTTCAAGGAGAAATTTGGCTCCAAAGTTACTGGTCGAAAAATCGAAAATTGAACACTCACAGTAAAAAATTACATGTAAGTGAAACTTAGTATGAAAATCAAAGATCAAAAGACTTTTTCTTTCTCTCTTACTTTATTTTTTAGTCTTAAATTTAAATATTAGTAATAAAAAAGGTAAAACATGAACATTTAACACTTTCAAGCAATTGTATGCAAAAATTCAATGTGAAGTTTGAAAGGCAATTCATTTATTTAATTTTATTATTAAAATATATTGATAAGTAACAACCTAATTTTCACTATTATTACACATTTTTACTCACTGCATCGCAATAATGCATCATTAAAATACTATTTTTTGCTCATTATTTATAAATAAATTAAAATGAAATGGAAAAAAGGAGACAATGTAATAAAAAAACATTTAAATACATACAATATTCATAAAATAATAATAATAAATGCTCTTAATTTCGATTCACTTGACTTATTCTAGCTGAGGAGTTGATTAACCTGTTTATTTTATATCTGTACCTTTTTCTTCTCGTACATTTTTATTTTTTATTAAAATAGATATTTGCATACTCATTTATACCAATCCAAGACTCTCTAAACAAAGTGAAAAAAAAAATGTTAAAATTATATAGTATGAGCATTAGGTTTTTTGTCTTAACTGCTGTTTAATGGCAGATATTTAAATGAGAGTTGCAGCATTTCATTTGTATCTGTTTTTTTTCATATATTTTAATTTATTATTAAAATTTATATTATAGGTGTTTTTCTTTGATTATTATAGTGCATTTATACCTCTAGGAGTCAAAGACTAGTAAAAATAATGATATACGTTGTGGTAATTGTGTTTGACTTCTTGAAATTTTTTGAATTATTATGAGAAAATTTACTTCAATTCACCTAATTTTTTAAAATAAATATTCAATTAATTTTATTACATCAAATTCAAAAATTTTATTTCATTAAAATGAATTCTAAGATGAAAAAATAAAAAAAAAATTATTGACACAATATGAAACTCAAGCTACTGAACATTTTCAATACTTGCTCAACTGGAAAATGTTCAAACAAGTCAACATAAAAGTAATTTTTTTTGGTTTATAATGAAGAAGGTGTGTTTTTTGCTAATTCTTTTTAATAACAATTTTTTTTTTGTTAAATTACATCAGAATTTCGCATGTTAAGCTTAAATAAGTATTACACGAACATTAACAACGAACATATTGATGATCATGATGAAATTTGTGATAAAAAAGAGAGATATACCACAAGTAAAACTAATAAGTTCTTACAAGTAACCTTCGACATTGTGATGATCATCATTTATTTTTTATCTTTTTTTTTTGAAAATAAATAAAACCTATAAAAAAAAGTATTAAACATAAAACACACGTATCTGATATCCATCCATTCACAATTATAATAATAAAATAAAATAAAATGATAATGTAATGTGTCGTTTTATGTTTTTTTTGCAATGATTTTTCATCTTATTTACAGTTTTTTTACGATAAATTCTCGTAATAAAGGTAAATTTTTGAAGAAATCATCAAAGACATTTCAAAATGAAGGAAAAAATATTTTTAAAATGAGATAAGATGTTTTTAAAGCGTGTAAGATGTCTTTTCTTATATAACACTTTGAAAGTTAGTGTATGAAACGTTATTATAATGTAAATGTTAATGTTAATAAAAAATAATGATAATAATAAAAGAATAGTGTTTAGAAGTTTGCATTTTAATGCTTTGCAAGACACGATGAAATTTCCTGATTGCAAGAAAAACGTGTTAATAAAGTGATTTTTTTTTTCTTTTTTTTTGTTAAAAAGAAGGAAAAGAAAATATATTGAAATGATGTTGTTTGATTCTCTGTTGTATGTTGATAAAAAAAGTGTTACTTTCTTTGTTCATAAAAGCATCAAAATCTATGTGCCTCGTGACCAAATGTCATTTACGTGAATAGTGTATTCAAATGAAATGAAAGATGTTGTTAAATAAGGAAATAAAATGGAGTTTTTTGTGCTTAACAAGTTAATTTGGTCATATGGAAATTTTGTGTTATTTACTTAGAAATGTATTTATTCGGAGTTTGAACTTTCTACCTCAATTTGAATTGTTAAACAAACCAAGTGTTGCCAAGTTTTTTGAAATTATCATGATTTGAGATTCAATCTCATGAAAAATTTATGATTTCATAATTTTTTTAAAACTACTTTCAAAATATTTATTTTTCAGATTTTCAATCATTTTCAGATTCACGTTTAATTTTTTAGAGCCTCAGAAATGGCAGCACATATTCAACTAAACGTATTGAGCCTTTTTTTTTCTTAATTTTTTAGGTGTTGAATCTCAGCACGGTGGTGCCAGCTAGATTCTGTTGACGAAACTGTTCTGAGTTTATTTTAAACGACAAGCTGAATAAAGAAGCAATAAAGCTAAAGATTCAGCTTAAATTCTAAGGTAATTCTCTTCTTTAGACCCAGAGCTAGCATGGAAGAAGAGCAATCACAGACATGAAGCCGATGAGTAGCTTAACAAGAATTAAAAATTGTAAGTGGTTGTGTAAAGTGGCTGCCAGTTCTATCAAGCAAAACTTCTCATAAAATCAAAAGAGAGATTACAGCAACAAAAATCTAAAGAAAATTACAATACACAAGGTAGCCGTAGAAAAGGTCGACCAAGGAACACCTGGCGACTCTCCACACTCTCTGATGCCAACTCGGTCAGAGAGACAAATGAGGCACAATTTAACAACCTGGGGGAATTGAAACAAATTGCAATCCGACGTTCTAGATGGAGACATTTTGTAGATCGCCTTTGCTCAACATGAGGACAGTCTGTAGTCCCTGAGGAAGGACAAGGCGAAAAGTGAAAGTAAGTATCAATAATTACTCTACCAATAACTAAAGCGCGCCATCAATTGAAGTCAAGAAAATCAATTATGCATGAGAGCATATAAAGCAGTTTGGATTGATGAACCTCCACAACTCAATCAGCTAATTGTAATTCCAATAGTTAGGTTAGGTTCTACAAGGGCACCACCGCAGTCTCAAAGAGTCCTATTATGGTCCAATATAAAATGTCCACATTTACTATTTTCAGATTTGCTTGGATATAATCGATTTGAAGGTCGATCACCGTGTCTCACATTTGAGTCATAAAATCTTCACAAATCCATTCATGCATTTTAAACTTTTTAATTTCGTTTAGTCGTTTAGCAAAAACAATAATAAAAAGTGCTATCCCACTGCTTTAACATAATAATAAAACAAAAGAACATTAATGATCTATTAAATTTTTTTGTGTGGATTTTCAATTCATTAATAAATTTTGATTCGTCATTAATTTGTTTAAAGTAGGTGTTTGTTGATTTTAAATTTCAAAATTAATAGAAATAAGGCAACTTTCTACATTTATGCGTCTATTATTTGAAGCAATTCCATTTTAGGGAAATGTGATCCAACATCCGTTTTGATTTTAAAAATACTTATTTGGATTTGAATTATTCCTTTCTGGTTTCATGTAAGTTTCACCTGATTTTCCAAAAGTGCCATCCCATTGTACCGGCATCACAGTTGTATGAGATTTGCGTTCAAAGAAATTGTTTGGATTTGAAGCATTTCTTGATGGTTTGATGAAAACCTCACCAGATTTTGCAAAAGTTCCATCCCATGCAACTGGAAGTTTTGTTGGCTCACTTGAGTGTCCATAAAAATTGGAGGCATTTGAAAGCAGTTCATGATCTTTTGTGCCTTTTTGAACCCAACGTTCACCCGGTTTCAATTCAGGCAATTCTTGTTCGGGTGCTTTTTGAAAAGTACCATCCCAAGTTGTTGGCAAAACAGTTGGCTCAGAAGAATATCCATGGATTGCACTTCCATCCGAATGAAGTTCATTCTCTTTTGTGTTTTTGTAAATAATTCTTTCGTTGTTATTGTTTGACATGATGACGTCAGTTTGTTTTTTAATAAAGTTGCAATTAAATGATGAAATCACACTTAATTTACACTTGTCACAGTTTTAATTACAGCGTTTAAATAAGGCAAGTAATTAATTGATTTAACAGATTAAACAGATGTTGAGATTTTTATCTGACAAAATAGTAAATTGATTGATTTTGTATTGATTTTGACTTGATTACGAAAATCAGTGTTAATTCTAGCTCGGTTTGTAACGAAATGCTCAAAATATTTACGCTTAAAATTTAATTTTATTTTTGTTACTATATACATATAATTGCGGTAGTTACTCCTACACTCTAGTATTGTTTTGTTAGTATAATTGAGCAGTGGCTTAGACAAATTTTGATTTGCGTTGAAATTGAAATTAAAATAGCTGGCCAAAATTCAATGAAATCGAGTTTTCTTTGAATCAATTTCATCAATTTGAAAGTTTTTTTTAAGTAACATAAAAATTCTACTTCACTGGTTTAAATACATTTAAGAGCTATTTCATGGTATAAATTTATAATATGACGACATTGACAAACCAAATACGGACATAATCATGTCTCGATCAAACTTCATACACGCTCAAAATTCACATTCATTTAAATTTAATTCGTAATTTAAATATCAAGCATCATAATAAATTAACAGGATTCCTCACTTGATTAACTAAAACTCTCCTTAATTTCATGCTATGTGAATTTTATCCTTAGAAGCCCTATCAAAATCTTTCAAAACGTATCATTTAATTGACATAAGGTATTATTATGATCACGTTGTTTAAGGTCACACGTCACAGTTCTACACTGTACAGGGGCAGTGATTTTTTTTTACTTGTCTTGTTTATACCTTAAACGTAAAATCCGAATATTTGATGAGGGAATGTTGTTCTTTAAAGGCGAAATTGTATATTTTTTACCAAAAAACATAACAAAATGAAACTTTTGACCAAATCTAATATTTAAGAAAATGACTTATTTCCTTAAATGTACACATATGTAAATAATTTCATAGAAAGGCATGAAATGTTATTTTTTTTAGCCTGGGTGCAAGAAAAAGACTAGACTGAAATTATCAACAACCTTATCAACGACCTTGGCAGCCTCGAGCAGAGGTTTCGGAACTCCTGAACCCTTCCCGACACGTCCTGGCGTCATCAACGACTTTACCCTGACTTTTAATTTTTTTGCTGTTTTTAATTTTTTACTCCGTAACATTTTAGGCTCTCAGCGCCCTCTGAAGGGTCCATTCGAAAAACCCCGATATAAGAAATTGTATTTTTTTTATTCTCTATCGATCTGTATACTGATAAAGGACTTTTCCCTTGAAATTTTTTTCAGGACACTGAACTATATCCCCGAGGCTGCTAAAATCGTTGATAACTTAAGTCTAGTAAAATAATGATGGTACTAAATTTTAAAATAAAAATTTTTTAAAATCTGGGATTTATTCTTTCTGGCTTAAAAAGCTTTCTAATATAGTTTTATACAGAAACTGTGATCGATCCTAATACCTGAAGAAAGATTTCCTGAGGCTTTTAATCAATTCAAAGACGCATATACGTTCAAAATGTTAAATTAAATTTGAAGACCATTTCATTAGTTGTTTAATGATCATTCTAATATTTCATTACAAAAAAGGGCATCTAATGGCACAGTTTATCAAAATGTTCCATAAAAACGTGTTAAACATATATTGAAAAGTAAACCACAACACATCTTAAAAAAATTAAAATATAAAATTACATTAAATTTCAATATCACGTATAAATTTAATCCATGAATATTCTGTCATAAAAAAAAACACATTTCTAGTTAAAAATAGAGAGAAAAAAAAATCCAATTCCTTTTATTTGCTCTCTTTTACTGCATATCAATTTAATTTTTAATCTTGTTAGCAATTATTTTTCCCAACTTCACTTTAATTGTATACATAAAAATAAGTTAACTTTTATTAAACACGTATCTAAGCCGATGTCACGTTTTTATATCATTTTTGTGAAATGAAAAAGCACAAAAAACTGCATCTTTTAACCTTTTTACCTTAAAAAAAAGTTCTTTTATATTTTTTTCTTATAAATAAATTAAATTAATGTAAAAATTTTATTCAAATGAACATGAAAAATTTTAATGATGATAAAAGAAAATTTGATTGTGCTGCCCTTAAAACATAATTTATTGTTATTATTATTATGCAACATTGAATATGACCTTTAATTTGAATAATAAGAAGAAAAATTGAATAACACAAGAATTTTCATGTTACAATACAAAAAAAATAATATAACTGAAAATGTTGTATATGCAAATTAATGGTGATCTTCAAACCTATGTAATTTTGTTATATATTTGTTTAAATTATTCATGCATTCAATAATTTACATTATTTTGTGTGTTATTCTGCTAGTCAAAGAAAGCATGATCATGTCAGATGTAATAAATATTATAAATAAGTAAGTAATTCACAAGAAAAAAATGTAGAACAGCAAAAAAAATAAAAAAAGACAAACATTGTTGTTTCTTTACAGAATATTGAATAGATTTTATGAACTGTATTTATTTATTTCTATTATTATATGAACAATTCTTATGATGGCAAATTATATTTTTGTTGATTTTTCTCCTTTTTTTCTTTGTATATTTATATTTTTATTAATATAATACGACTATTTGTTTGCTTTAATAAAATTATAATGATTTGGTTGCAATACTGAAATAAACGGAATGTTCTGTGTTATTATTTGATTTGAATATAAATTACAGTTATAATTTTTGTTCATTGAGAAAATATTTCCCTTGTTAAATCATCATTATTACTATCATCAAGTTATATTTGATCTTCATTAGATTAGATAATAAATAATTTAATAATGGGATAATTTTGTAATTTGATAGGGAAATTTTATTGAACACTTTTTCTGCAATTTTACAGTTAAGAGGTTGGTCTTGTATAATAAATTATGAAATTCATATTTTTTGTTTGGAATTGTGAATATTCAGTCATGATTCGAAATCTGAGATTCAACAACTGAGCATCAAAATCATGATTGGAAATTTGAAATTCAAGAGCTGAGCATCAAAATTATGATTCGAAATTTGAAATTCAAGAGCTGAGCAGCAAAATCATGGTTCGAAATTTGAGATTCAAGTGCTGAGCATCAAAATCATGATTCAAAACTTGAAATTCAAGAACTGAACATCAAAATCATGATTCGAAATTTGAGATTCAAGAGCTGAACATCAAAATCATGATGCGAAATTTGAGATTCAAGGGCTGAGCATCAAAATCATGGTTCGAAGTTTGAGATTCAAGTACTGAGCATCAAAATCATGATTCAAAACTTGAAATTCAAGAACTGAACATCAAAATCATGATTCGAAATTTGAGATTCAAGAGCTGAACATCAATATCATGATGCAAAATTTGAAATTCAAGAGCTGAGCATCAAAATCATGATTGGAAATTTGAGATTCAAGGGCTGAGCATCAAAATCATGATTCGAAATTTGAGATTCAAGAGCTGAGCATCAAAATTATGACTCGAAATTTGAGATTCAAGAACTGAGCTTCAAAATCATGATTCAAAAATTGAGATTCAAGAGCTGAGCATCAAAATTATGATTCGAAATTTGAAATTCAAGAGCTGAGCGTCAAAATTATGTTTCGAAATTTCAAATTCAAGAGCTGAACATCGAAATCATGATTCGAAATTTGAAATTCAAGAGCTGAGAATCAAAATCATGATTTCAAACTTGAAATTCAAGAGCTGAGAATCAAAATTAAATTGCTGAGCATCGAAATCATGATTCAAAATTTGAGATTCAAGAGCTGAGCATCAAAAATTAGTACCTGTCATTGCAACTCTAATTTATTTCATTTTAATCACAAATTTAACGAATTAATCTTTTACTTGACCTCTGTTTAATTTCTTTTTCATACAAATCTTGTACCCAATTTCGTATCCAATCCATTAAAAGGTGTCAAAAACTAATAATAATAATCATAAAAACTTTCATTAAAATGGTCATTTGAATTAAAATCATGGTTCATAAAAATGTATAATTTCGCAATTAAAATTAAAAAGTATAAAATTGCATTAATTTTATTGTTTCTAAATTAAATGAAATTTCCTCTTTTGTTCCTTTTATTCTTCAGTCATCATTATAACAAAAAAGTAATTTATCTCATTAAATGTTTAATTAAAATGATTTTCCATTCATCTAATTATAAAATCAAATTTCAAGTGACATACTGAAACAAAATTAAATTTATGTACAATTTTTACAGATTATTTATTTATTTAGTCAGTCATCTGCTTTCATTCTTTTCATTTAATTTTTTTTGTTTTTATTAATTTTCATGTTATTTTAAATTCATCATAGAAAAATGTGCGTTCATTTTCTGCAATGATAATAAGATTATGAGATTACTATAATTGGTGAGTAATTACAAAACAGAATTATATGATATTTACAGTTCTCTTTTAATAATAAAATAAAAAGAAAAGAAAGAAAAAAATTGTGTGCTTTGGTGCTGACAACAGTCAAAGTTAATAATAATTATAATGAAACGCGAGAGAAGTGAAGAAGCTTTCTTTCCGCTTGTTTTGTATTTTAATTTTTTTCCTATTGTCTTTCTTATTTTCTTCTTGCCATATTATTATTAATTTTACTGAATATCATTCTAACTATTTTTATGGAAAATTATGTCATAAGTTCACATTTAAATTCAATGTTTTTTTAATTTTAATTTTTTAACTAAAAGTATGTTGCTACTTATTATTTTTTTTTGTTTCTAATCTTAATTATCTTATTATAGCATATTTGTGTTAGATTTTGATCAAAAATGCGCTTTTATGGCACTTTTTTGTCCGCCTGTTGGTAAGTTTTCCCTTTAACTCATTCCTACGCTTTTCGGGTTTTGTGCTAACTGAGATTTTTTTTCATCCGTGATTGTAAAGACTATTGTAGTTTTCGGCGGTTTTCCTAGATATGGAAAGGTCAAAGATTCCATGATATACAACATTTTTTGGTCTTGGAATAGTCGCCCATTTTATTGACACCACCTCATAATATGGGCCATCATCATACTCGGATTTTTTCGAAACGACCAGAAATGGGCTAACAAAATTTTAAATGACAATTAATGAGAGAATTCAGAGTGCACTTTCCCAAATCACTTGAATTTTACGGTTTCCTTATTTAATTTTTTTACGCCAAGCAATTTAAACTGTTATTTGTTTGCACTTTTTATTATCACTTTAGCATATTTATGATATAATCCATTGAAAATTCAACCATTAAATCATGATATCGATGTTTTTTTATTGCTCTTTTAATTAAAATAATCCATCTCATAATTTTCTCGCGTTAAAAGAAAGAAAGAAAGTAAATATCAAGATAATGCTGTTTTTAATATTCTTTTGTATCATCATTTTATATCTCACTCATATAAGTAGAATTTTATTCGGACAGGAAGTACGCACACATTAATAATGAATTTATTGACCGATTTTGCATTTCTTGACACAGTTTTGTAAAACATTTTTAAACGTTGTAAAAGTATTTTGTATCTTTTTTTTTAATTTCCTGTTGTTAGTAATGTTCATCTCTATTATAGATTATGACTCGTAAGTGTGTCATTTAATTCATATTTTTATCCAATATCCAAATAGTTAGCTCACAAAAAAAAACAAGAATGATTTGATAAACTTTGACCAATAAATGAGATGACTATTTCTTTTATTGTTTTTTTCCATTTTCTAATAATATTTTAATTCATGTATATCCATTTTCAGTTTTTTCCCATATCATCATCCCATGATCACAACATTGTTTGTTTTTTTCGTTTTATTTCATTTTATGCTAAATTGGTTTCAAGTAAACAAAAAAAAAACAGAAATGGAACCAATAAATTTATAGTTAAAAAAATGCATGATTTTGTGTCTATTTACTTTATTTTTTTGTCATAATATTGGAAAAAATGATAATAAGAATATGTTCTTTATGGCTCTCTTTCTCTACAAAAAAGTGGATTTAATAAGATTTTTCTTTATTTTTTTTCGAAATAAGAAAAGAAATCTCATAAAAACTTCGTGAATTTATATTTCATGACAAACAAATGTTAGTTTTAAAGTAAATATATAGGTGAAATGATTACAGAGACTGATAAATATGCAAAAAAAAAATTTAAACAACAAAAGTTACTTTAAAAGTATTTAAAATTATTATTATTCAAATATAGGTCATAAGTGTTTGTTTTATTGTTTTATTTTATTGTTTGTTCTTACTTATTAATTTTTTTATGATAACTTTAAAAAAAAAAGTATAAACACATGTTCATAAGGGTTCAATTAAAAAAGGAGTGCTCTCGAGATTTTTAGTTGCCTAAGGTGAAAAACAGTTACATTTCTGCGATTCCAGTTAAATTTTACAGTTTTGGGTTCTATGTTCTTTTAAGTACCTGAGTTATTTTTATGTTTACAATTCATCCAAATTTGAGCTGGAAGATTCCATTCAAAGTTGGTTGAAAGATTATTCATTTTAATAACTTCATTTTTAAGTTGAGGTTCGTATGATGAAAAGATTAGATTCGATATCCCAAAAGGATTTTTATGTATTCTAAGTAAAACTTGAACGCATTTGGAACTTAAAAAACACAAATTAATTTTCATAAGAAGCAAATCATCAGAAAATTCCAGAAATCTTTCCTGGGGCTCTGTTGCTTGATTAAGGAGTCAAAGAAGCTAGTTACGCCTGCGTAAACAACGGCTTCCTCACAATAGAGCTCCTTGAGACTGCGGTGATGCCCTTGTAAAACCTAACCTAACCTAAGACACCTTCCTTGAATTTTGTTTCAGTATCTTTTTGTTTGTACTGCTTTCTTTATGAGCGTATGAAGCCTTCATTTGCGTGAACAAGGATACTTACCTTAAACGTCTCCATGACTTCCGTAGTGCTGATTTGCTGTCTTCCTGGAATTTCCATGCAATTGTTTTTCTATTTTTGTACCAAGCCATAATGTTCTTGCATCCATTTTATACTGCCCTTAAATAAATGGAAAAATAATTAAACATTAAATTTTATTTTTTTTTCAATACGTACCTAAAAGTTTCGTTATGTTAAAAAACGATTAGTCATGACAATTCTTTAGGGAACAACCATTAAATTACTTGGATATTTAAAACCAACGCCCTGAAGACTAAATTAAAAATTATAACTGATAACTTGTAAACTTACTTATTAATTATCTAAATTACGCTTTATAATAAAAAAAAACTCATTCTCTTCTAAATATATTTTAATTGAACATTAATTAGATAAAATAACGTTGACGCACGCACATCACAGATCTTTAACGACTAAAAGAACTAATAAAACATAATCTTAAAGTAAAAATCTTGTTTAAAGCAAATATACTGTTATCCAAATTAGTTCTTAAGCATGTTTTAATTATATAATCATAAAATCTTACATTTCTTTGTAGTTTTTTTAACGAGTCTCTTAAAACGCCAAAAAATTCTCAATTTTGATATAATTTTTTTATGTTTTTTTTTTTTATTAAACATAAAACCAAACCCAATTTCATAATAATAATATTAAAAACTAAAAATAAAATACATGATTTATTATAATGATAGATCGCGATCTAACATTTTTCTGTTAGTATGTCAACACATTCACTTTAAAGTGAATAAAAAAAATAGTTTTAATCATGTGTAGTGTATGGTCCAAACGTGAATCTTCTTCCCAAAGACATCATTTTTTTCTACATTTCTTTTCGTTTTACACGTTAACGGTCCAATGTGAATTATGTAGCTAATTGCATGATGACTTTTAGCGTGTGTAAAATGTGTGTGTTGCTTAAAGTAAAAACACATTAAAAAACATAACAAACACCAAAAACCCAGTTACATTGTTTATTGCGTTGAATAATAATAATTAAAATAATGATACATTTTTATATTTTTACCGGTATTCATTTTTTTTTAATGTGACTTCTGTTAATATTTTTCCCTACAATTCAAACACAATCCACTTTTGTTGTTATTTGATTTAACAGATTTTCTGTTTTATTATGATTTTATGATGATGATTAAAACAAATTAACCCATTCATTTATTTGAAATGTACTTTTGAGCTACATTATAAATGAAAAATTGTTTTGTGATGTCTACTGACGGGTTACACTATGTTTATGCCTATGGCTGAACAATTAATACAATTTTGGACAGTACAGCAAAAAAAGACTAAAAATAAAACCGTTTTAATATTATTCTTATTCATTCAATTACTGTGGGAAATTTATATTTTTGTACAATATTCTTTCATTTATACATAAAATACATGGAAAAAGAAGAAGTTTTTATGAGATTATCTCGTATTAATCTAAAATTCTATAAAATAAAATGAAATCTTTCTTTTTATTTTTATAATTTTATTTATATAAGTCATCAGTTATGATAGGTGAGAAAATTTAATTGTCTTATGAGGCTTATGGGAGTGTATAACTGTGACATAAACATACAATGACTTATAAAAATGTTTATTTAACAAACTAAGTGCATTTTAAATAAATTATGAAATGAAAATATGAGATTAAGATTTTATTAAAAACAACTAAAGTTAAAGTCCTTGACCTTTACATGTATCATTATTATACAATTTATTTGCTTCACAGCTTGCCTGTATATACCTGGAGTGTGCAGTATCCATCTTAAACTTGAACCAATATTTTACATCGCTAAAGTGTAAATAAGCAATGGAATGGTTAATAAATTATTTTTATTATTATTATTACCAGGCATCTATTTGCACTTTTTGTTGCTCTTTATTATTATTTAATATGAGCATTATTACAATTTTTTATAATATTAATGTTTTGTTTTATAAATATAGGGTGCACATTCTTTCAATGGACATGTCAAAGGATCATTTCGACAGCATTGAAATCGGTAAGTATCCTTATTTAAATAATTTGAGTTTAAGGTAAGTATTTCTGCGAATAAAGGCTTCATTAGAAAATTACGAAAAACTACAAATACATATTCAACAACAAAGTAAGACAAAAGCTGATTACGGCTAAAGAGGTGGCTAAATATCAAATAAGAGTCTAAAAAGATTAGAACTAGCATTCACACCTACAGAAAGGTTAATTGTGCAAACCCATTTATCATCATATCTAATGAAGAAGGAACCACATTTTGTGGAGTAGCTCAAACGAAAAACCTTTTAACCGGGCTCAGTTCAGGAAAATCTTCACACCAGCTCAAGAAACTCATCAGGCGAGACACTTCCGAATCTCTAAAAATCACATTTATCGTCAGTCAGTAAGTGCCATCCAGACATCCTAACATTATATGCACTTTTTCACATAAAATGATGTATTTCGTGGTTCATGAGAGAAACTACATAAAAGTGAAATAAAACCAATGATTGATCAAGATGAAAGGGCATCACACTTTGTTTTCTTCTCTTTTTAACTTAAAACTTAACAAAAAATATGCATTTTTTTTAACATATAATGCATTCTAGTGTGAAACAGCAAATTTATCAAAGATGAGATCAAGAGTTAGAATACATAAAGAGTGCACATTATGGATGCTAATAAAAATCAATCATCAAATCTGTATTCATTTGACTGACGAGTATCTTTTTTTTGCATACACTTACAAGCACACACATTAAATTTAAAAAATATTCGGTCTATAAATAACAAATAACATTAATAAAAAAAAATATTACAAGATGCAGAAGATAATGTATAGAAATATGTCGAACTTTGATAAATCAGCACACTGATTGCATTAAAATTTTATATTTATATATTTTCTTTTGGTTCACAATAACCAATAAATAAATATAAATGATATGATCTCTTTTGATTTTATATTAAATTTTATATTTATAAATTTATTTCATTTTTAAGATAGAAAAATATTGAAAAGATTATCTTTTGTAAGACGAAAATGGATGTGGTGTGTTCTACATTGATCAATCTATCAAATATGTTATTTTTTCTATAGTTACCAGTTACCACAACATATTTTTTCTAAATCATGATTATATCAAAAAGAGATTTTTATTTTTATCGATATCTATGAGGTTGATCAAAATGGTGTATCATAGTAAAATGTTAATGGAAATGATAGCCACAAAAATGCTTTATTCAATATATAAACCAATATGTTACCTATTTTTGTTTCATTTAAAGCTTAGAAATAAAAATATACAAATTGCTACACGAAAAATATTACATCGTTAATCGAATACATGATATTGTGTTTTTTTTATTATCTTATCTCGTATTTTTATGCTCAGTTTTGAGATAAAATGATGTTATCTGATGATAATTGAAAATAATGCGCTTTTATGATTACTTTGAAGTCTATCGACGTTAAATGTATCGTTTTATGCTTTCATTTAAAGTTAAATGCAAGTTTTTTGACTCTCTGATGAAGCCTCGGGTACTTCTAACAACTGGAGCTCTCCTTTCGGTATGAAATGCGTGCTAATAAAACCCTATCAAAGAATGTTTACAAACATCATATAAATGTTGGAGCCGACCAACAACAAAGTCCTGTTTTTTGTTTTTTTCTTCATATGACACGAAATCAAAATGAAAAGTGGAACAGGACCTATAAAGTACCCTTCCAGACACAACGTTCTCCACCATGAGCTGAATTGTGATCCTTGTGGTTTCTTGAAAAAAATTAACCTTGAATTCCGATAAAATCTCACCCAAGAAAAAAATTAGTTCGAAATACGCTTAAATAATTTTTATTAATACTTTTCTTTTGTAAATACGTATCTGTTAAATGGTTCATTCATAAATTAGAACACTGTTCTAGATATCAGTGGTTTCCATAAATTACAACAATTTATCTGGTAATTTCATTTTTAAGTGCGTGCTTTATTTATCTTTCATTAACTTTTTCTTTGAATTTCTTTGACATTACTTTGATTTAAATAAAGTTAATTTCATTTCACTCGAATCAAATAATAACTTTGTTTTACCATAATGCATACAAATTTAAAGCAAGTAAAGTTAAATTCCATTAAAATGTAAAAAAATGATCGATTGAAAATAGAAACTTCATTATTTTACTTTTCAACCTCTTATCTCTAAATCAGATCTTCAATAAATTTACAAAACAAGCATCTACATTCCTTTCAAATAAAAAAAAATCATATAAATTTTCTAATAATTTTCTTGCCCTTTAGCCATCGAGTAATCAATACAAACTGCAAATAATATAATGAATTAAATCATGCACCTTCATTTACTTTACAAATATCGTTAATAAACAGAAACAATATTTTAATCTGATCTTGTCTTGACACCTATATACACACACAAACACAATTTTATAGCAATTCTTTTGAGTATTATAAATAAATTTCAGCTTCCAATAGTAAATATTATTATTATTATTTAATCTCGATATGGAAAAAAAACTTCATCCATACATTTCACGAGATAAATGATCGCATATTTCACGTAACTCAATACAAAAGTGCGGTGAACACGGTAAACACGGTTACAAGTTATTAACTTGAAACATATTTTTTTTTACAATTTATGTGTTTTTTTTAACATCAAAATAGGAAGAAACTAGGCAGAACTTCTCTCTTTATGTAAGGAGATAAATAAAAAAATGACAATTTACTGTTTTTTTTTTATTAAATTCGTAATTGATCAGATAGATCAGTAGCAATGTCAATTAAAATTAAGAAAAACATTCATTTAATATAAAAGAGTTTCTTTTCATTATCAAATTATTCTAATCAGGTTGCATGTCACATGCATATGACTTTGAAATTGAAGAAATTGAAGGTTTTGTTAGTTAGAATTTGTATTAGGAAGGAAAAGAGAGCAAAAATTTTGATTAAAATAAAATTCAAGCAATTTACAGGGGTCTGATACAATTTTTAGAAATTGAGGTCTTTTTACTCCGTAATGGAGACAATGAAGAGGTGCTTGAGCCCTGGAGTCGCCATGCCTGTCCCAAGCCAAGATAAAAAAGGAGGGATGCCCGTAGGGCTCACAACCCTTCCGCGTAAAAACAGCAACTGACGAAGGAAGAAAACAGCAGGACTATATCGGCAACGAAACGGAAGAAAAATAAGGACCTACGCTTGGCTACTTGGAATGTGAGATCACTCTAAAGGCCAAGAACCGTACGCATATTGACCAATGCGTTCACTGCGTTTATTTTCCTAATATTTATTCAATTTTTTTCTTTCAAATTTTCAGCAACTTTGGGTTCCGAACATCTATAGTAATTTTTAAAGGATTTTTAGCAACTGTTTCAAACTCCATTAGTAATTAGTGACCTTGGCATCTTAGACTTTCAACTCTCCATTCAACTAAATTCACTTCATGTGCCCCCTTACTCAATGCATGACCTAATTTACTTCAAAGCAACATAAAATCTCTCATATCAACATCATCTCACTGAAGCTATTAAATGAAATTACTTTACTCGCACATTTTCCATGACATTGATTGTGATTTACAGTTTCTCGCGGTAAACCCAAATTAATCTCATATCACTTATATAATAAGCAAATCACAATCTCCATCATACTTGAACAATAATAATAATGAAAGATAGATTCAAATAATTTTCTGTTATGCCACAAAATAACATCATAATTACATGCATTTTGATTATAACGCAGACAAAAAACATCAAAGATGTACGACGACACTATTTAAAACAAAAATCCATTAAAAAGATAAATTTATAATAATTAATTAATTTTCATGTGTGTGTGTGTCGCGTATGTCTTTATACTTAGAATGAAATATGTGATTAAAAATGTATGTTAACCGCTAAACCTTTGTATAACAATAAATATGTTATTTTTTTTTTTTTTAAGAAAATAAAAAAAGAACGTGATATGATATGCACAAATACCAAAGTCATCAAAATAATTACTATTATAAATTTTACCGTATAAGAGACAAAAAAAAAATCATCTTATAATCATGATATATTATTATTATTATATCATGTACTCAATTGATAATACTGAAAAATATGTGACATGACAAAATTAAGTGCGTGATATAATTATGATTAGAATAGACGAGAAGAAGAAATAAGTCTCGACTATTTTTTTTTATATTAAAATTATTTATGAATAATTAGAGCACCACTGATTACCGCTGTTCTTGTGCAATATCTTAACACATAAAATGGTTTATAATAATGTAACGTCATGTGATGTGATGTGATGTTAACAAATATTAATGCATGCAAAGGTAATTTCTTTTGTTTTTAAGTTCTGTCCTATTTTGTGCTTCATTATGAGTTGTTTTTTTTTCTTTCTCTGTTACTTTTCTATGATGATTATTATTATAACATATTAAGAATTTACCATATAATGATACCTAGTTGGATTTTAATCATCTATACACATTCAAATTAGTCAAGCTGAGTTCTTGGCTTAATTTCTTTTTTGTTTTATGTATAGTAAAAAAAAGTAGCTGTATTGAAACAGTTGGGTATTGTTAAATTTCAGTGTTTTTTTTGTGTAATAATTATGTTATTAATCGTAATATGCATGATTTTTACTAATACAAAATTAGGTTAAGAGTTTGATTTTTTTGTTTTGTTTTAAGTATGTTAGAAGATGGTGATGATGATGAGACATTTTATATCATATAAAGGAATTTAAATCTGAAGTTTGGACTCGTTGAGAAATTTAAAGAATGAAATTTTGTTTATTTATCAACTGCCAAAGGTTTCTGAGAGTTAGCACTTCATCAATTCATCAGATAAGACACTTATGACGCTTCATAAAAATTCTAAAAAAAAAATTCTAGAGAGCAGTACGAAAAGTATTTTTATTTGATAGAATTATGGTGATAAGAAAAAACTATTCATAGAACAGCTGACTAGCTGATTCTCAAGTGGTAAAACACATGTGGTTGATAAATTGTCAAATTTATTCACTTTACTGTCTTGAAATGAACTGAGAATAAAAATTCATCAAATTTTTAAGACAAGGAGCTAAATTTTCAGATATGGTCGCCAGTTCAAGATCCTGGGTCTGGCTGTGATACAAAGCAAGCAGATCAGATTTATAAGACGGTTATTAAGCTGGCACTCAGGCCATCAGCCGGGCCCATTGTGAACATTGGCAGATTGGCCATACGGGCAATCTAGAAACTGCCAGAAAGTCCGCAGTCGATCGTTTTGTAAAAGTTAAGTTTAGCGTAAATTTTAAAGAAAGTCATATAGAATGCCAGGACCGTTAGTAATTTTCGAGAACCTTAGCCTGTCATCCCAAGCAGTCGCCACCTTTACCTAGCCTTTAGCTTAAATTGAGTAACCAGAAAGAGGAACATTTGAGATTGTAAAGCTCCATAGCCGAAGCGAGAATCGAATCACCACTTTTAGATATGCCTTGAGAATCTCAAGTTGGATAGGTAACCTCAAAATCTCAGTAATTCAAACAATTTTTTGCTGATGAATTTAAAAAACCGTAAATTACAAGAAAAATACCACTTTCGATCACCTCAAAATCAAGTAAAAGCATATAATTGTTAAAGATTAAGCTTAATTTTTTTTCTTGTGTTGCAAATTTCACAGATTCAAAACCAAAATGAAATGAATTATTCTCCTAAAGTAAAAAGCAACCATATAATAATTTACAAAACGCTAATTAATATAATGATACAGCAAATAAAGTCAACATTTAAATAATATCTTTCATAAACACCGAATGTATGAGATAAACACACTTCAAATTTCACTTATCTCTAGTCAAACTGGGTCAAATACAATAAATATATTAACCTTAAACTTTTGTTATTTTCTTTGACTTTGAAATGTTTGAAAAAAAAAATAAAAATTATCATCATCATCATCCATATACCTTTTAACACATAAATACCATCTAACTTCAAAATCATATAGAATATTTAGTCCAAAAATTTTATGAACAAATAATGCCTATTGTGTTTACTTGGTTGGATGCCATACGCATATATCCAAGACACTACTTACCTAGTTCTTCTTTTCAATTTCCTTTTGGAAATTTATGTTTTTAAATTACAACAACAACAATAACAACAAAAAAAAAACACACATAACAATTAATTACCTTGACTGGTGTCTGGTGAGTTTTAAGCACAAAAGTTTTAGTTTAAAATTGAGAGGAAGACACAATTAAAATTATTATAACTATCATTATTTTACATACAAAGTACCTACAAATAACAATTACGATGAGATCTTTTTTTTTGTGTTATTTATTTTAGGAAAAAAATAAAGAGAAAAAACAAATGAACTTTACATGGGACTTTCATTTAATTTGCATACTTTTTACTTGCGTTATTTACATTTTTTGTAGATTAAAATTTGTGTGTTTTACTTTTAACTGGTGTAAGTGTTAGATGATAAATAAATGTTAGATGTGTGAATGAGGTCTCATCAATGTCTTGGATTTAAGTTTCATTTTAAATGAAAAAAAAGTTTAAGAAATAAGAAAAATATTAATATGTAATTAGTTTTGTATTTTTCGTTTCCTTTAAATTAATAGAAAAAGTTTTGCTTATGAAGATGAGTATTCAATTTTTTTTTTTCTGTCATTCTGTGGAATTAGATTTGGTAATGAAAACAAAATTAAAAGTTTTAATTTAACTTTCTTTCATTGAATTGTTTGAAATCATATTCAGAGGTTTTTACTGAAAAATTTCTTTAAAATTGTGGTTTTGAATTTTTTAAAGTCCGAAGTTTTTGTATCCAGTATGGGCTTGACCCCTTCAGTTAAGTTGAATATTTTTGGCTTAGTCTGCTTTAACCCAAAATTTATTAAAATATGAATTTTTTTGTAAAAACCTGAAAGTTCCGTCGGCTTTGTCGTTTAAAATTTCCGTCGATGATCCAATGAAAGCTCACTCAATTTTTTAAAGAACATTTTTTGATTTGATGATTTTACGTTAACATGATCATAGTTGATGATTTTCAAATTCAACATTATTCAAAAAACTTAAATGAGAGAACAGAAAACGAACTTAATCACAATGCAAAAAACCAATTAATTTGAATTTCAGCGTTTATTTGCGTTTCTATGCGATTTCAAA
This sequence comes from Culicoides sonorensis, assembly GCA_900002565.1. Taxonomy (NCBI): domain Eukaryota; kingdom Metazoa; phylum Arthropoda; class Insecta; order Diptera; family Ceratopogonidae; genus Culicoides; species Culicoides sonorensis. The sequence continues at coordinate 65,163 of LN483425.1, forward strand.
TACGTTCTCAGATTTGATGCAGTCGAAATACAACAGAGGGAGTTGTAGTAAAATGAATTCAAATATTTAAGTGCACATGAGGAAAAAAATCCACATTTTCAGTTTAACTCACTCAATGCAAAAAAAAATAAACATTATAAAAAAAGCTGTCTTTTTTAAGAAAAATGTAAGAACATGTAATAAAAAATAAATTTAATTGAATTTCAAAATAATAAAATATGACCTTCATAAAAACACCTCAAATAAATGCACTTTTTTAAGGGAAATTTCCCAATAAAATCAACAAATCATGAAATCGTTAAAACATGCTTGCTTGGTAAAATTTTTATGTTGTGGTTTTGGTGTAAAATTATTGTTTTTTAATTGAATTTTATTTCAATTGAATTGAATTCAATTTAAATTTTAAATTAAATTAACGGAATATTACAATAAGTGGCCTTCTGAAATGTGTCATTTTTTTAAAGGAAGTTTCCTGAAATTAAGAGTTTTGAATTTAAATTTAAATTACTTAAGGAAATCCCATGATTAAATGACATTTTTCGAATCATTTAATTTTTTTTTCAATTTTAATAAAAAAATATAAAAAAATGCAAAAAAATATCATTTGTCATAATTTCACATCCGTTAATGCAACGAATAGGCTTTAATTGAGACAACTGAACCCATAAACAGTAAATTTTCTTCTGCAAATTAAACTGAATTTAAATGTAACCCAGCCACATGCCCAACAAAAAGAAAAACCGTTGAAAATTTAATTGGATAATTTATGATACATGTTTGATTTGAAAATGTTTCCTTTTCATCGTTTGTATTTTGTATTTTGTTGTAATTCATGTATTTGTTATGCATTTAACCAGTTAGTTAGACACGATTGGGGATGTTCAATTACCAAAAATGCAAAAAATGTTAATGAAAATTTGCATTGAAAATACACATTCTTGAAATATCACTCTCAATAATCATATGAAATAAATTTCAGCAGTTAAATACTCAAACAACCCCTTAATCCGATAGATTTTCATCAAAAGACTTGAATTTTTCGCACACATATGCATAAAATCCATGTGTACCATATATTAAAGTTTAATTGCATGCTGTACAAAAAAACAAAAAAAAATCTAATTCAAAGACATTGCACTTTGTAGCAAAATGTGCAACTGGTCAGTTACAATTCATCAGTCGAAGTAAACGGATTAAATTTTCAGGAACTAAATAAGCGAATTTTAAATTAAAAATAATTAATTTTTTTTTTTGAAAATAATTTTAATGAAATCGGTTTGAATATTGAATCAAATTATGTTAAAAGCACTAATAAATTTCATAGAAAACAATAATTAGAGCCATAATCCATAATATGAGCAAAATGTGTATTATATAACAACATTATAATTAAAGTGCATGTTATGTAAATACGGTTTTATGTAATAATATTAAAAAAATATCATTTAAAGTGAGTTCAAAATACTGTAAAAAAATAAAAATGTGAGGCACCATTGCAAGGACTTTGGATTTCTTATGGAATTTAATTTTAACTGCCTTGGATGAGTGCAATTTTCGAAAAAAAAATTTCAAATTTGATGTGAAATGCAACAGGATTTAACGAAATTTAAATATTCAGGATACAAAATTTCAATAAAATTCATTTAATTTTCCATTAAGATGATTTACAAATAAAAAAATCCCATGCAAGAAATTCAACCATCTATTTCTACATGTAGATTATTGCAATGAAAGTGAAATTAGTGGTATCGTGGTGGTTTCTTGTCTGTATGCGAGCACTATCCTATTGCAAAAAATACAAAAAAATGTATATAAAACTACTTTAAACAAGTTATTACTGCATTTAATGTTTTCAATGAGATAACATTTTATGACTTTATGCATTTTTAGTATGATTTTTGTGGAGAAAAAAAGTGTCTATTGATAGTCTATTTAATTTTTTCTTCTTTTTAATATATGACACTGTGTTATAAATTATTTTACTTGTACAAGTATTTGAAGACTTGCTCTCATGGAAATAGATATTACATTCAAATTAAATATGAATAATATTCATTTTTTTGATATGAACTGGATGCAGTTTAACAGAAAATTGTGAAATCGGAATAATTTCAATTTTGTTTATTTACTTTATTTTATTTTTATGTTTTTTTTTAAGATTCCGGTAAATCTTGAAATTAATTGTGGTTTATTTTTGTCTTGTTTGGTCGTAAAGTGAAAGGTGGATTTTCAGAGTCAAGAGTTGATTTATTTTTATTGAATGGAAATTAAAGAAAAGTGTAAGAGGGACGTTTTTGACATTGCAAAATTGGGAGATCAGGGAGATCGAAAATTTTTTAAAAACTGTTTTTTTTAAATTGAATGCTCTGAAACACTTTTCCATTTCATATTGTGTCAGTTTTATAGGCATGCTTGGATTTCCCGATCCAAATCTTTATTTGTTTTAAGCTTTGGAATATGATTTTTCGAAAAAAGCCGAATGAGGTCCATTTCAAATCCCTGGTTATTGAATTCTTTAAGAAGACTTTGGATGTTTAAATAATCGGGTTCCTGATAAAAAAAAATAGGAGAGGTAACCTTATGATTAGAATATGTTCAAAATCCGTTTTTTGTGGAAGTTGAAGGAGTGACATCGTTTTTTCATCAAAATTTCTCTAAATAATCTCACGGGCGTGAACATCAGCCCATTAAAAAAAATAAACTAGATTGAAGTTATCAACGACCTTACAATGACCTTAGCAGCCTCGGTAAGGAGTTTTTCGGACCCTCTGGACCCTCCCTGACAAGCTTTAAGTATCATCAACGACTTGACTAATGACTTGAAAGCCCTCTGGAGGGTCCAATCGAAAAACCCAGATACCGAGTCTTGCAGAATTTAATTCTCTACCGATCTGTATGCTCATGAACGACTTTTCCCATGTTTAGGTTTCAAGAAAGCCATCAAAGAGAGCTGATTTTGTCGTTTACACAGAGAAAAAAATTGAAAAGCAGCAACAAAAAAAAGTCAGGCTAAAAGTCGTTGATGATACTTGGAGCATGTCAGGAAGGGTCCAGGGGTCCGAGAAGGCTGCCAAGGTCGTTGATAACTTCACTCTAGTTAAAAATAAGTCCGTTTTGAAAGCTCAAAGTCTCATTTATGTGACACTTAATTTCGAGGTCATGACTCAGGTCTTTCAGTTATTTATTTAAAATGATAAAATGTCATTTTTCTCACTTTTGATTGAATTCGATTATTTTGAGGAGTTCAATTTATCCTAAATATGTTTAGAGAAGAAGTTAAATTCATTTCAAATTTAAATTTCAATCGATGCCTCACACATGGCTATTTTAAATGTGTCTCTTGACAAATTTCTTTGGAAAAACCAAAATTTCAAGTGAAATTCACATACAAACATCATAATTCATCATAAAACTAAATGTCTCTCTCTCACTTATTTTTGCATAAAAATGTCAATAATTAATTACATTTGCTATCTCTAACACATAACAAAATACAGAAATTAACCATCAAACGAAGCGCATATTACTTACAATTATTATTATTATTATCTAACATCTTACACCTCTAACACACAAAAAATGCACATAATATTGCATGACCGTTGCAAAAATGTGAAGAAAAATAAAAATAAAAAATATTTAATATAAATAAATATTTCTTGAATTTTTCATGTATGTATCATTTTCATTTGCAGACATCGTTACAACAAAGCGTCACATCATTCAATTCATCGTCAATATTATGTTACAACAACAACAACAATAATAAATAAAAAAATGTGTATTTAAGTAAGAAATTGATGTGTTTAAATATAGGTAATAATTGTAATAAAATAATGTAATAACAGACATAAATAAAATAAATTAAATTAAAATAAAAAAAGAGTGTTAAATAAAAACGCAAAATTTTGATGCGCTCAAGTGTTAAAAAAAGACCAATTGCATTTAATGGATCACTTACAAATAAGAACAATGATGTAAATGTGAAATGAAACAATAAATATAACAAATTACATTGAAAAACGAAGGAAAAAAATTGAATTTTAAAGTAAAAATGTATTCCTTAATCATGAAAAGACTGGTTGCCGTGTTATCATTAATTTTATTATGTAGTTCACTTTCTAACAGTCAAGCAGCACAAAACCAGTTCTTTTCAACTAGTAATAATAATAATAATAACACAGATGTGAATGAAACACCATCTAATGCAACAGTGCCAATAAAGCAAAATAAAAATTATGTAATGAGTAATGAGAAAATTCAAAATAAATCTGAAAATGACAATAATAATAAAAAGTTACCTGGCTCAATATTTGTAAATAATAATTATCCAAAACCGATTTCATTATGGGATTCGTTGAGTTCAAAGAACAACAAAAAATCTGATGGTATAATCGATACAAAAACAGCTGTCAATATACCAGGCTTCCCCACAGGTGATGGTGAATTTGATTTTAATCCAGATGACCTTGAAGCCCTCCAAGACAAACTCGTTGATGAGACATTGCAAGGTGTATCGTCACTCATTAACAACGATAATTCGGATTTAAATGATGACTTTGATTCATTTGTGTTTCCCGAAAGCAGCACGGAACCTGATTTAAGTTCCACCACAGTTGGAAATATTCAAGATCACATTTTCCGTGTACCAAATAAACCGAAGAAATTCAAAAAACATGATCAAAACAAGACAATCAACGCTCATTTAATCAAATATGACTACAAACATTTCAGTAACTTGCACTTGTTCATCAATTTATATGACCATCATTTGTGGGACAGTGAAAAAATTCGTGGAAATGTCACGGAACAATGCGGTAAAGATATGAAAAGTTATTTGATGAAGCTGAGAGGTGGATCTCCGTTAGCATTGAGAACGAGTGATGTTTCAGGACGATATGGAGGATTGTATTTCTTTGGAAATGATTTTTGGATGGGCTCACTCGATTATTGCAATGAAGTGAATTTCCTTAATCAAAAACAAGGCACATTAGATCGATTACCCAAAATGGGATTTTACATGGCGAAAATTTTAGTACGAATTGATCCATATTTTGCAGAGGTAAATTCATTTTTTTTCATTTAAATTTATTGGAAATATTTACATTTCAAATTTTACAGGCAAAACTACTACAACTCGGTCAATGTCTTCCAATTTCATGTGAAATTGAGGATGTTTATACAATTTTACGGCTAGATCCTGCTTCACAGGTGCTCTCTCAAACATCATACAAAACTGGATTGAATATCTTCAATATTCGACGTGTTCCTGGTGGTTATCAGCTCAAAAGTGATCCAAAATATTTTATTTTAGTGTGAGTTATTTTGAAATTTTTTAAATTTAAATTTACTCCGAAAAGTATGCAATTAATATTTACTAAAATTAAATTTTAAATCATTTTATCATCAGCATGGTCGTGTCAATTCTAGTAATAATCACAATAGTTGCATCAATTTATGAATCGATTTTACTGGGAAAAGGATATGATTTGGTCGAACGTCGTCGCAGTTCCCGCGTCAAAAAGGTCGATATAGATCAAATCAAGAAAAATGGAGCAACTGATACAGGGACCAAACATATGGAAATGTATCGAATGGGACAAGAAAATAATAATGTTGATGTGAGTGCGATTAAAAATGGGAAGCATTTGAATATGGATAACAATCACATTGAAAAAAGCACAAGAAATTTGAATATCTTTAGTAGATTTCTTATTTGCTTTGGATTACGAGGTAACATGAGTAGCATTTGCAATGTGGAGAGAAGTGATGCAGTAAGTTTTTATTAATATTAAAGGATCATAAATTTTAAAGTGTTCTAATTTTGACTCATAAATTTAATAGGATGCATTGACTTGTGTTCATGGAATGAGATTATTTTCATTATTATGGACTATTATGGTGCATACTTACTTACAACTCTTTGCTGTAGGTGAAAATCGGGTAAGATTTAATCTCACAAGTAACTCAAGAGTTGGAATTTATAATTTTCTTCATTCAAAAATTACAGTATAGTCGTAAAATTGCAGAACGTACATTCACATATCAAATTGTTGGCAATGCCACATTTTCAGTAGACACATTTTTCTTCATAAGTGGCGTCTTGATTGTCTACCTTTATTACAAGAAATCCTATTCAATTGAAGGTGTGAAGCAAGTGCGAGTTCACAAGTTGCCAAATGCTGTAAATGAATCTGTTTTTGCTATCGTTTATCGTTACATTCGTTTAACTCCAGCATACTTTTTTGTCATTGTCGCCAATGAACTGGCACTCAAATGGACCTATGACAATTCGGTGTTTCAACCGGGAATAATTGACCACATTACATGTAACAAATATTGGTATCGGAACATTTTGTATGCAAATAACTGGTTTCCCTTCAGTGAAATGTGTATGATTTGGTCGTGGTATCTCGCTAACGATATGCAATTTTATGTGGTTGCAATTATTTTGTTAATTATGTCAAAGAGGTAAAAATTCTCATTTAAATTTAAATATAAATTTTACCGTTATAACATAAAAATATTTTTTTTTCACAGATTCTTTAAAATATCGGCAATTACTGTTATTTTACTCCTTCTTTCATCATGGGTGGTTGCTATATTTGTGTCACTTCATTTTAAATACATACACAAAGTTGCCGATCCCTTTGAGTCATTTGATATTTTGTATGATAAGCCATGGCAACGGATGGGTCCCTACATTGTCGGTATGATAACAGGATACATTATTGTTAGAAAACGAACCGCACCAAAAGTTTCCCTGTTATTGAATGTATTTTTATGGTGTGTATCATTCACAATTCTATTTGCATTGATTTTTGGTGTATGGAAAGGTGAATTGAGTGTTGTTGCGACAGCATTTTATGTTAGTATGGGACACACAGGTAATTTAATTAGAAAATGTTTGTGTTTTTTTTTCAATTTTTCATTGAAATTTTATTTTTATAGCATGGGGCGTCGCACTTGTATGGATCTGTTTATCATGTTATTGGGGATTAGCGAGACCAATTAACAATTTATTGTCATATCGTGGCTTTTATCCACTTAGTCGTCTGACCTATTGTGCTTATTTAATTCATCCAGTTATAATGGTGGTGACCTCCTTCCAAACACAAGGACCAATTTCGATGACACACTCATTGATTGTAAGAATTTTTAAATTTTCTTGTTTGAATTTAAATTTAACGGTTTTTTTTTAAATTTTTTGAACAGATGACAACATTTTTGGGGAATGCAGTGCTTTCATTCATACTTGCCTTGATTATTTCATTGCTATTTGAAGCTCCTGTGATTAGACTTTTAAAAATTGTATTCCGAAAGTAAATAATTTCAAGTAAAAGTAAGACAATGAAATTTGCTCAAAGTAAATAAAAAACAAAAAATAAATTTTTTATATATTTTGATTAAAACTTAGGACATATTTTATTCATTTCAATTTTTTTTCGTTTTAAATTAATTTCATTTAATTATTTTTTACTAAAATATTTGTTATTAAACTAATTACATTTCATAAATAAATTGAATTAAATTTTTACATTCCATTCATATGTTTTTCATTTCATTTCATTTTTATTTTTTGGCCTATCACTTACATTTCACACTATTATCTAGTAATTTTTTCCATAAATCAAATTGTTCAATTGGTTTAATCATATGCAGACTAATTGCTTTCTTAATGTTGCATTGGTTGAATGCAATACGACGATTTAGAAATTCTGTCACATGCATCCGTTTAATATTTAGTAATTGCGCTACAATGCCTGTCGTATAGACATCTTCTAATTTTAAATAAGTTTGATTTAATGACTTCCTATATAAATCACCAATTACATCACTGGTGATTAAATAGGCTGGTCCAGTGGTAAAATGTGGAAAAATTGTTGGAAAATACTGTTGAGGTGAGACATAATATTTGGATTTTTTATTACGAATTGGTTTCCATTTCTTAGCTAATCGACCGTAAATGGTCCGCTTATCATTATGATGTTTTTCTATAAATTGTAAAAGGCGAGGAATATTGATGAACATATCGTCATCGGTTTTTAGGAAAAATGAAGCATTTGGGCAATAGGTGTCCACCCATTCTAGTGATGAAATTGTTTTAAGTGTTAAATTATTATAACTATCTACAAAGTGGCCACGCACTAAATCATTATACATGTATTGTTCAGCAGCAAGTGCATCTTCATGCGCTTGATTTTCAGTCTGACCTAAGATAAAACCAATGGCAACGTCGCGCCGAGTTCCATAATGACCCCAGCTTTGGCGAATGGCAAGTCTTTGTTCGTGGTGTGTGGGTGCCGATGTTATCAGGATCAATAATCTCAATTGTTCACCATTGTTTTTACACAAATCGGGACTGGCATCTGTAAATCCTGGCTCATAAATTTCATTGGTACGCACAACCTTTCCCACAGTTTCGTTGTTTTGTTGTTGCTTATTATTATTACTTGTATTATTTATTTTTTGCACGACATTTGATGATGCCGCTGTTGTAGTCGTAGTTGTTGATGATATTTGAGTTGTATTGATTGCACTTTTAGCATTACTTTTATCTGTAAACAAAAAGAAAATAAAATAATTACTAAAAAATTTAAACATGATCGTTAGTGATGTGTAAAAGCGCATTTCTGTGGTCAGAACAAATAAAGGAAACATCGTCGGTTTGGAAAAAATTCCGTGACTTTGAACACTCTGCAGTTTCGAAAAATTTCTCTTTTTTCTTGACCAAGACGGACGGACACCAAAAGCCCCCACAAGACTCAAATTTTCTTTCAAATCGACGAGAAATGCGCTAAAAATAGTAAAAATAATGATAATGATAGATTGCACAAACATAATTATTACAACTAGAACCAAGTGATTTAATTATACAGACAAATTACAACTAAAGCGCAATAATAACAAACTTGAGTAAAGGAATGCAAATGTTAATTATACAGAACAGTTAATGATGAATTTCTTCATTTCGACATGCACGCATTTGCATGGAGTCACATTTCAACCCATATCCCTTCAAATTATATTGATTGATGTACAAAACGAGATTATCTAAGTTCTTTCACATTGGAGCGAGCAAATGACCTGTATCAAGTGTCACTACTCAAATACAGTAAAAAACAAAACATTTCACGTCCGGGTTTTGTATTTTTGAAATTAAGGATTTATGTTCCTTGTAGATAACGTCGAAAATGAATTAATAATAACATAAACAAAAATTTATACTGATACACTCCTAAAAACAAAACATCAATAAATCATTGAATGTACTATTGATGGCCTAAACTGTCTCCAAAAATAGGCGTCATGCCAATAAAATGAACTCAAACACGAACATTATGTTTCATTTAAAAAAAAAAACCTTATAAAAATTTCATTTTTACGAAACCGGCATGATTACCTAATAACAATTTTAACAACGACCAAGTATTCCATTTAAATTTCAGTTATTTGCATTGTAAAATTTTTCATCATGAAAATGAAAGTTTTTGTTAGTTGGCATTTTGACAAAATTGAATAAATTTAATTTCATTTAAGAAGAAGGTGAGAACAAAAAAAACTGATATCAGTTGTCTCATGATGAGTCACCGATCATTATCGTTTCAAAGGATCGTCTTCATACAAGATGATGGTAAATTTAAAAAAAAAATAATGATAAAAAAAAATCATTTTTTTGTCTCTCATATTCTTACATGAAATAAAAAATTGTATTTGATTTCACTGATAAAATGATTGTTCTAACAATCTTTTGTCATTATAAGAGTTTTGTTGACTTTGAAGTCGATACAATGAAATAATGTGATGATATCTAATATCGTTGCTTCAGAACATTAATCACATTTACATTTTTTTTATTTTTAAATTTTATATGAAATATTTGTTTGATGAAACAAAAACTGGTAAATCAAGAATCATCTTCCGATTTAATGTGAATTAGCTTGAATTTTTTATGAGTACACTTAAAAAAATTTTAGGAGTTTTAAGAAGATTCCGGATTTTGACGGAATAAATATATTTAAGTAAGAATGCTCTGAATTAGCGCCAAAAGGCACATTCAATTTTTTGTAATCTTAATTTAAATTTTTGTAAAGTACCAAGAAATTATCAAATGACCGTCATTTGAATAAGAAAATATTTGATTGTATGATTTTTTGTCCCTTAAGGACTTTTGATCTACTTGTACGTGTGTATGGATGTTCTGTAGAGCTATACGAACCACATTCCCATTGATCCATTTCAAAGCGAAGCCGAATTCAGAAAAAAATAGCTTGAGCAGAGGCACAGTGGCCATTGAACAGTTTGAACCCCAAAAATTGCTCAAGGTCCATGGAATGAGTAAAACCTCATAATTTTATCCTTCCATAAAATGAAATTTTATCCGATTTCCTTGAATTTTATTTTATATTTAAATATTTCTAATTAAACAACTCCTCCAGACACTTTTCAGTCTTTTAATGACATAGAATTTGATGTGCTTGCAGATACTTTACTATAAACATCAATATTAAACAAAACCCATTAATTTAAGATTTTTTGCACCTAATTAAATATTTTATTTCAATATTGACATTAAATCATATTATTATCTAATATATAATGTTCATTTAATATCTCAGACATTTGATGCAAAAAAAATCTCATATTCTTCCTTTTTAATGGTCTTTAATATCAATAGCACGTCAAAGTGTGACTTTTTTATCATCATGATATTTGTAGACACGCATAAATCTTCGATTTTTTGTTATTAATTGTTCAAAAAATTCATTTATGATGAAATCATCATATTAATGATAAAATTTAATGTTTGTAAGTTATAATTATAATTTATTGTTAAAAATTGTAAAAAAATGTTGTAAAATCGTTATTTGATGATGATCATGTTGGATTTTATGGTCAAGGACACAGGTTTTTTATGAAGGAAATAAAATGAAACATAATTTGTTATTATTATAGTTTTTTTTGCTATCAATATTCGATATAGACAGATTTGATTGAAATTTGTAATTTTAATAATAGAATATTCAATAAGCAGGTTGTTTTTATTCTAATACACTGTTAACTGGAAATGACCCGGAAAACCATATTTATACGAGCTATTACGTGAGTGAGAAAACAAATTACATTTTTAATCGAAATTTTTCAAGAATTTCGATAAAAATTTAGTCTCGCTTAAGTCAGTCCCGTTAAGCGTCAGACAAACGACCCTCTTTATGAAGTGAATCGTCCAGGATAAGTTTTCGGTGAGTTTTCAATTTACAGTGTAAATAAAATTCTAATTTGATAATAAAAAAATAACGAACTCTTCATGATTCGTTAAACGGAAGAAGACTCCCATTTATGATTCAAAGAAGAGGAAAAAAAAAATAAAATAAGAACCAGGAAGAAATAATCAACACATATTTCGATAAGTGAAATACAAATACACGAGGCTTCAATTCAAATAATTTTTTATGGAAAATCATGCGATGATTAAAAAAATAGCTGTAAATAAATTTTACAAGTACCTGAAGTTTTGGCAGTACTTTTGGCGTCAAGTGTTGGCGAAATTGAAGCATCTCCATGACTATTAACATTAGTATTTGACAAGAGTGACCCATTATTATACGATTTGTATGTGGTAGCAGAGGTATTTACGATATTTTCTGTAAAAATATACAAATTCATAGAAAAAATACATAAATTTAAGGAATTTACGATTAACTTACCTGATCGTATCACTACCGATCCAACACCAGTACTGCCATTTCTCGAAGAAATTCGCGTATTATTTGTTAGGCTCTGCTTTTCTATTGATGGCACTGTATTTTCAACATCACCACCACCCTTACTATCCCTATCACTTGTAATTAAATTATTACTAACTAAAATATCACCATTTTGTAAATTATTATTATTATTACTTAGACTATTTAAATTATCATTATCATTATTATTACTATTACTGTCTTTTCTACTCATAACATAGTGATGTGGCGTTCCCGCATGTATAATTGTAGTCATTTCGGGACTTGCCGTATACAAAAGGGAATATAAAAATATAGTTAAAACAACGACGACAACTACCATAAAGTGAACTATTCGTATGTGTGCCATTTTGAGGGAAAATTTTTTCCTAAATTCTCTTTTTTTTAAATTAATTTAATTTTTTATATCTTCTTAATAAAATTCGTTAAATTTTAAATTTCAAGTTAACATAAAAAATCATTACAATTATAATTTTGCATTAAAAACATTAACAAATTTGACAATTTTAATGACATTGACATTGATACTTTTTGGTATTCGTATTGCATTTTTTTCTTTTATTTTCGATTCTCATTTAATTTCAATTAAGTTTTGATTTAATATATTTTTTTTCGTCTTAATAAATTTAAATTAGTAATTATTTGATTAACAACTAATATCACTAAGAAAAAAAAATCTTAAAATTTTATTTGAGCTTTAATTACAAATTTAATGTTAATGATGATTTAAATTTAAATTAATATAAAAATAGTTATAACATTTCTTCTTAACAGTATTAAATTTAATAAAAAAAATCTCTTTGATGTGATGTAAAGTAATTTTTTTTTTTAATACAAATTTTGATATTTTGAGTGATTGCGGGGTGATGTTGAGTCTTTATTTTGTTGAATTATGACCAGGTTTGATGTGATTTCTTTATCTGTAATGAAAAAATTAGAGATAAATTTTATTAAAAATTTATAATTTTATTTTTGTGAATTATTTTTTGTTTAAATCTGTAAAATTGCATGTATCATAAATTTTATTGATTTTTTAAGCGAATTTTTGATCAATTTGAAAAAAAAATTGCGAGGATAATGGTCGCTTAAATGTATCTGTCAATAAAATGGACAATTTTTTGCAAAATGAAGGAATTTTTCGCAATGACAATGGCAATTAAGGAAATTTGTAACATCGCAGAAATCACAGATTTTTTTAAGATCTCGAAAATTTTCAAAGCTTAGGATATTAGCAAAAAATTCTAAAACAGCGGAATTTTTCAACATGGCCAACTTTTCCGAATTGGGGGAATTTTCTAGGGTGAATGATTTTCACGATCACGTTCTACATTTTTTTTTATATTTTCAATGTAGCCGTCTTGCAAATTCCTTAGAAAACTATCACTACATATTTTGAAAGGCACTCAATCCACAATAGGACCCGTAGGGACCGCTGTGGAGCCTTTTTCATATCTATTTATAAGGCACTTAAACGCACAAATCAGCCCAGATAGATTGTCATATGATACAATTGCATCGATTTGGATCTTAAACGCTTCAAACTCGACCATTTTCATACAAATTCTACGTGTTACTGGAGGCTCTTTTGATTTTAAAAATATTCACATAAAATTTTCAAAAGGACGAAACACTCCGAGTCATAAATTTCGTTCTCCTTTACAAAAAAATTCCCTTTTTATTAAAAAAAATAATTGATTATCACACACAAAATATTGATACTTATTGTTGACATTTAGTTAATTATTGATTATCATTGTACAAACAGACACTTTGAATATTCAATTTAACAATAAATATTACATGTAATTATGGTTTAAGTCACGATTTTTACATGTTTCAATATTTTCCATGTTGTGTTTTTCGATTGTTATCAAGCATCATCACAAAATTAAACAAAAAAATCCTTTGAAGGTTAATTCACTTCACTTTTCAAAAAAACAAAAACATTTGTATTCTTGGCAACAACTCAAATAATATCCTATTTTAATAATGACTCACCTCAATTTCATGATTAATTTTAAATCCCTTTTATTTTAATTTAAATTTAATATTAAATCCAAATTACACAATCAAAATATTTTATCAGTGTCAATTTTGATTAGAATTGTTATTTTGTTTTAAAGATTAAGTTTACACATTTATCTGATATAAATCGTTAAAAAATGTGTTCGTTAAAAATTCACACAGACACGACCGGTTAATTAGATAGATTAATGATGACTAAAATGTCTGAAACCGAGTACCTCCTTATTTATTCAATATATGATGAAATGGAATTGAAATATTTACACAATACACACATTTGCTGTATTTATTCATCCGAATGTAAAACAATATTCGTTTTTTATTGTACTGTGAATTCCATGATATAAATGTAAAATAAACATTGTGACGTATTTGAGCTGATAAAACAAAAGAAACTACTTGAGTAGAAAAAAAAAAAAAAAAATAACAACAAAAAACATCAGGATTAGCTTATTCTTGTTAATTATTATTATGAAGATGAAAAACGTTGTTTTCTTGAAAATTTTTCTGGTGTTTATTTTCTTATTTTTTTTTACATCAAATTACGTACAAATATTATTAGATTTAATGTTTTTTATGAACAATTTTAGTCGTAGTTAAGAGCTTAAGAGTGAAATTTGAATAAAATTATAACAAGGCCATAGTTGTGCGTTGAAATGACAAAAAATTCCATACCAAACCAGAATTTTATGTCATAATTATCATAATTGGTATTTTTTTATGATGGATACGAAAATAGATTTGTCATTAGTATATTTTTTTTTTGAAATAAGTCATAAAAAAAGTGCGAATTTGTATTAATTTTTAAAACATGTTACTGAAAATGGTTCAATTGATGCTCGACTTTTAGACGACAAGTTTTTTAGGGTGTTAGATGAGTTTGCCACACAGTGCTTAATATTAATTTTCGTTATCGAAGTTTTTTGCTTGCAGGGCGTTTATGGGGATCGATTTCAAATTAAATTTTAGCTGATTCTAAGAAGAAAACGAGTTTTTTGGAATCTTGTTTGGTCTTAGTGTTAGCCTGTGAAGTGACTTCTGTGGTATTTTCTACTTAGCATTCACTCTACACTCTAAGTTGAAAACGCCCCGCAGATCACCCCGCATAATATACATAGACTGAAAAAGTGCCCATAATACTCGAATTTTTGTTCCAAATTAACTGGAAATGCGATAAAAATTTCATTCATTAAATGTCCTGTAAGCGTCAATCAAAGATCTTCGTCTGCAGACCAAGTCACTTTGTACTGCGTGACGTTTTCAGCTTTCAGTGAAGAATTCTGACCTTTAAACGTCCAATGAATGGGCGTTGAAAG
This sequence comes from Culicoides sonorensis, assembly GCA_900002565.1. Classification (NCBI taxonomy): domain Eukaryota; kingdom Metazoa; phylum Arthropoda; class Insecta; order Diptera; family Ceratopogonidae; genus Culicoides; species Culicoides sonorensis. The sequence goes on from LN483425.1 coordinate 80,251, forward strand.
TCAAAATTTTCCCATAACACATTTCATTCACTTTTATCCATATTTCATTTAAAAGGCACATTATTATGTTTATTAATGAAATGATGATGAATAGCTTAGCTCTGATGAATAAAATCCAAGACAGATTAAATGTCATTTTTATGTTTCAGTCATATGAAAAATAATGTAAAAATAGAAAGAAAATAAAACAAAAAATTATGTTTCAACACAAAAAAAAATTATGATGAAAAGAACAAGCAAGACCCATATTAAAACGTATAAAAATAAAACTTTTATGAATGAATCGACACACACTCACCGGAAACGTGTTTATGATGCTCTTATACATGGAATCGATACAGAAATACAACAAAAAAAAATGTAAGAGAAAAATTATCAACTTAAGATGATGAAATGTGAATGTAGCTGCGATGAACAAGATAAAATAAGCAAAAGATCACGTACAATGTTTGAATATATAGACGTCTTATTGTCTTATTTTGAAAACACACAATAAAAACATAATGATGACAGTTTTAATAATAATAAAATAATAATTCTAGAGATCATACGATTAATGTAAGAAAATGAATTGAATTGAATTTCTATTAATTGTTGAACTTAATCGTCAAGTACCGTTCTTCCCAGTTTCAAGTTTATTTCTAATCTTCACTTTTTGTTGAGTGTTATTTTATTTGATTAGCTCTAAAAAGAACCACAGAGATAACTCAATTTAAAATATAAATTTTAATTGTGATTTGGTTAATCAATCAAGTGTTTTATTACAGGTATTTTCATGGTTCAAGTACTACCCACATGGATCAAGAGGATTCTCTTATACGATGTGTCATTGAATTTCTTGAAATATACACTCAATTTCTGTTTTAGTTGATGAATGAAATTTAATTTCATTGACGGGGTTTTTTTTAAGTGAAATGCACTCAAAAAAAAAAATCTTTTCATATTGGTCTAGTTCATTTTATCAATCAATTATTCTTATCATTAAAAAGCATTTCCTCTAAACAAGCAATACCGAAATTTCTTATCTATTTACTTAACGACAGTTTTTGACATTAAATTTGTTACTAAGTACTTTAAAAAAATTTTAGGAAACCTGTACCTTGAAATTGGATACTTAAGTGCATTTAAATGTTTATTTGAATTCTCTTGTGTTTTTCTCTCTCTCCCTTTTTCTATCACTCTCTCTCTCTCTACCTTGCTCTTTGTGCCTTTTTCTTCCGTTCCTTTCCTCAATTCCTCTCTTTCTCTCCCACCTTTTTTTTCTTTTTTTCTCTCCTTTAATCGCTCTCTCATATTTTTTTTTGATCGTTGAATCGAAACACGGTCGTTTGAATCATCGAATTAAAAAAATGCGAGTATTGTGGGTACGAAAAACTCAATCTGTTTTCCGTCTATGTCTGACGGACTAGTCGGCTTTTCAAAAAATCATGAAATTTTCCTTAATCGCAGAAAACCGTGGAAATTTCCGAAATTGTAAAAAATCATTTGTATTTCAAAAATCGCTCAAAACCGCGGCCATTTAAAAATTCATCCAGAATCGCTAAAAATCGTGAATTTTCAAAACTCTGCAATTTTCCTAATTGGCCAATTTTTAAAAAATCGTCCACCACAAATTCAATTTTTGAGATTAAAAGTAAGCAACTCACTGACAGCAACACAAAACATCCCAATAGAGCATTTTTCATCATAAGACATGAATCAGTACAACCAAATTCAGTTGCAGGAAAAAAAATATCATAAATACTTGACAAGGCCGCCTCAATCGACCTAAATTTTTTTTCTTCATATTATTTATTTATTTATCATTATTTAAAAATTTGAATACAATCATATTACAATGTAATTTCAATTCAATCAAAAACTAAGTCTTAAAATATCACACAAAGCAAAATTGTAATAATTCATTTGCAACCCACACGTCTCACGTACACTTAAAAACGCTTCTGCTCAATTCAAATTGAACTGTTGATTGTTATATTAACATCAGATTAAAATGGTGAACAAAAAAACGTCTACCTTGATTAAATTCGTGTTATTTTACCTTTCAATGCATAGATAATTTGTGTGTTTATTTCACAGTTCACACAGAGTTCACAATATTGACACAACAATGTTACTCATCTTATTTAGGTTACATAAATTGAGCGTTGTATCACGCTGGTGATTGCTGTTTTTTTATTGAAATAAGAATAAGAACTTACAAAATTAACTCAATTTTTATCACTGTTTTGATAAAAATCACATGTTCATTATAATTTTTAGTACTTTTTGCATTTTATTTTCAATTTACTCACGTTTAACTCTATTTTTATCCATTAAAAGAATAAGGTTAGCTGTTAATTATTGCTATGATATGAAACTTATATTTACAATGTCTGGACATGTAATATAATAATTTTTCATGTCTCCATAATTTCTTATGTGCATTGAAAACAATTATTATTTTAATGCATTTTAATATAAAAAATACAATGAATGAAGCATACAAATGAGTTTTATTCAAATGAAAACGAATACAGCGATTATACGTGATGTCATTTGAAATTTTGCGGTTTTGTGAGCAATAACTTTTGATAATAAATTTATAAAAAAGAAAAATTATAAACAAAAATGAGTATAAAGACTCTCATTTTACTAAAATTTTAAACGTTTCAGTAGGAATTAGCGTCATTAATGAAGTTTTTAATGACTTCTGAGCCTTAAAAGCAAAGATATGAGTATGAGAACAAAATTGAGTCATTTGAAAACTTTCCACTCATTTAAGTAATTTTCCTTGACACTAAATATCGATTAGCACCAATTTAAGGAAAAATACAAAGAAATATCATTAAATGATTTAATGACAAAATTACAATAAAAAAAATGTCACAACGTCTGAAAATGACCTTTTATGACTCAATTTCTTTTTAGACATACATTTAACATCAATTTCATTTCGATAACATGTAAAATAAAAAAAAAAAAACATTTGTATAAAAATTGCGATCTAGATATGTCTTTGACGAAAATGTGTACAATGAAAATGTATCAAAAAAATATTCATAATAGAAGTAAATTGTTATTGATACATTTTTTTTGTTATCACCAAACAATAATAATAATGATAATAATAAAAAAAATCACCAATCGAATGTCAACTTATAGATATTATTACCTTGTAATTTTGATTAGAAAATAAAATTAAAAAAAACAGCTCGGTTTAATGAGGTAATGAAATAATTCCGTTTGATATACATAACAAAAATCGATAGCTTGTCATTTCCAGGAAAAAGCTGAATTATGATAACATTTTTGATTAGGAATATAAATGGAAATGTGTCATCTGCTGTTTCAGGATAATTTTGTGGTTACATTGTTGGTGTATCTTGTGATTCTTCGGAATACTTATTCTTATCACATTTATTATATTATCTTTATGTTTATTTATTTTTTCTAGAAATTCCAATTAAGTTTATTGACGTCTTATTGTTAACTTGATTTGGAAGAATGCTTAAGGCTGTTTAACGTGAGTAATGAGAAAAGATTTTACCACAATTAATTCTGAATTTCTTCTAATGTTTGTATAATTTGATTCTGGGAATAAATTGATGAAAAAATTATTTCGCTGTGAAGAAGAAGAAGAAATTGAACCCACTTGCACCGTGGTGGAGCCTTGTAAAGCCTCCCCTATCCTAGCGGCGACACTAGATATAAAAAATTTGATTACGATAAGCAACTCAATTTATTCATATAAATAGTAAACAATTAGGGCGCCCACACCCCCTCCCTTACCCTCCTTGTAAAACCATCCCTGGATCTTGAAGCCCCAAGACCACTTTAGTGCTCCTGAAATCTGACCGACCTGTTTTTCTGAGAATCTGAGTAAGTTGATTGAATTTTCACTTGAAACATTCGTAACAGTGTTGCCAAAATGTCATGAGATGCCTCAGATGCTGCAGAAGTCAAAGATTATATACTTAGTCAGCAGAAAAATTATTCAGGTTTTTAACCCAGATCAAGTGTTTCCAAAAAAACCAAGCAATTTTGATTCAAATACGTTTAAAATCACACCTTTGATAAATGAACTGTATCGAAAACTGTCTAAAATGATTCTTAGGACTATTTTTTGTTAAATTAGCACAAAAATTCACAAAAAAATACAAAATATACCGCCTTATCTGGGTTAAAGTTAAATTTGATTTGAATTAGAATTCAATCATTGCATCTGATAGTTCTTGTGGATCTCACTCTGATAATTCTAAAAATACGAGTTGGCAACACCGATTATGTTCTTTCATAAATAATTGAAACTTTGCTCACCTTTCATAATAATTCACAACCAAGACACAATCTCCAACCTCATTTCACACAACTTTTCAATAAAAAAATTTCATTTGAGTCAGATTGAATTAATTTAACTTTTAACGTAACATTCACTGTGGTTTTAATTAAATTCATTTTTTTTTATTATTTTTATTAATAACTCAAATTCATTTGTCATTTATATTTATCAAATGAATTGTGTTTAATTGGTATGCATATGACTCATTTTAATGATGATTGAAAAAAAAAAATAAAACAAAACAAAACGAAAAAAAAAACATAAACCTCAATTAAACCATAAAAATACTACTAATAATTAAAAAACGTGCATTTTCATTAACTTGAATGATTTCAATGAAAAATAAAGTCTTAATGTGTATGTTTTTGCGTATAAATATAACAAAAATAAAAAAACTAATAGCACCTAATACGATTCAAGGTTAATACTGATTTAATTGCATTTGAAGTGTTTTATCTCAATATTATTAATTTTAACAAAAAAATAAGATTGAAATTCGTGTTAATTGTTAATTTTATTGATGAATTATCATCTTTAAGGTTAGGTTGCCATTTAAATGAGTTAATTTTAATGTTACATTAAACATCAATTAATCGTTTAATGATTTAAATTAAAATTCACTTTCTATTTTGGTTTTTTTATTTTTAAATTTTAGGTCATTTCGTAAAATTGAAAATCATGGAAAACTATCCATTTATTTAAATTTTGTTGTAAAAGTAAAACAAAAGTTCAAATTTTTTGAAAGGAATTCAATAAATACACGATTTGTATCACACTACAGAAATGAATGTATGTGATCTTTAAAGTAAATGTTAAGACTTTTAACTTTTTTGTGGGCTTTTCTGTCGATTTGGAAAAAAATGCGAGTATTGAGGGCACTCATGACGTCAGTCTGTCTCCGTTAAATGGTTGAATTAGTTCAAATGGTAAATTTTTCCTTAATCGGCATATTTTTTTAAATGGTCGAATTTTTCTAAGTGATCAATTTTCCCAAAGGTCGAATTTTCCCAAGTGGTCGAATTTTCCCAATCGGTCATATATTCCAAATAGTGGATTCTATTTATAGAAACGCGCTTATGAATGTCGTTCATGATAACAATTTCACATTTTTTTCTTAAAAGTTCACCTCATATACCGAAATAACATGAAAAAGTAAAGTTCAATGTTAAATGCAAAATTTATGTGTTTTTTTTATAATTTTTGTATGTTAACAAGCTTAGACAACTTACAATTTATAATGAAATGTGCATTTTGTTACCAACTTACTCAATATATATACACATTTTACTAATATAATAAATTCATTCATTCATTTTAAAGTAAATTATATTGTTAGAAAATGTACATTAAATATGTTATAATACTGCTATAAAAGACAGTTTTATTGTAAAACTGCTACTGAATTTAATAACATTTTTAAAGTTTAATGCCAAAGTATCACAAATTTTATACATATTGGAATTTACTTAACTTTTTATGAACTTTATAAGGAGAAATAACGATGTTGATGTTCAAAATCGATAACTTTATTAAATATAAAAATGAAAATTGACAGAATAACAATAAATTTTCCTTTAGAAATTAAAACGATTACTTTTGAAGGAAAAGAAAATAAAATCGCGTGCTTCTAGTTTTTTTTCTATACATTTCAAAAAAAAAAATAAAATAAACCCGATGATGCAAGTTATGCGACCTACTTACTTATTTCTATTTCTAATGCAATTTAAAATGAAAAGTAAAACGATAACATGAATAAATAAAAGAAAAAATAACACTATAAACGAAATTTTAGCACACATTCTTTGATTCATTCATTTTCAGTTATTTGTTCCAATAATTTCACTTATAACATCTTTTTTATTCATTATAAATTAATTTACACACTAATTTTGTTTACTTTTAATTTTTAGCTTAATTTCATCACTGCTTAAAATTTCATTAAGATTAAGATAATAATTAACTCGATTTCATTATCATTCATGAGCATCAAAGCATCACAAATTAAGAGTGTTATTGTAAAATTTTATTACATTTAAAATGAAATTACAGTTACTTCAATGATATTTCGAGGTATATTGAATTGAAATTAATATTATTATGATGAGAAAGTTTTTTTTTGTTTATACATGTATCGTAATTGACTTAATATGTGTAATGATTCTTATCCCTTTGTGAATACTCTGTTAGTGAAATCATACGTGCGTGTGTGTGTTTCTACAAATCTGAATTTGAACGTGCTTTACTTTTCAGAAGAAGAAATTGATGATTTATGGAGTGTTTTGACATGTGAAATTTTTATGGATTTCATGAAAATACTCAATGGACTGAATTTTCATTTGGATTTTATTTAACACTTGATTGATGGGTATTTTTTATTATGAAAATTTTAATATAAGATAAGTGATTACGTCAGTGAATTATGTGAATTTCCTGGTCTGGGTTGTTAATTTAAAGCAATTAATATGAAAGGTGATAAGATAAAATTGGATTGAAACTTAATTTCTCTTAATTTCAGCCCTTAGAGCAAGAGTAAAGAGCTTAAAAATCAATTCCTGGTTCTCACAACCACTGACATAGAAAAATATCAAAATGACAAGTTGAAGATCTGTTCTCGAATCCTGCAGCTTACAACTTTTAGACACTCCATGATTGTACTTATGGTCATTTTCCTGAACTGAACAAGGTCTAGTGGACTTCTTATTACTTTAGTTGATTCTCTAAATTTAGTTCCTTCTTCATCAGATATGATAATTAATGAGTATGCACAATGGATTCGTCTGTAGGTCTGAGTGCTGATTTTCTTCTGTAGAGACCGCCCTAGAAATCTGATCTGATTTAAAACTTATGGAGACCTTTATCAGAATACATTCCCCACCACACCTTTTATTAGGCTTTTTGTAAGCTTTAAGTAAATCAGAAGCCATTTTCATAAAAAAATATAACTTTTTTTTATTATAACATAACCCCAAAAAAATTACAATAATTAAAATAACACCAATGAATATCACTTTCACTTATATTCATCATTTTATTATCATACATATTATTACAAGGTAATGTTATATTATTTGTAATTTAACATAATAATCATCATTATTACCCTTATTCAATTTTATTCATTCAATTTGACACACTCACATAAAGAAACCCGCTTATTCAAATTGATATGCTCATTTCATTTTCCATATACATATAATGGAGAATTTATTCTTTTATTTCTATTTTTATTCAAATATTTATTATATTTAAGGTAAAATATTAATAATCATATAATAAATCGATAAGACCACAACCTATGAAAATTATGTGTGTTTGTTATTCTATTATTATTATTATTATTATTTTATTTTTTTTTCTTGTACATAAAATCACTCATTATGTAGGTTTGTGAACAAAAGCTTATCATAAAATTAAGTTAAAAATAACATTTATCTTGATATTCATAATTTTTTTGTTGATAAGGATGAGTGTTTGATAAACATTTAATCATTAAATCATCGTGATATAATAATCCATTAAAAAAATAAAAATAATACAATTGATATAATTTCTAAATAAATAAAATATTTATTGAATTTCTATGACAACAATTAAAGCGTCGTTAAGTGTTTCTCTGGATCCAAGGCGTTGTCAGCAAATTATTAATTGAATTGAATTCTAATAATTTATAAAAAAAGTTTGAATTGATAATTGATAAAGTTTTTTTTTTAATTTTATAATAGAGACAGATTATTATCTTTTCCTTGTATTGTTATCACCCTTTTATGGGAGATTAGATTTCATGTAACTAAACATGATTATTTTTTTTTTGTTATTATCACCAAGGTGTTTTACCGAGAATCAATTAAGATTATTATTTTAAGTGGAAAACTTTATTTTATTTTATCATAAAATTTTAATGTAGCATTAAATTTTGTTATCAAAAACAAAAAATAATTACAATGAAGTTATTTTTTCCTCGAAAATAGAATTAAAAAAAAAAAACAAAATAGACCACATCATTCATCTTGATTGAAAAGTTGTCAGAAAACAAAACATTTTATATTGACAACCCGATGCTACCTGAATATTTTAAGAACAAATATAGGTCAATTACCGTACAAAAAGTATGAAATATAATCAAAATAATCGAAGTTTCAATTGCAAAACTCAACATATAGCAAAAATGTGTATAAGGCCGCGACAAATGGAAATCGAAAGTTTTGTCCTAACCCAATAAAATGTTAGATGGGGGGGGGCCAAAAAAAAAAAAAAAAGTTCCACTCACAAATAATGTTTTTAAGGCAATTTCTTTCAAATGACACTAATAACAGCCGTATAATTGCTTACATTTTTAATTAATTGCCTTTTGAGAATGTTTTTTGTAAGATTTACAAAGAAATCACTCAGAAATTCATAAAAACCTATTTAAAAAAATTTGACCGTTAAATATTTTCGATTTCAAAATTTTGCAAGAGGAATTTTAATTGGATTTTTTTTTGTTATTTAGTTTTTTCAGGCTAATTCACCACAATAACGTAATAATTACTTAAAAATTGTTGAAATTTTCTAAAAAACATGAATTTTCAATTGAAAATCCTGTTCAAAAAAAATTTTTTTTTTTTTTTGCCCCACGTCTTTTTTGACTTTTCAAAAGGGGCATCGGACAAAACTTTTAAAATTCATTTGTTGCGGCCTAATGATAAATGATTTTTAATTTTTAATGAATGATGAAGAAAGATAAAAAAAAACAACTTATATGAAATTAATACCAAAGAAATTTTAAAGTAGGTCATTTAAACATATTCATATGTGAATTCTTAAAAAATATAAACAAAAAAGACATAAGATGAAATTCATTGGAAATATTTGGAAGTTATCGAAGAACGACCATGAAATGATGCAATGTTATGTTATATTTATTTAACGTAAACATACATAAATAATAATTCATCATTATGTTAAATGACCAATATATACAAAAAATAAAAAATGAGATTTCATCTTTTAAGAGCGACAAGACAACGGTTAACAACAACCCAAAAAATTAACCGTTACTTTAATGTTGATCTTTAAATCAAAATAAAATAAAACAAAAGTTAAAAAGTAACTTTAAAAAAATTATTATTATAATTATACACATACATTTTTATGTGTATGTTATGTTGATATGTATATTTGTTTGTACACATATTTGAAAGCCATTAAATCTGATTGTTTTCTTCATTTAAAAAAAAAATATTAAATTCATAAAAAAATGATGTGAGTCTAAATTTTTCATTATTTTAATATAAATATGATACTTTATCTGTAAAAGTTAAAGTTAAAAAAAAATTGAGAGCACGCTATTCGATATTTAATGTTACAATGTAATAATAAAGTACATTATTGATCAAAATATAATTTATAATAACAAAGGAATACCGACTTTGTCATGCATTTTACTGAAATGATTAATTTTTTAAAGTTCAATTGTTTTTTTTTCCTAACTTTTATTTTTATTTGTATCAGTTTACATTTAATCAAAATTCAAATATACCTATAATTAAATTAAAAGTATAACTTTTTTGATAAGATCTAACAAATTCCATATCATTGAACTTTAATCATAAATATGTATTGATCACAATTCAAATGTTTGACAGCACATAGGTGTTCAATTTCAATGACAGTTAATCCCCTTAGTCTATTTTTAATTTTAATCTTTATTTATTTATATATTTTTTTTGTTTATTGTCAGTTTAATGATCAATTTGAATATAATAAATATGAATAATGATGTTTGTATTATTAATTTCAATGAGAATTAAGAATAGTGAAGAACTGAAAATTTTATATCCAAAGGCTACTTTTATGAACTGTAATTTCAAGTTTTATTGTTATTCTTATATTATAATGATTTTTTACATCTATAAACTTGAATTTTGATAGTAATCATTAAAATTTGAACTTTGAGAATATTAAATTTAAATTTTGAGTATTTTAAAATAAGTTTAAAGTAAAAAATTTGTAGAACCGTCACTGGGATAGGGTTAATAAGATTTTTTCTTGAGCTGATTGATTTCGTAGCGCGAATGGACCTTAACCAAGCCCGAGCAACTCTGTTCCGAAATGAACCAGGCGGCCATCGAGGTGGATCGACAACGTCAATTCGGATCTGAGGACATTAAGTGTGCAAAACTGGCAACAGGTAGCGCAATATAGGGAGTACTGGAAACAGATCCTTCAACAGTCGTTGACTAAATAGTTCGGAGTATAGCCAGCTAAGTAAGATTGATTCCTTAGAGCAATTGATAGGATTATCGAGTTTTAACAAGCTACCTGATCAACTGAAGAAAGAAATAAATGTAGTGCTCTTCAAAACGGTCTTGAAATCCTACGTCTTAAATAACTCTTGAATGACTCCTTGATAACTGCTGCATAGTTAGGTTTTACAAGGGCACCACCGCGGTCTCAAAGAGTCCTATTGTGATCAGCTGAATACTGAACTGCTGAATTACTTTTTGATAACTTGTAAATAACCTCTGAATAACTTCTAAATGACTTTTAACTTATACTGAAAAATCCTGATTGAACTGCCTGAGCTTAGAGAGTGCTCAAAACTCACAAACTTAGCATAGCGCTTAAGTGCCCAAAACCAGCAAGAGCCTCAATCGGGATTACACTGGCAGTGGGTTTAAAAAAAAAGAGGTTAAAAATCATAAATATCATATTAAAATGATTTTCATATGCAAATTTAAATTTTTTTAAATTTGTCTCTTCGTCTTTTAGAGTTTTACGTTTTTTTACACTAAAGCGTTGAAAGTGTAATTTTTTTCAGAGGAAACTTTTTTGTATCATTGATAAAAAAAAGAAAATTCTTATCATCAATTGAATTGAACGTAAGTAATACAAATTAAACAAACCTACTTCTAATGAAACAAAATTTCGAAATATCACAGATGTTTGCAGATTTTAAATAATAATAATACAATACATTTAATATAATAAATCTACAATCTAAAATTTAAATTACACTTCATAATAACTTATAAATTAAGTAGTTTATTAATGTAAATAATAAATTATTCGCAATCGATTGGAAATTGTACTAGAAATGAAAGAGTCTCGTTGTGTATTTTTTTTTTTGTATAAAAATTTTGATCAGCTATCGATGAATTTTAATGTAATAATAATGTTGTTACTTCTGTTTATTATAATTATTATAATGTTTAGACATAATGTTTATTTTACATTTTTTGATGATTATATTAAGATAAAATTCATTTTTTTTTTCAAGACTTGCCTAAGGTGATCACTTTTTATTAAAAAAAAATTATTATTGTTAATAAAATTATAAGTGGTTTTATTGATGGATGATGTAATTTACATCAAATTATTATGTATAACATTTTTAGGTTAGTAAATAACATTTTTTAAATGTTTCTATTCATTTTTTTTATATAAAATTTTTAATATAAAAAAAGAGAAATGTTAAGCATTTTATAATTAAATTTAATTAAATTAATGTTATATCAGTTGTGAGAGTTGTACGAACTACTTTCATTTATAATTATACTTATTTAATATCATTATCTTATAATATTTACCCTTAGAATGTTATATAACATAAACCATTTTAAACAGTATAATCTTTGTTTAAACGAGATTTTCAAGTTAATGTTCCCTTTTTTTACTATCATGAGCTTGGCAAGAAAATAATAAAAACGCGAATAAACGAGATAAAGTAAGTAAATGAATGAAATAAACATAATTTGTAGTTAACATTTTGCACTGTTACACTGTGCTTTGGTCATAACTTGTAATAATATATTAAAATAGCAAAGAAAATAAGAATCTTTGTACAATGCAAAAAGAGAGATAAAAACAGATATTGGATCATGATCAAGTACTTTTAAGTAATCTGAGGAGTTTGATCTTTACTTATAATTTTCTGAGAATTGTTATGTTATGGTGCTGACATCATTGTTTATATCGTGCTGCTGTTGCGATTTTCTGACGATGATGATGATGATATCAAATTGCTTCATTGTATAATCTACACAGAGAATGGACGATGAATGTATAAAATATTCAGATAATGCAAAAAATAAATAAGTAAATAGAGTTCAATGAATTTGTATATTCATTGTTAAAATAAAAAAAAAAACCAGTTGGTTTTAAAAATATTTTTTCCTTTAATTAAAATAACAAAAAAAAATATAATACAAAATGGTATAATAATAAAACAATACAATAAAATAAACATATAAAATGAAGATCTCATTTATTAATCTTTAAGCATTTTTTTGCTTCTTTTAATTTTAATTAGGAAACACTTTTTTTATTATATTTTAACTTAAAGTAAGAATTAAATTCCTTTGTATGTTAAATTCGATGTCAATAACACCATCAACTCAAAGTATTTTGTATGGTATTATGATGATGACTGAAAACAGAAAAATACATGTTTTATTTATAAATAAACAACAATCAGAACTCAAGATCAGTGTCGAACTTTCAATTTAATGGTGATGTGCTTCAGCATTAAATTAACTAATTATTTTTTTTTTATCTTTTTTTGTTTTCATTGTTATTGGCATGACTTTGGTGTTTTGTTCTAATAAATTGTGTAATTAAATTTTAGAACATATTTGATTCGCAGTTGATTTGGGTTCTTAATTTAAAAAATTAAAAAAAAAATTAACTTTTTTTACAGATCATTAATGTTACAATAATTAAATCATATGAAAAAAATGAGAATTCTAACCACTGGGCGGTTTAGAAAAGTGCATTTCGATTGAGACTCGTTTCATTCAATATTAAGTTTTATGTTAATAAATATAAATAAATGTTTTAATCTAAAAAAAGCCGAGTTTTTTACAATGGTAGATGTTTTTTAAAAATTTCAAAATGGTAGATCATGTGAAATTTTTTGAAAATATGCCCCATTTTGAAATTTTTGGGCTTTTAACCGTTTTCAGGCTCTGAAGCCCAATCACTGAGCCTAGTCTCAGAGCTACTGAGTTAAAGTTCATTTAAGTAAATTTCCCCATCCAAAAAAAAAAACAAATCATCAATTTTTAACCGTTTTTAACGGTTTTCCAGGCTCTGGAGGCTCTAGAACTTAATCCATGAACCCAATCTCAAAGTTATGCATGGAACAGACAAACGGACTTACAGATTTAATGACACATAGATTTACGGACTTACGGAGTGACGGCGGATGGACCGTCTGTAATAGGGCATTATTTCTTTCGAAATGCACTAAAAAATAATGTAAAATTAAACATTTAATCATTAAATTTATAATAAATTTCATATTTTTTATATAATATAACTAACTTAATATCACAATTACAATTTATTTGATGATATTTTTTTGATTTAATAATAATCTTCTTGAACATGTTCAACAAGTATGATTCAATTATTTTCATAAATAGGTTATGTGTGTGTGTTTGTATACACATATCTTCTTAATATGAAAATAATAACATTATTATTATGGTTATTAATAAGTTATTTTTTTTTTCATTACACATAAGTCTGTTACAAGTCTACTTAAGTGATCCATGAATAATGGGCACATATAAGTGTCTCAACAACTCATTGAGGTCAAGATGGTGATTGAAGGTGATATTTATGAAATTTCCATGTGAAGTTAAATACTTTAAAAGGTGTATCATTTTCTGTTCGAAATTCATCGTAATTTTAAGTGCCATTCATGCCATAAGATCACGGGTGATTCACGTTTGAAATTGATAAAAAAAAATAATTTTTAAAAATTCCATTACTTCGAAAATAAATTGCATGTGTACCATTGATACAATTTATCAAAGCAATAACTCAATATAAACATTCATTATAACATTAGACCCAGAGCTCTAGAGGTTTAATTCACAATTTTCCTACATTATTATTATTATGATTGATGTCTATTATGGTCTAGTTCGTGTCAGATCTGACTCACATTCATTTTTTTTAAATGTAAATTATCACACGCCAGTTTATTTTGTAATTTATCATGCATTTCATGTATAATTTCATACAGAGCAAATTTTTCAATAGATAAGGATTTCATTATTGATTAACCATAACGGACAGTGCAATGAGAAAAAACATTAAAAAAAATAATAAACCAGATCTAACATTTATCAATTTACATTCAAAATAAGAGGCGTATGTTAATATGAATAATATAAACATATGATGTGAAACAGGAAAATTTAATACCTTTTGAGGTCATTTGAATTTCAATTCCAGTGAAATAACAGAAAAAGGAAAAGAGAGAAACAGAGAATATTGATTAAATAAAAATTGTTATCCATATAAAATTTTTACAATTAAATGTAAATTATTTTATTTTTTTTATTCGATTAAAATAACTAATAATTAAAATAAAATAATAATTAATTTTATATGTACATATACATGCATTTTTATTATAATACAGGTCACTAACCTACATAAACTTAAACAGAGAGTGTAATCATGATATTTTTATATGTTTACCAGATTTAAGTCTTACAACCATGTTACACAAAATGTCGTTTTATATAATTTTTTTAACATAAAACATATAAAATAATAAAAAAAAATGTAATAAAAAAAAGTAAGTTGTATAGAAAGCGATAATCATAATAATAATAAACAAGTAACAAGAACAAATTTAAGAGAACATATAATTTTTATTAAAGAAATCCAGTTTTTTTTACTACTTCTTCGTTTTTTATTCAAGAAAAATAAAAATATTAAACTGGGAAATTAAATAAACACAATTTTTCAAGCTAAAATGTGGTTTTACGCAACATTGTTATACATAAAATAAATAAGTTGTGTCACCACATGCTGTTTAAATAATCAGACGTTTACTGGTGCGTTTCTCATAATAAGTTGTAACTATTTGTCTCGTTTATTTTATTATGTGTTAAATGAAAAAAAAAATCATGAAGAACAAATTGAAATTAATAAATAAATTAATTGTGTATGTGTTATAATTATTAATATTAATTATTTTTTTTTAAATTCATAACCTCAAAAATTGACATGAAGCGACTTTGTTTCATGCAGTTTTTTTACATATATATTTTTATTTAAAGCTAATTTTTTATTAAATTAAATTAAATTTAATTCAAATTTTTTTCAATGTAAAGGAAGCCGGAAAAGAAAAATAACGCAATAAATATTACAAACAAATCCAATTACGAGGATGACAATTACCGTAATTGAATTTTATACTGTCTATTTGACGATACAAAAAATATTAAAAAAAAATAAACATATATAAATGATTTGGAATTTACAGACAACGACGCACCATCACCATATTGTAAAAATAAAAATAAATATATATAAATAAATTGATAATAGAATTGAACAAAATATGAGGAAGAAAACTCTCTTCTTGTTTTCACGGTGTATTGTACAAATAATAATAATTTAATAGCATATTTTATTATTATTATATCATTATTATATGCAATGTGTAAAATGTCATCGTCTTTTTCTTTTCTTTTATATTTATTGATTTATCTATCAAATGTATTAAATGTCAACGCTGACTTATACAACAACATAATTTAATAATAATAAAAGAAAGATAATGATATAAAATAATGATGAAAAAAGTGGAATATTCCTGATAAGTAGGAGACTTGTGATCATTTATGTAGAATTGGGTGAACATTAAATGAGATTTAAATGAAGATCAAGTTGAACAGGTTTTATGACGAGAAATGGGCTGATTTGGTGCATAAATTAAGTCTTTAATGGATAGTGGAAAGTGGAACAACATGATAATCGATTTCAATGTAATTAGATCTAGATTTACGTTTAATTAAGGCTAGAGGGAACGCCTGGTACATTACAAAAAAAAATATATGGACATTCCGATCAGTGGCTGATTGGCCATACGGGCAATTTGTCCAAATGCCAGAAAGGCTGCAGTCAATCGTCTTGTAAACGTTAAGTTAAGTGTAAATTTAAAAAAATCATATAGAATGCCAGGGCCGTTAATAATTTTCAATCCGATTCCCATGACATCACCCTACAACTCTTGGGAATATTTCGAATTATATTTAGGTGACCACAATAGGACTCATTGAGATCGCGGTGGTGTCTTTGTGAAATCTAATCTGGACATTTTCCTGTAAGCTGATATTTTTTTAGAACAGCCCTGTAAAAATTGCAAAAGTAGAATATTTTTTTTAAGATACGGTTAGATACAGCGCTCACGAACGCAAATCAGATGAATATTATTTCAAATCTCATATTGGAATATTTTTTTGCGTGATCTTTAATGACTTTGCATAGTTTTTAATGCGATAGTCCATCTAACACAGATTAGATGCTCGCATGTTAAGCAATTACTCCCACTTTTGATCTAGAAAAACGGTTTTCTAATCATCTAATCGTCTAATTTCAAAAACAGACCGATTTCATCATGATCATAGTCAAAATTCTCTCCACATAATTTTTCAAATCAAAGTAGCACTAGCGAACATTTTTCTTTTCAAGTCAATCCGAAAAACACATCAAGCTGTATTTTTTTTTAAATTCTATCTAATGTATCACTTAGCATCACTATTATGGCAACGCTTATTTTTCTTCCTCTGTATATTTATTTTTTTTTTCATTCACTTTAAATGACACTCTAGAAAATTACACCATGGGGATTTCGTTTGTGATGTGAACTAGACACTTTATTTACTAGAATACAGATTAAAATTGACATGAGATCGCGCGTTGTTATGCACAATATGAATGTTAGAAAAATAACGTTTTGTGTTAGATAGATTGCTGTTTTTCTCATTAATTTACAAAGAGCACACATCATAAAATGGTAGTTGATTTATAATTTAATAATAAAATAAAAAAGACCGCATTGTGACAAACAGATAATTTCTTATCTATATGATGATGATGATGATAATGAAGATGATGATCGTGAAAAACAGTAAAATAACGTCATTAGTGAATTGTATTTTAAATGAAATTTGCAAAGTACCATCGACCTGAAATTATATTTGTTTTGATAAAAGTACATAAAGATGACTAAGAATCAGCAATATTTACTTTTCACGAAAAATTGTTCAATGTTAAATTAAAATTATTTGATAAGATAATGTGACACAAATAATCTCAATGGAATCCTTTTAAAAAGAAATCACAATCCAAACAAATGTTATCTGTTAACTAAACATTTTGAAATTCACATTAAAACTTCATTTCATTGTAACTCATGGTTTTATCGCACATGTGCATTATTGAGAAGTGGTGATAAAATGTGTAACGCACTAGATGATAATAAAATACAATTTATGATTCAAATGAATGTGAAATGCCAAAAAAAAAAAAATAAATTGTTTGTTTAAAATGTGTTTTGATGTTTTGTGTTTATTTGGTCTCACGGTAAACAATGAGAGCCTTGAATTTTTGTTTTTGTAATTTTTGGTTAAACTTGACATTGCTCTTACAACAAAAAATTCATGAAAATAAAACAAACGTGTCAATCACGATACGTTATCTTGTGTTTTTTATACTGTAAAGTGAAAAACGCCTCAAGAGAGTGAAAAAAAAAACAAAAAATAACTTCTTTGATGAATGTAGCTTGTGTGATATTTTTGTAATGTGTCTTGTAAAAATTTTTGTAAGTGACAAAAACATAAATGAAGGATGAAATTTTGAGTAAACATAGCTTCGTATTACTTATCAATCTTCATTCTACTTTAATGTGAGATGATGGAAGAAAAAATTCAATTTAATATATTTAAAAGTACATTTCAGTACAAAGATATTTCGTCTCGAGATGTTTTCACTTAAATTTCATCCTAAAATATGAGAAGAACTTTTTTCAATTTTAATAACTCATGATATGTGTGATGATCAAAATTTCATAAAAATCCAGTTATATTTCAATTCTATTTATAAAAATCCAGTTGATAGCCAAATTTCATGCAAAAAAATTCTTGAAATACACGTTTAATATAAACAAAGCCTTATAAAAATGTTGATTCAAATTCAAACGAATTTCCTTGAATGAACGTTAAAATAATCAAAATAAAAAAACTTGTTTAAGGTCACCAAACATGGTTAATCTCTTCAAATTAAAAAAAAATGAAAAATAAATATTCATAAAATTTCGCTTGAAAAAAGTGTATCAACAACCATCATAAAATGTAATAAAAGCTCTTCTTTGAAAACTGACACCCATACAAAAATTTTATATTTTTTTTAATAATAAATATTTAAACACGTCCAAAAATTTTGAGAGTGAAAGTAATGATTTTTATTTTAAAATAATAATTTCATTACTTTTGATCACAATTATTTTATATGAAGATGATATGCTCAAGCGATTTTTTTTACATTAAAATAATATTTAGATAAAAAAATCATATACGAAATATCTTCTTTTTAATATGCATGCTTGCACACTTTTTCATCGCGCTTTTTCAACACGAGAAATGTAATTTTTCGCTATTTCTCATAATATTCAAATATCTCTTTTTTTTAATAATTTTTTTTTCAAATATTTATTCAGTAAAATATGAATTTATGCAATTTATGCAATAAAGTTATGAAATGAAAGAAGAGCATCGCATATAAATATTTTTATAATAATATACGTAAAAATAGCAGAAGATAAAAATATACGATACGATTATTCCACTAAAATAATATTTTTTTTTATTTTATTAAAAAACACACACTTAAATGAACTTTAACAATAAAATATTTAACTATTTAGATTTAGATAGATATTAGATATGAACTAGCTCCACCGCGGACCGAATGGTCCTATTGTGTTCATACTACTTCAGCCGAAGCTTCCATAGTAAGTGCCTTTTATCTATGGTCTAACCACTTAACTATTTAATATTAATAAAATATTTTTTATTATTATTATTTGCATTAAAAGTTATTTATTATAATATAAAATGATATAAATAATGTTTATTATTATGATATTATATGCATTATTATAACATTTAAAAGAATTTATTATATTATTAATGACATAATAATTGTAATCTTTATCTCTTTCATGGATAAATTTCTATAAGGAAATTGATTATGATGCACATTTTATGTATAAAGAGCACATATTCAAAGATAAGTACTTTTCATTGTGAGATTCATTGAAATTGAAATAATTTCCATAGTACCGGTTTTATAATTTTATTAATAAAATAATTTTACATAAACACGTTTTTGTCACTTATTAAAATATTTCTACTACTTTCGAACTTTATATACGTGTGTAATTGTATAATTTATACGTATATGGTTTAATGTTTGAAATGGAATGTTTAATAATAATAATAATAATAATTTTTTTTAAAAAAATAAACAGCTTAAATGGTGGTGGCTTGTTATCATAAATGACGATGACGACAATTTATTATACATTAAACATTTTGTAAAAAAAATAAACGTGGAGATTTTTGGTGAAATTATGATATTATCACACAAGTACATTTTTTATCATTACTGTTAAAATATTAATTATATGGAAAAATATAATTGGGTATGATAAAGATTTATGATGATTACACGGAAAAATTAAATTACAAAAAATAGGGTTATTCAATTTTATTGTAAAAAGTATCACATTTGGATATTTAACGTTCAGTATTTCAAGGGCTGAGCTTGTTTACTATCTCAAAGAAGAAACTTTGCCCGAATTGAGGCTCAAACGTGCAAGGGTCTTATTCCGTAGTGATTCATCAGGTTGGCAGACTTTAGGTGAAAAGGAGGTGAATTGGCCAGATCGAACAATATCTTAGAACCATGCAATTGTGGAATCGGAAGTCGATTACACTGAATAGACAAGCCTGGAACTGATTTATAAACTAGACCCATGTCAGGACATGGAATAGCTCCAGTAAAGTAAAGAAAGTATTCCGAAAGCCTCATATCATGAACTTTTGTTATTCCGCCGTATTCGGCTAGACCAGCAAGGGAAGGATCAGTTTCAACTTATGCTGGTATAGAATCATGCTTAGGAATTTCATTAAAAACAGCAAAGTCTACAATAATTGAAGGGTTATAGCTGAATCAATCTGGTACTGGAATCTGCAAAGCAATCATCTCTCTGAACACGTACTTAATCATATACCCAAATGGTCTGTTACTCGTACTAAGGAACTTCTCGGAATGACCATAGGTCAAGTAAGAGTTCTGGTGGCTTTCCTAACAGGACACGCACGTGTACTAAAACACCTCGAATCTAAGTGAAACAGATTAATGTAGAATATGTCAAGTAGAAGAAGAAAGTGCGCAGTACATTTCTGCTTTTGTAGTGGACTTGAGAACAGGAGAAGGAGGCATTTTGGGTTGTTTTAAAGGGCAAATAAATCCAACGGCCCTCTTTGGGATGAAACTTCATTTGATATATGGTTCTTGAAGGAATAAGTATCGTTAAAGAGGAATATATGTCGGAATTTAATAGAAAAACAGCCCACAAAAAACCCAATGTAGTAGTAGCAGAGGTGGGTATACCCTTCTCTAATCAACATCATCATCATCATGTTACTCCGTGTAACGTAACATGTGCAAAATAATTTTTATTATTATATTTTCTTTCTGGTATGTTCAAATATTTATTAAAAAAGATAAGGAAAATAAACTGTATAATGAAGTTTACCTTTTAATACATACCATGTTTATCATTATTATCGTCATTAAGCTTGAACTTTAAAATCCAAAAAAATTCACTCAGATATTGTCATATTTTGATTGAACACACTTTTTAACCGATTAAATTTTGTTTGTGTGTTTATTTTTTTTCGTAAAAATAAAATCACAGACTGATATTGATATATATTCATATTGATAACAATAAAAATATTATCTACGTCTCAATTGAACTAAAAAAGTCCATTAATATTTTTTTAGTTATCAATATGAATGTATTCAAAGAAAAATAACATTAAATATTGATTACAATCTAAATTTTCTTTCATTCCTTTATTGTTTAATTTTGACCCAATATCGGACACAGACAATTTTATTCAATTTAACGATTGGTGTTGCTAAATAACACTGTTAATCAAACAAGTCTTGTTTATTTTTCTAGTGAACTAATTACGAATATTGATGCGCTACTATGATAGAGACACAAAATAAATACAATTTTATAACATAGAAAGACCTCAATGTACATAAAATTTAATGAATGAATAGCCAATCCCAAAATAAAATCAACTGAATTAAACTTATTTCTGTATGTACTTTTTTATTATTTGTATATTAGCTGTATTAGCTTAAAGTAGCAATTGAAAGTACTTTGTGCCATTATGCCCTTTAATATGAAACATGTGAATGAAAATATATTGTGTATGCTAATTAACTCAAAAAGTCATTTATGTGTGTATATAAAATAATTACATTAGGTGTGATTACTAAATAATTATATTTTGATATTAATTTAATTTGTATGAAATTTTAATACAATACT
Organism: Culicoides sonorensis; assembly: GCA_900002565.1. NCBI lineage: Eukaryota > Metazoa > Arthropoda > Insecta > Diptera > Ceratopogonidae > Culicoides > Culicoides sonorensis. The sequence continues at coordinate 101,994 of LN483425.1, forward strand.
GTTGATAAATAAAATAAAATAAAATAATTATTTTGAGCTTTATTATGTAAATTTAATAAAAGAATGCGTTTTTTTTTAATACATTTTTTTTTTGATTGATATCCCTTCAAAATGATATTACTGTAATTAAACAAAATGATTGACAAAATTTTAATTTTATACAATTATTAACTTCTGTAACGAAAATATAATAATTAAAATTTAGTTTTAAAGTTAAAGTAACCTTAAATTTTAATAAAAAAATATCTTTAAAACATTACCAATGAAATAGACCTCGAGCATTAAAAAAAACATTCAAACTGCAATAATATTTTTCATTTCACATAATCTTACAATAAATTCATGCAGTATAAATACACATTTAAAAAAAAATTCAAAATATTTCTTTTAATATTAATATTCGAAAAAAAGTATCTATTGTGTAATAATTTTATACATAAATTTGTGTACATACATTTTTTTCACTTTTAAAAAATGCTTAGGAAAAAATATTATTATAATTTTTATTTTCAAGGTCATTTCCAATTATATACTATTTTATATTTTTTTCTCTTTATTAAAATACATAATTTTTGTTTCATTTTCATGTTACATAAATGTCTCTTTTTTTGCTTAGTAGAAGTATTTAAATGCATTTTGTGACTCATTTTTGACATGAAATGTATTGAAAACTTTTAAGTGATAGTATGAAAGTAAAAATTATATTGATAAGGATAATAAGTGTGAAAAGAAATTTTGTATAACACACCTATTTTAACATTGAATTTTTGTTTTGTGATAAGAAATTTCATGGTAAAAAAATACGATTTTGAACTCTACTGTGGTAAAATGTATAAAATTTACTCTTTAATTAAGGTTTTTTTTATTTATTTAATAACCATCATCCACAAGAACGTTATTCCCAATTCAGCCATTGGCTAGTTTTGGACGTCGCTGTCTCCGGAGAATTATCGAAGTCATAGTTACAAACAAGGAAAACAAAAATTTGTTAGACTAAATTTGAATAAATGTAATTAATATTAGTGGATGAGATCCATCAACTCAAACAGGATCCATTAAAGTTTGGTTTTGATCGTTTTAGAGTTCCACCATTTAAATTCTTAATTTGCTGTGGTAGGTTTTTGTAATCAGAGAGTCCTTTATTTAGTAAGCTATTGAAGTGCAAATGGTTTGCTTGGTTTTGATATGATAAAGTTAGTTCTATTTCTTGTTTGGTATGTATTCTGTTGTTCAAATGTGTGTAGATTGGTGTTAAGTTTTATACACCCAATTTTGATTTTATGGATGAGGGTCATTCCATCAATTTTTTTCAGCTCTCTCACTCGAGGTATTCTATGGCAAGCTAGCAATGTCTCTGTATTCGTGCCAGTTTTATACTCCTGCCAAAAGAGCGATCTTATAACTTTGTTTTGCACGACTTGCATTCTATCTAGAAGATTTTCATTACTGTCTCCCCATAAAGACACAAGATAGCTGATGTATGAATAGTAAAAGGGATATTTTTGTATGGTGAGGCCTGTAATAGCCTGTTGTATGGTGAGGTTTGTATAAATATTTAAATTCTCATCAACGATAAGTCCAAGATATCGGATTTGTGACACTTTTTCAAAGTTCATCATGAGTTATGAGATTTCAGGGATATCAAATTTAAGTCATTGAATGTGATAAAAATTGCCAAGCATCTCTGTGAGAAGCATTAGCTATAATATGGCAGAAGATCAGGTCATATTCCAATATTGGCACGTTAATTTAACGCCTTGATATCAATCATCAAATAAAACTCTTAAATTTTAATCATCTTTCGATCACGACATTTACAGTAGCAAGAACATAAAATAATTTCATGCATATACTTTCCTGCTTTTCATCACCATACCATAAAAATTTCCTTAATTCAATTCAATTCGTTTTAATCAAAACGATTTTAATGGAACGAATTATAATAGATAGACAAGTATCGGAGAAGTATCGATTTAATAGAATGAAATTAAAAAATAAAATGTTCTTTCTTTCATTTCACCATTTACAGTTACGCGTAAATTAAACATTCAAATACTTTGAATATTCCCAATTCATTCACTTTTTTTATATATTGTATATATTTAATTTAAAAAATGAAATGAAGAAAAAAATGAACCACCTACAGCACTGTGCTATATATATAACTATGCATTGTAAGATTTTTTTTTATATAATATTATATAAAGTTAAATGTTTTGTTTATATATAAAAAAAATATAAATTGTAAAATATATATTTAGACATATGTTGGCCAATATGTTTCACATTCATTTGATTTTTCTAAGACATTATAAAAAAATCTTATTTTTATTATTATATTTCCTATATGAAATGAAATGTGTATATGAAATAATATTTTTTTTTTTTAATTTAATAATACACTTGGCTTTGAAAATGTAAATAAAAATGTATAATAAACTTACCATTTAATTTGAAAAGAATCTCTTCAATATTTTTATTATTTTTATTATTATTCTGTGTGTATTTTGGTTCAATTGAGTAGCAATGTAATACAAAAATCAATATAGAAGAAGAATATTGTATAAAAAATGTATTTTATGTGTGATGTGATGTGAAATCAATTCAATGCTTTTTTTCTATTACTATTTTGCGTTTTACTCGTTGTTGTTGTTTTTTCTGTTAATTTTTTTGTATCTTATACACATTTCTTCGTATTGGTCTTCTTTTTTCTATGACTTTTATGAACGTCACATGTGTTTATTTTATATTTTTTTTCGTGTTATGTTAATAAAAGAAATAATTGCATTAAGAAAATAAATGTTTTTATTTCGATTTTATGTTCGGAACTAATATGAAATTCCAATAAAATATTTAATTTATTGTAACAAATGTAGCCTTAAGTAATTCAATTAACGAACGATCTCTTATTTTTTTCTGTATATTCAATGAAATGAAATCAGTGTTTAATTTATTTTTTTTATTTTATTTTGCTCAATGAATGAATGAAGATCGTTTATTACATAAAAAAAATTGAATCTCTTTTATTATTTTACTTTTAAATTAAATTATTTTATTTTATATGCACAGACACTGTAACTTGAGTACACAAACAAAATTTCATTTCAATATAATTTCATTATATTTTTTGAGTATAAATAGTTTGATGATGATTTTTATTTTTCATTTAATGTAAGTAATACAATTTTCTTTATCACTTTTTTTTTATTTGACGTTATTCTTTATATTAAACTATTCATGCCCTTATCATTCACAATGTATTTTATTATCATATGATACTCTGAAAACATTTATTATGTATATAAATAAACACACATTTGATTTAATAATCATGTATTTGTTTAGTTCCTGTATATAGAAAAATGTCTCAAGTAAAGTTTTTTTTTTAAATGAAATAAAAAGTTAATTTTTGTGATTTTTTTTCTTTTACTGTACAAATTTTTTTTTTTTTTTTTATATCATTTAACATATTACAATATTGTTCAACATATAAGTTAAATAAAATTTTATATTATATTTTCACAATTTTTTTCTTCTCTCTCTTTTTTTTTTTGTATTCTACTTTTTTTGTTTTAATTGACAATTGATTTAATTCCTGGTTGTCAAGTCCTTTTTACGCACTTTATATGATATTCTTGGCATAATCATTATTTTTAATTAGTTTTTGTGAAATGAAATTACTTTTAAAGAATTTATTTCGTTTGATATTTTGTGTAAAAAATTGATGTATGTAATTTTTTTTTCTCTTTTTCTTCTTCTTACAATTCACTCTCTATAGGATAAAATATATGGTGCACGTCTTGGTTGTCGTGTGTGCTCTGTTCACCATTTTAACTAAGAATGGACTGTGTATGGCAGAAAACATAAAGTTTTGACAGAAAAAACTGGTATATGATATACAAGTTGGAATTGGTATACAATTTTAAGGCAGGGAAGTAATGAGGATGGTAGATTATTTTTTTCATTGATATGAATGAATTTATATCATTAAGTTTATGAATCAAAATGACGATTTGTGATTTGTCTTTGGAGAGTTTCAAAATTCTACAACTTGAGTTTTACACAAATTTTGAACTTTTTACAAAGTTTTTGAACTTGGTTGAAGGTTTCAAAACTCTAAAGCTTGGGGTTTTCCAAAAATTTTTAACCTTTTATGAAGTTTTTGAACTTGGTTGAAGGTTTGAAAACTCTAAAATTAAGATTTTTAAACAAATTTTTAATTTTTAATGAAGTTTTTGAACTTAGTTGAAGCTTTGAACACTCTAAAATTTGGATTTTTAAACAAATTTTGAACTTTAAATGAAGTTTTTGAACTTGGTTGAAGGTTTGAAAACTCTAAAACTTCGGTTTTTCAACAAATTTTGAACTTGGTATAAAGGTTTTAACTTGGTTGAAGGTTTCAAAACTCTAAAACTTGGGTTTTTTCACAAATATGGAACTTTTTATTATGTTCTTGAACTTGGTTGAAGGTTTGAAAACTCTAAAACTTCGGTTTTTCAACAAATTTTGAACTTGGTATAAAGGTTTTAACTTGGTTGAAGGTTTCAAAACTCTAAAACTTGGGTTTTTCAACAAATTTTGAACTTTTTATAATGTTTTTAAACATGGTTGAAAGTTTCAAAATTGAAGGTTTGAAAACTCTAAAACTTAAGTTTTTCAAAAATTTTGAACTTTTTATAAAGTTTTTGAACTTGGTTGAAGGTTTCAAAACTCTAAAACTTGGGTTTCCCACAAATTTTGAACTTGGTATAAAGGTTTTAACTTGGTTGAAGGTTTGAAAACTGTAAATTTAGATTTTACACAAATTTTGAAATTTTCATAAAGTTTTTGAACTTGGTTGAAGGTTTGAAAACTTTAAATTTAGGTTTTTCCACAAGTTTTGAACTTTTATAAAGTTTTTGAACTTGGTTGAAGGTTTGAAAACTTTAAATTTAGATTTTTCCACAAATTTTGAACTTTTCATAAAGTTTTTAGAACTTGGTTGAAGGTTTGAAAACTTTAAATTTAGATTTTTCCACAAATTTTGAACTTTTATAAAGTTTTTTAAACTCAGTACAAGGTTTGAAAACTCTAAAACTTTGGTTTTCTACAAACTTGGGTTTTCCACAAATTTTGAACTTGTCATGAAATTTTTGAACTTGGTTGAAGGTTTGAAAACTCTAAAACTTGGGTTTTTCCACAAATTTTGAACTTTTACAAAGTTTTTGAACTTGGTTGAAGGTTTTAAAACTTTGGCCTTCAAATTTTGCACAAATTTTGAGATCGTAATGATTTTTTGTTTGATTTTGACGAAGATCTCTAAGCTCCAAAAATTTTCTCGAACTTTGAGCATATTATGGCTTTGAATAAAATTCCAAAAATTTCAACAAATACGTCTCCCTTCAAATAAAATCTCATTAAATTTTTCCATTCAACGTCTCAATTCAAACAATTTCAAATTAAATGAATCAATATAACAGTTTTAACACAAAAATTTGTATCCCCATTCTGAACTAACCCATTCATGAAATCATCAATTCATTCATTCAACATATGTGTAAACCATGATTTTGAATGAAAATGAACAATACAAGTTTCAGACAAGTTACAACAAAGTATAATTTTCGGTATGTTAGTAGTAGAGAACAAACACAAAATATAAGAGCTCTCCAGTCTTGATATTATTTTTAGTAGTGTAATCATATTTTAATTTTAAAAGAATCTCAATATTTATCATTTTGTTTATCAAAACATTTATCATAAACAAAAATAAATTTTCATTTAAAATAAAACTGTGATTCATCATCTTTCTCTCTTTCATTTAAATAAAAAAAGATACATATTGAATATAACGATAAATTTTATTAGTTTACCGTGTGTTAACATCATACCTTATTTTTATGATTATCAATTTGTTTATTTAAGAATTGTGTTATTATTCGAAAAAAAATAAAACAACTAAATGCCGTTCAATATTAGAATATTTACATAAAGATAACGCAAAAATTCTACAAAATATTTATTTAACTGGATATTTCGTTCTAAGTAAGTTTCATTTCATTTTAATTTTTATGGTTAGTTATTATTAGTTTGTATCTTGTCCTCATAAAAAGTGCATTGAAAAGTGAATCGAAGCAAAGTAATCGGTTAAATTATAAAATTAAAAAAACAAATTTCATGGTCAACCTCTCAGAATAGTGATCACTATAATTATTATCTCATACATTGAATCATACAAAAAATATATTTAAAAAAAAATTGTATATAAAACACACTTGTCATCCACCATTTAATTTATATTTTAACGGAAAATGATTACATTGAATTTGTTTGTATAAAGAATAAATAAAAAAAAATGGACAATGAACTGGTAGTGTATTTCATATCCTTTTAAGGTCACTTTTTATCGTTTCTGTTTCGAGTCTTGAATATATGGAAATAAAATGAGGTTTGTTGTGGTCAAAAGAAATTCTACGGTAACACGAGTGTGTGTATGTGTGTGTGTAAACATTAAAGACATAATTAAAATAAATTATTAATAATAAAGTGCATGCATTGAATATAAATGATTAATATGAAAGCAAAGTTAAATTTAAAGACTGGAAGTAAAAAGAAGAGAATTAGAATTAAGTTTACTATTAATGAGTACGTGATTCCATATAAAAGCATCCGGTTTAATTTTTCTTTACAAATTTTTTTTTATATTAAATATTGTGTGTTATTATTATTATTTTTTATATTTACGTAACATTATTATTATTTTTTTTTGTAATTTAAGTTCTACCTAGAGCTAAATTATTGTTTTTTTACTCATTTTTTCATAAACATGCTTATAAAATGTTACGGAGTGTTAAAAAAAGGCATATGGAACTATTTTTTATGTGATGTACATTTATGGTTCTTGGCTTTTATGTGTAAAAATATATGAAGAAGAATATACGTGAAGCGTGAAAGACGATATAATTGGCCATGATATATGAATCATTATGTAAATATTAAAATGAAAGAAAGATGTCTGGTGTCACACTTCACCACTTATAATTTTTTTAATTTAGATTCTTTGTTTTCTAATATAAAATCTTGAAAAAAAAAATAAATGATCTGAGGAATTCTGATTATGTTGAAATTGAATTTTGGCCATGATAAGGCTCATTGAGACCGCACCCTTGTAAAAAGTAGTGAAATTGTATCGGGTCAGTTGTGAATTTGTGATCTGTCGTCTTGATAAGGACTGAAGTCGGATTGAAGAGTCTAATTTTAGAAATATATCGAATATTCAGAACTTCTTTACTGTTACTGTACTTCTTAATGGCAACTAACACTCTTACTTACTAACTTCACCAGTTCTATGATCTTTTCCTAGTCTTGACCTGGTCGATTTTTTTTAAATTGTCTGTTCTGTGCTTCTTCTTTCCAGTTTCTTACTCGTATTCATTTAAGGTTTATTCCCCTTTTTTACTTACTTTGACCCATTTTGCCTTAGATTGACCCAAAGCAACGCCTGGATCGTTTCTAAAAGTTTGCAACTCGATTCGTGTTTGATCATTATTTGGCAGGGTAGCTGGATAAGAAATTTTTTTTTTTATAAATTATGATAAAGATTTTCATCTATTGCTCAAATTTCACGGGTAGCCAGTTCATAGTAGATACGCTTCTGGTTAAGTGGGTTTCAGATCTTAGTCTACTTTCTTTCCCTGATTGATAATTGCTGGTTCGAATCGGTTATGTGAAATTTAAGATTAAAATTTGGGATTATGGCAAGCATAGAGTCAATTTTGGCAAATTTTAGCCGAGAATATATAGAATAGGCTAATTTTTGCCCGAAGTGCATTGAATCCTTAAAAAATGAACTCAACACACTCTTGAAAAAAACAGAAAGATTTTTATTTGTGTTCAATTGGATTTCCAAATTCATGTCCATTCACCTTAGCAAAATTTAATTTAAATTTTTGCAAAACCCATTCATTTCAATACAATCGATCAAACATTAGAGACCTTTAAATCACCTTACATCAATATTCTGTCATTTTCTTACAATAAAATATCATATTAAATGAAATAATACCTCAATAATGTGATTTATACCGAACTAAATTAATTACAATCAATTTAATAATATAAAAAGGAAAAAAAAATAATAATATCAAAAACAATATAATACAATTTGGATTGTATTACAAGACCAAGGTCACGATCCGGCCTAGCAAATTGTCATATTGTGCCATATAACAGTAGTAAGACTTCATTCTCACTTATTGTTAAAATAGATACATGAATGTATGAAAAAAGCATATTGTTATGAAATGCATACATAGATACATTCACAGTTAACATCACATTCATATCAATTTCAATGGTTTACATTTCTCATATCAGAATTTGACGTTTAACTTGTTCATTCATATTTTTATTCATTCATTTGTTATTATTTTTGTTTTGGTTTGTACAAACACAGAAAAATTCATTCATTCATTCATTGAAAAGTAAATAAAATGTGTTGAAGTTTAAATATAATTTAAATTATTAAACTTTGTACTTTGTAAATAGATGAAGTGGAAATGCCATTAAAAGGAATTAAAGTCGTTGAATTTGTTGGACTTGCTCCAGGTCCTTTTTGTGGTAAAATATTGGCTGACTTTGGTGCGCTAGTGACCCGGATTGATAAATCTCCTATAAATCAAATTGATGTATTTCAAGAAGGAAAGCGTACAATTGCATTGAATTTAAAGCATGCCAAAGCACAAGAAATTGCTAAGAAAATTTGTCTGTCATCTGATGTGGTGCTCGAACCATTTCGACCTGGAGTGATGGAACGATTGAATTTAGGACCAAATGAACTCTTGAAACAGAATAAAAAATTGATTTACGCTCGATTAACTGGATTTGGTCAATCAGGATCGTTATCACAAAGAGCTGCACATGACATTAATTATGTCGCCTTATCCGGAATTTTATCTTTACTTGGACGAAAATCAGAGAAACCCACACCTCCAATAAATATCTTAGCAGATCTAGCTGGTGGAAGTCTCATGTGTGCCTTTGGAATTGTAGCAGCTTTATTTGAACGTGCAAAATCGGGTAAAGGTCAAATAATTGATGCAGCAATGGTTGATGGGACTGCTTACATTGGAAGTTGGCTCATGAAATCCCAGGAAATGCCAATGAAAGTGTGTGGTGCCGATAATCGTGGTGAAAATGTCCTGGACACGGGATACCATTTTTATGATACATATGAAACAAAAGACGGAAAATTTATGTCAGTGGGTGCCATTGAACCTCAATTCTATGAAGCACTCATCAAAGCATTGAATTTAGATGGTGAATTAGACCAATTCAGTGATAATGAGAAATTGAAGGAAATATTTACGGAGAAATTCAAGACAAAGACACAGAGTGAATGGACTGCAATTTTCAATGAAGTTGATGCATGTGTTGTTCCAGTCCTGACACCAGAAGAAGCGAGAAATCATTCACATAATCGAGAAAGAGAAACGTTTTTGAAACAAGGGGACGAAACAGACACGGTCATTACAAATCCAGCACCAAAATTGAGTCGAACACCGGCACTATTAGCACAATCCCGATTTAAGCAATATAATTCTGATTTTATGCGTGAAGCTGAAGAGATTTTAAATGAAATCGGAATCAAGAAAATTGAATTAAAGAAATTACATGAAGATGACATTGTACGATTTGAATCATCAAGCAAATTGTGATTGAATTATCTTAGCCTTAAGGGAAATTAAAGATTTAAAAATGTTATAGGTGTTAAAATATGATAATGAAATAAAGGTTTATATGGAAATTTTATATAAAAATACTTCATTTAATTTTTTTTGAGTCTTGTCATAGTCTTAAATTTTCAAATTAACTGATTTTTCAGTTCAAATTCATTGAAAACCGTTTAAATAATTTGAAATGAAATTTTTCTGAGGGTCGTTTCTTAAATCACATAAAAATTCTGGTTCGAACGCTTTGATGCACTTTTTATGAAAGCTTTAAATTAAATTTACCAATAACTCTTTTCAATTTTCATTTTTTTTTCAGATAACATCCATAAAAACAGTGCACCATACATGTAAAGGCTATAAAAAGAAATGACACTTCAATTAATTTTATTAAAATCTGAACGAAATCAAATTTAATTGTGCTAATGAGAAATCCATACATTTAGAATCTGTAGCCAAGTATATTGTTTATCCATGCAAAAATGTTGAGTTATTGACGAAAAATGATCAAAAATATCGGTAGTACTAAAAACAAAGTGGTACCAGTGTGACCTATATTAATTTAAGTTTTTATAATTAAATTAAAAATTTTTGTCTCTCGCTGTAATTCGACTTGAACTAATTTCATTGAAAAATCGATCAAATTTAAAAATGTCAGAATACATTGATTATGATATGAGACGAGCTTATTGCTCAACAACAATGTCAAAAACATCATCTTTGTTAAATAAACCGTGTTATAATTTGAATGAGCCACGTGATCGTAGCAAAGCACTCATGGATTTAAAGGATCGCATTGGTGCAAGTATCGATTTTGCATTTAAAGATAAGTCATGTTTGCAAGATGACGAATTTCTGTATCGCTTCCTGTTTGCCAAAAAATTAAATGTAGATGAAGCATTCCAGCTTTTGATTAACTATCACAATTATCGAACAAAAAACCCAGAAGTATTTGACAATATATCAACGATGACCGAGACTGTGCAATTGTGTCTCAAAGATGGCTTCCCAGGAGTGTTAAGTGAACGTGATCGACGTGGCCGGAAAGTTTTAGTTTATTTTGCATCAAATTGGAATCATACCTCGTACTCACTCATGTCCGTGTATAAAGCAACAATTATTACATTAGATAAGTTATTGGAAGATAAACAAAATCAGGCAAATGGCTTTGTGGTCATTGTTGATTGGACCAATTTTACATTTAGACAATCGTCACACTTGAATCCAAAGATACTGAAATTAATGATTGAAGGATTAGAAGTGAGATTTCAAATAACCATTTTTTTTAAATAAAAAAATTTAATTAATTTAATTTTCATAGGACTGTTATCCCGTCCGATTCAAGGGCATTCACTTTGTAGGACAGTCATGGTACGTAGAAGCAGCACTAATTTTAATTAAAACAACGTTAAAGGAAAAAACTCGCAAGAAAATTCGAATGCATGGTACAAATTTGTCAACATTACACGAAAGTGTGGCAAAAGACATTCTTCCAACCGAACTTGGTGGTGATGGACCTGCGCTCAATAACGAAAACTGGTATAATACGTTAATGGAATCAATGAAAGCTCATGAGAATTTTGATAATATCATAAATGGCAATTATTAAATTTATATTTAATTTAATTTTATAAGAATATTAAAAATTATACGATTTAAGTCAGTTATTATTATAATACGTACTAAGTAAGATGAAGCTTTTATACAAAATTTTTATACTGAACATTTATAATGCAGCTTTCGATTAGCATTTAACTAGTCTTACCATGACATTTATTAGACAATAAGTTAAACGTTCTTCTCTTTTCATATGAATTATCACTGAATCTCTCTTTTAGTTGACTTGATTTTATGCTTATGAAACATTAAAATGGTTAAAAGCCGTCCATTTTTTAAGTTTTTGTCTGTTATCTTAAATTTAATTTCTTTATTTATTTTTTTTGTGTTATTTATTTATAAAATTTTTATATTTTGAACATTACTTTTTAAATATAAGTCAAATCAACGTTCAGTCTTAACGGACTTCTGTGTTTCAGTTCAAGAAATTTGGTTTGAATTTTTTAGCACAACAATTAAGGTATAAATTTAAGTTAAGTTAAAATTAAATTAAACAAATTATATATTTGATAAAAATTAATGATAATAAACCAATATAAACTGCTTGATCATAAATTTTTGTTTTCTCTTAAACTAGGGATATTGAAAGTAGTTTCTTAGAAATAGAAGAAAAACGTTTTGACTTTTATGCTTTATTGAGTTAGGGCTTCGATCGGAACTTTGTTCATTTCAGATCAGATCAGATTTGTAGGGCAGCTATGATGCCTGCACTCAGGCCATCAGTGAGGCCCATTGTGCATACCCGTTATCATCATCCGAGGGACTTAGCTTTTATCCTGTCATCCCTATTAATCGCCGGCTTTATCGGCTTTAACTCAAATTGAGTACGACTAAGGTGAGAAATTCAAAAACAAATTACGATTAACCCTCAAAATGGTACCCATGTTGCTTTGAACTGAATGAAAATGCTTCTGAGGATCAAAATGAAATTTTTAAAATGTTGAGCTTGATCAAGCTGAAAAGACCTGGAAGATCGAAATATTTCTGTCAAATTGCGTCCAAAAATCTTCACTGCAATTTTCTGAGGAGGAAATCGAACAAAAAATACAGATCAATGACAATTACAAACAATTTTTAACAATTTAACTCAATTCAACACCAATATACACAAAAAATTGGTAAGTCGACTCTACTGCTACAAAAAAACACTAAACTGAATTTCAATTCTGTTTTAAATTATTCATGTACTACACATTGTAAGAAAGACTTGTAACTTGTATATTTCTATAATAGCAATCAGTCTCAAGTTAGCTACCGCATAGTTCAAGTAACAAGTAAAACTAAGTGGTAAAAATTTCAATTTCGTTAAAATAAAAATTAAAAATGTAATTTTTTTTTCTTAAAATACAAAAAAAAATAAATATCATTGTAATTTCATTGAATTGAAATAAAAACAAAATAAAATACTAAAAATACTAGACATTGAACACTCAGAGACACTTATGACGTATTTTTCTGTTAAACAAATAAAAATCAACACAAAAAAAAGTGTTTAATTCAATCAATTACGCTCTTAACTTATAAAATCTCGTTAAAAGAATGACCTTCATTGTAACAAAAGTTACTTTCAAATAAACAAATAAAAATACTCAAAAATTAACAAGAACTTGCTCAATAATTTTATTTTTGCATGTGCTGACTTTAGTTTTAATCATCAAGTTCTTAACTTTTAACGGAATTACAAGACTGAGTTTTTTGTGTGTAATAAAATTTTAAAAAGAAAATTTTTAAATTAAAATGCAGAATATGAATAAATTTTTATTGTTATTAGTTATCATAGTTCTCCACGTACAACAAACAATTGCTCAAGATATTAGACAATATTTTTCACAATGCAACAGCAAAATGGATAGAAAAATCTTTGATAAATGCATTAAAAATGCATTGAATGAGATGCGGATATTTTACAAGTCAGGTAATAATTTACACAAAAATAACAAGAATAATAATCATGAGAAATCGCATAATTAATTTATTTCCTCGTAATTTTTCATGAAACTAGAACTGAAAAAAATTTGAAATAAACTGCAATTAAAATGTTGCAATAAAAGTGTGCAGAAATACTTAACATTGGAATTTAAATTATAATTTTTAACTAAAATGACTGATATGACCCAGTCACAGACAACGTACATCACTTTTACTTTCAATTCATATAAAATTTGTTGTTACCATACCAAAAATGAAAAAAAAAATGAGATTACTTAACTTTAATTTTTGTTATAACTCATTATAATCTTACAAAATCTCATATTTATGTTATTATTTGTGTGTATTTTTCGTGTAGTGTATTTTTTTTCGAACATTAATGGTAGAGAAAATGTAGCTTGCTATGCGATACAGGTTGTATTTATGTTTTTATTAGTGTTAGGCTTTGTAGGTCAAGTTGTACCACTAATATAAGGAAATATTAATACAAATATTTGAGCAACTAGTGGTTATTGACTTTTGATTTTTATTTTGTTTTATTAAATTAAAGCAATTTAACGTGATTTTATTTAAATTTCGTCGTCTTCTAGGTCTACCTGACTACGGTGTGAAGCCCTTTGATCCACATTATGCAAAATTCGTTGAACAAAGACGCGGTGATAGTGGAACCGGAATATTTGGATATAAATTAGTCTTATCAGATGTGTATGAGTATGGATGGGCTGACTCTGAAATAACAAAATTCCGGATTGATTATGAAAATGATCGGATTGTGTACTCGCAATATTTTGGTAATAAAAGTTTAGTGGGAAATTATGATTTTAAGGCGAAAATATTGGGAACTCCAATTCACACAAAAGGAAGTTGGAATTTAGTTTTAGGTGATTATAGGTAAAAATTCAATGAATTCAATGTCCCAAGTGAAATTGAACCGTATTCTCTTTAATTTTATAGTCAAACCACGAGTGTTCGGAGAACAAACGGACCCAAAAGTCTCTTGAAAGTTAATGTGGAAGTTGATCAAATTGGAAAAATGTCACTTCATATTTCGGACTTATTTAATGGAAGGAAACAACTTGGTGAGATTTTTTTTTTTTGATTTAATTTTATTATAATAAACAGAAATGATATTTTTTTTTAATAGAATCAGTGATGGACTTTTTAATAAATGCTGCCTGGCAACCAAGTTTGGTGTTTGTGAAGCCACTTATCAACGATTTAGTGTCAACGGCATTCACGGACATTTTTAACGATTCATTTAGATATTTTCCGATTGAAGAAATGATACAAGATTAAAATTTTATATTAAAATTTATTGCAATTTATTGACCTTGAAACATACCACAAGTATGATGAAGAGAAATATTTTCACAAAATTTGCAATATTCGTTGATGATTCCTCTGATTCTGGAGTCAATTGTTGAATCATAATACTCGATATTTCCAAAACTGTATTTGAAAAATCTTAAATATTTGAAATTTTTTGCAATTCCTTCAATTAATTTTAGATGACGATCCATATCTACCATGTAATTTATCATATGGAGATCTTGCACATAGGGAGCATCCATAAAATAATATACAATACTTTCATCGAATTTCCCAGCAATCGTCAGTTTTCGTAAATCATTCATGGTTACTGCTAACAAAGGATTTTCTGAGTCCATTAAATCAGTTTGAGCAAAGTACAAATAGTTTAATTTTGTGAATGCTGATAATCGCCTCATGATCAATGAAAAATCTTCATTTTCCACCCCCAATCTCACTTCAAGTCCCTCCAAATCAGGATTACATGCTGCCAATGATTCAAAACATTCGATACAGATTTTTGAAGTACCATTTATTTTGATAATTTTGACATTCATTTTTGAATTGAGATTATGATGGAAAAAGCACCGTTTATAGAACTCTTGATAAAATGATAAATTATGAATTTTTAACATTTTTTCATTTGGTATATTAATGATGTCAGTAAGAAACATAGATCTGACATGTCTCACTTCAACTGAAATATTTCGTGAAATAAACTCCATTATTAAATTAAACGTTACTTTATCGTACGATTCGTTATCAATAATTATTTTTTCTAGAGTTTTTGGATATTTTTCAAATATATGACAGTTTTTCATTATAAGAAGCCTTAATTTTAGAAACTTCTGTATAATATTCTCAAAAGACAAATAATTCTTTCTTATTTCAATAGTTGTAATAATTGGTTCAAATGTGTCATATAATGATACCAAATGAAAACCCAAATGCTTTTCACTATTTAATATCAAGTAATCGAATTGCCTTGTTGTCTCATCCAGATAAGTATCAAGGTTATCTATGTTTTCATCTGTTAAAACCAGGCGACGATCACTTTTGAATGTATCACACAGCCAAATTTCATGGAAATATTTGCAAGTTTCAGATACTCTGAGACGATCCACTTGACTCAGATATTCAAAAATCCTGACCAAAATTTCAACAGGTAAAGCCAAAACACTCTTTTCACAGTTCATTGTTATGAAATACTACAAAAATGAAATACTTATTAAAATTATAAAGGTAATTCTATGAAAAAATTTTTTTTCAAATTCTTATCTTGGTCCAAGATAAGATAAAAAATTGAGTAATTCCAATCATTCCAATCATTTCAAATATTTTATTTTGAAATTAAGGGGTCAAAGATGTCAAATAACGAATATACAATGCTCTATATAAATTCAAAAATTTATTTTTTATAGGAAATTAATAGTTTTTTTTTTTAAATTTAACGGTCTTTAACGACTTCTTTACCAAATTTATATTCTAGAGCTTAAACCTTAAACCTTAAACCTAAAACCAATGAGTTGTGATAAATCATGAACTCCTCTCCTAACACCAAAACTTGAGATCGTTCCACCAGACAATTATGGTATTAGGGATATCGAGCTCAGTGTGACAACGGACAAACCAATTAATTTATTCTTTTTAGATCGTGCAGCAAGTATGATTCAGTGAAATATTTTCACAATATTTACAACTTTCTCTAATGATTTGTCTTATTCTGGAGTCAATTGTTGAATCATAATGCTTGATATTTTCAAAACTGTATTTGAAAATTCTCAAATATTTAAAGTTTTTGGCAATATCGTTGATTAATTTAACATGACGATCCATATCTTCCATGTAATTAATCATATGTAGATCTTGCACATAGAGAGCATCCTTAAAATATTTTACAATACTTTCATCAAATTTTCCTGCGATTATAAGTTTTCGTAAATTAGTCATGGTTACTGGTAACAAAGAGTCTTTTAAGTCCATAAAATCAGTTTGACCAAAGAACAAATAGTTTAATTTCGAAAATGCTGATAATCGATTCATGATCAACGGAAAATCTTCATTTCCAACCCGTAATCTTACTTCGAGCCCTTTCAACTCGGGATTACATGATGCCAATGCTTCAAAACAATCCATGCACATTTTTGATGTACCAAGAATTTTAATAGTTTCAACATCCATTTTAGAATTAAGATTATGAAGAAAAAAGCAGCATTTGTAGAACACTTGATAAAATGTCAAATTATGAATTTTCAACATATTTTCATTGGGCAATTTATTGAAAAGAGTTGGATCCATTGATCTGACATGACTCACTTCAATCGAAATATTTCGTGAAATGTATTTCATAATTTCATGTAACATCACGGTATCTGTCGCTTGATTATTTATTGAAATTTTTTCCAGACTTTTTGGAGTTGTTTCAAAATATTGATTGTGATCCATTATTAGAAGTTTTAAGCGTTGAAATTTCTTTAAAAATTTGTCAAACAGCATTAAGTTGTCTCTTAAATCAATAATTGTAATCATTTGACTCAATTTGTTCCATAACGATTTAAATTCCTCAAAGTTAACAGAATTCACTTCATAATTTAATGATAAGTAATTAAAACGTTTTTTTGACTCATCCAGATAAGTTTCAAGGTTTTTTATGTTTTCCTTTGTTAAAACCAGACGACGATCATTCTTGAACGTATCAAACAGCCAGATTTTATGGAAGACTCTACATATCTCAGACAGTCTCAGTCGATCTCCTGGACTTAAATATTGAAAAATCTTGACTAAAATTTTGTCAGGTAAAGTTAAGACACTGTTTTCACAATTCATCGTTATGAAATACTGCAAAAATGAAACACTTATAAAAATTATAAAGGTAATTCTATGAAAAAAAATTATGGTTCAAGATAAGATAAAATAAAATGAGAAATTCCAATCACTGGAACTTTTGAAAAAGTGCATTTCAATGGGACTCGATTCATTGAGTAGAATTAAGTTTTATTTAGAAATAAAATAAATGTAAATATTTAAATCGGAAAATTTTAAATTAAGACAATGACACAAAAAACTGATGAAAAAAACAGATTTATAGAATAAAAGCTCAGGACCCCAAAACCAATTTGCTAATAACCTTTCAATTTTATTTTCGATTCGTTTCAATTATTTGATTTTGAAGCCCGGTTCTTGAGCATGATTTCAAAACCACTTATTTTAATCATCATGAGGTTCTCTTTCTTTCAAAAAAAACTAAACCTCGTTCCAATGAACCAATATATTAACTTCAGAGTGATGGCGGCCACCCGTCTGTAATAGTGCATTTTTTTTAAGGAAATAAATGAAAATTAACTTGCTTTATTAATTTATCAATATTTTTTTCAAAATTTTTGTTCATCATTTGGGATTTTGATACACTGATATTTTTTTAGAATAAGAATTATATTTATTGCCGTGTTTTTCTTTATGTACTGTTTTTTTTATTACATAAGTAATTAAGTTAAGCTCATGTAAGAGACCTTTTAGTAAATTACATGTTATAAATGAAAGAATGTTTATTTCATTTAATTATGATATTTATTAACTTATAAATGAATTATTTACAGGATGAGATGTGACGCGTTGAATGGTGGAACATGAACTAACTTGTCTGTCATGTTCTGTATGTGATCTGTGTGTATACATATTTGTGTATGTATTAGTGTCCTAACATCCCCCTCACTAAAATGAGACTTATGGTGAATATCTGTCTGGAGGTCTCCGGTTTCTGATTGGATTACGACGTATCATGTGAGGTTCCTGTTGACTTGGTTGTTGATTGATGAAAGGACTTATTTGAATATGAACATCATGATCTTGAGTTGATTGTGGAACTTGAGTAGTTGATGTTACTGAACCAAGATCTATTAACATATCGATTGGGAGTTGATTGTTGATATCATCTTTGACGTGCATTAGTCTTTCACGAAGTTGATTGATGTGAGAACGAATTACTTTTCCATTTGATTGGAGACGAACTTTGTACAAGACATGACCAATGCGCTCGATTACTTGACCTGGAACCCATTTCTGTTTGTTAGGTTCATACGTTCTTGCAAATACCATGTCACCAATTGCAAATTCACGATGATTGCTCTTTTGATGTGTATTGATTACTGAAGTTGGTTTTACTGGTTTTAACAAATCCAACTCTAATTTCAATTTACGACCAATAAATGCTTCGGCTGGAGACATTTGATTTGGAACATTGAAATTTGGTGTCGCTCTATAAAATCTCAAGAACGTTTCTAATGGTGTTTTATCTCCCCCTTCTTTTAATTTTGATACTGTACGTTTGAATGTATCGACGAAGCGTTCAGCTTGACCATTACTGTGTGGTTGATAGTAGGCTGTTGTAAGATGAGTTATGCCATGTTGATTGAAAAATTCTGACATTTCATCACTAGTGAACTGTTTACCGTTGTCTGATACTATAATATCTGGTAGTCCATATCTTGAAAAAAATTCATCAAGTTTACTGATAGTTGCTGATGTTGACATACTTGACATTTTGTAAACTTCGGGCCATTTTGAATAAGCATCAACGATAATTAAGTATGGATCACCTTTTTGAACTTCTGCAAAGTCGATATGTATGCGCTCTAATGCTTTTGACGGTGTGGGCCAGATTTGTAAATCTGCTTTGATTGGCATTTTTAAATGTTTTGCACACGGAATACATGTTTTGACTTTTTGATTGATGTCATTGTCTAGCCCTGGCCAAAATACGTAACTTCTTGCTAGACTTTTCATACGAGTTATACCTGGGTGTGATTTGTGAAGACAATCTAAGATTTTTGAACGAAACTTCTTTGGTACAACTATACGATCACTCATCATTATCATTTCTGAACTGACTGATAACAAATCTTTGAATGTCCAATATTTGCTTATTTCTGGGTCTTTGATTGCTGATTTGGTTTTTGGAAACCCATTGATGATGAACTGTTTCAACTGTTTCATTGATTTATCTGATTGAATTTCATTGATGATGTCTTTTGAATTGACTGGTAAGTTTTTGAATGTTTGATTGATGACTGATGATATTTCTGTTTCAACTGATGCAATTACAAATTCTTCTTCTTTTGATGGGAAACGTTGCATTAACCTTGAAAGTACATCTACATAACCAAAATTTTCTGTTTTAATGTATTTGAATTTTGGTTGGTATGCCATGATGGTTAATGCCCAACGTTGAAGTCTGTTTGCTACATGTAACGGAATTCCTTTTTTTGAACCAAATATGTGAAGTAGCGGCTTATGATCAGTCTGCAATTCAAATTCACGACCAAACAAGTATCTGTGAAATTTTGTAAGTCCATAAATTATTGATAGACCTTCTTTTTCTATTTGACTATAATTCTTTTCTGCCGGTTTGAGTGCTCTTGACGCACAACTGATATATTTTTCACTGCCATCAGGAAAACGATGTAAAATACACGCACCAAGACCAGTGTTTGATGCGTCAGTAGCCAAAATAATCGGTTTTGTTTGATCATACTGTGTAAGACATAATTGTGATGTCAGTATTTGTTTGAACTGATCAAATGCTTGTTGACATTCTGGACTCCATATGAATTCTTGATTTTGTTGCAATAGTTTATCAAGAGGGGCTCTGATTTTACGAATTTCTTTGATATATTGACTGTGATAACTGATACTTCCCAATAATGAACGTAACTGTGAAACATTGGTCGGAGCTTGCATTTCTTGAATTGCTGAGATTTTATCTGGATCTGGTTTTACTTGGCCTGATTGAACGATGTGACCAAGGTACTTGAGTTCTGACTTGTAAAACTCACACTTTGACAACTTGAGCTTGAAACCAATTGATTGTAGGCGACTGAATACTGTTCTTGTAATGTTGTCCAATTCTTGTTTTGACTTTGCATACATTAAAATATCATCATGATAAGCAATCACACCATCTATATCTGCGACTGTTGCGTCCATTGCTTGTTGAAATATGCCTGGAGCTGATTTGATACCAAACGGTAGTCGATTGTACTGAAAGAGACCCTTATGAGTGTTGATAGTTAGAAGTTTACGACTTACTTCATTAACTTCAATTTGATGAAAGGCGTCTGATAAATCGACTTTTGTGAATATTGTACTACCAGACAATTTTGTGAAAATTTCATCTATCATTGGTTGTGGATAGACAAATGACTCTAACTGATCATTGAGTCCTGTTGAGTAGTCACCACATAAACGTATTTTACCACCTGGTTTTCTTACGACTACTATGGGTGCTGCCCAATCTGAATATTCTACTGGTGTGATGATATTTAATTTCATTAAGCGTTGCAGTTCTGTTTCGATTTGACCTAATGTTGAATATGGTGCCGGTCGTTTTTGTTTGAAAACCGGTTGAGCATTTTCCTTTAATTTGAGCACTGGTTGAAATCTTGTGACGTGACCTGGTGCATCACTGAATAATTCTGGAAACTCTTTTTCCCAATTTTGACTACTATTTGTCACTTGAAGACAAACTGAATTGATTGGTACGTCAAATAAACCAAACTTTTCCATGAAATCTGAACCCATTACATTGAGCTTTGAATAGGGTGATACTTTTATGATTCCTGATTGATTGTTGCCGTTGAGGTTGATTGTTGCTACAAATTCTGCTGTAAATTTGATTGTGTGTTCTGATGCACTTTTTGCAGTGATTGTTGACTTGACCCAACTATCTGTACTGACATTTTTGAAAATGTCCTCTGAAATAATAGTAAAGTCAGAACCGCCATCTAACTGTAACGTGGTTGGAAAATCATTTATTTTCACACTGACGTACTTTCTGTTGCTTGAATACTGATTGACGTTGTTGATTACTGATGAACAACGACCTGATTTGTTTTTCTGCTGATGAAAATTGTTGTTGTTGGGTTTTTGATGATCACTTTTACACATACTTGCTTTATGTCCCTTTTTGTCACATTTGTTACAATTTTTGTTACGAAATGGGCACTCTGTTTTGTAATAATGCCACTCGTTGCATCCCCAACATCGGGTTTTAGGTTTCTTTGATTGCGAAGATTTTGTTGAATTTTGTCGACTCAATGTTGCAACTGTTGGTGTTGCATGTGATTGCAACGTCGTTGCATCATGCTTTATCGTCATCAATCTTTTTGTTTCGCTAACCAATTTGTCAATCGTCAAATTCTTTGACCTTGATTCGTCTTCAACTAATGACAAAAGCCTTGTTTTAACATCAAAATCTACTGTTGACTTTAATCCGGACATAAAAATGAGGGTTTTGAACTCGTCTGTTTTGATTGTTGAAATTTTTGCATTTTCACATAATTTGTTCACTCGTGCACCATATGAGAGAAAATCTTCTGCAGAACTTTTTTCTACGTTAAAGCATTTGAATCTCAACTGGAATGTTGATTCGGATTCGCAGAAAATCTCTTCGAGTTTTGATATCGTCTCTTCGAAGGTTAGGTCACTTGGTTTTTTTGGAAGTATTATGTTTGAAAATTTCTCGTATGCCTTCTGAGTGATTTTACGTAACAACAATCTTGATTTGGCATCATCTGTTAAGTTCCCACCATCAACTTCGAAAACGTCTTTGTGCTTATCGTACCACATTTTGAATACATGCAAATTTTCTGGATCAAATACATCAATTCCACGTGCTAAAATATCAATCGTATTTTCTTGTGGA
Organism: Culicoides sonorensis; assembly: GCA_900002565.1. Classification (NCBI taxonomy): domain Eukaryota; kingdom Metazoa; phylum Arthropoda; class Insecta; order Diptera; family Ceratopogonidae; genus Culicoides; species Culicoides sonorensis. The sequence continues at coordinate 124,254 of LN483425.1, forward strand.
GTACTTGGGGCTTGAATATTCTTTACTGTTTCTGCCATCATATGTAATGCTTGTGAATTTTGTTCACTTTGATGAGCTATCATTTTACAGAGTTCTAATAGCATCTTATTGTCCGCCATCTTGAATGTGAAATTTTATTTCCTGAATTTTCGATGTTTCACAACTATTTTTGATGTATTTTTATGTTCTTTCACTCGCGTACCGACTGCGCCAAATGTTATAAATGAAAGAATGTTTATTTCATTTAATTATGATATTTATTAACTTATAAATGAATTATTTACAGGATGAGATGTGACGCGTTGAATGGTGGAACATGAACTAACTTGTCTGTCATGTTCTGTATGTGATCTGTGTGTATACATATTTGTGTATGTATTAGTGTCCTAACATTACATTACATATTACGTGAATTACGGCAATTTTTATGAAGGAGTACTAGATTATTCCGAGGAAAAACTCTAGGAATACCTCCCGAAAGAGATATATTTTTACAATATTTACAGTTTTCATTAATGATTCTTCTCATTTCAGCCTCGGCAAATATATCATCATCTGTAACATTTAGAAAATTGTAATTTAAATTTCTCAAAAGTTTAAAATTTGTTGCAATTCCTTCAATCAATTTAAGATGTGTTTTCAAACCAATGAACAAGGAATTATTGATTTGTAAATCTTGAACAAACGGAGCATTTTTTAAGAAGTTTACAATACTTTCATCAAAATCACCTGACAATTTCACTTTTCGTAAATGAGTCAGAGTTTCTGGTAATGATACATCTAAAGAGCACCTTGTATAAGCTTTAGCAAAAAACAAATAATTTAATTTCGAAAATCCTGGTAATGTTCTTGCGATCATCTCAAAATCTTCATTTCTTAGATCGACTTTGACTTCAAGGCCTTTCAAATCAGGAAAACATCTCACTATAGCTTCAAAACAATCTTCGCATAACGATGGACCGTGTATTTCTAAAATATTTACATTCATTTTGCATTTGCTACCATGATCAAAAAAACAATTATGATTGGGATACAATTTTAAAATATCGATTTTCAACAATCTTTCATCCGATAATCCTTTAAATATGCTTGGTTCCATAGACTGGACACATCCAACTTCAACAAGTATTGAGCGTTTAACATATGGCATTAATTGATGTAACATTACGTCATTCTTTCCATGATTATTTATCACAACTTTTTCTACGTTTCTAGGAATTGGCAAGTCGATTGGACAACATGATATTATCAAGACCTTGATGTGTGGGAAATTCCAGTTATCTAATCTTAAATATGGGTTTGTCAATTCCATTGTATCAATTGATGGACAAAGATTCTGCCATGATTTTGTATCTAAATGTACAAAATCCGAACTGCCAAAACACAATTTAACGTAAGAAAAATGTCTTGTTGTCTCATTCAAAAAAGATTCAACTTTTTCAAGGTTTTCCTTTGTTAAAACCAAGCGACGATCATTCTTAAAAGTATCACGCAGCCAAATTTCATGGAAATATTTGCAAGTTTCAGATACTCTGAGACGATCCCCTTGACTTAAATATTCAAAAATGTTCACCAAAATTTCATTAGGTAAGTTAAAAATATTTTTTTCCAAGTGTATTAATTTAAACATTTTTTTTAGTAAAACTTTTAAATTTGCAAAGTTATATTTTTACTAAAGAACAGAATATTATTCACTGTAAATTTTTTAGATAAGATATGAATGGAGGTGAATTTCGTGAAAAGACAACGTAATTTCATTCATAAATTTGGGATCCCGATACTCGATCGTCGAATTGACATGTCAATTTTTTTGTTGTTGTTTGAAATGTCAGTCAAAATTTATTTGATAAAAATTAATTGAAACAATTGAAAACAGGTTTCTTGTGCTTTTTTTTGTGATTTTTACAATGCAAGGTGTCATAAATAACATTAAAAGTGTTGGTCTGGGTGTCGCGGAGTATTTAACTCCCGTTTTATTGGTAAATTTTATAATCATAGTTCTTTGTCCTTTAAAAATATTCTTGATTTTTGCCTTTTTTTTATCAGGAATCAAAATTTCGTGAAACTGGTGTTTTAACACCTGAAGAGTTTGTAGCGGCCGGAGATCATTTGGTCCATACATGTCCCACATGGTCATGGTGTAGTGGTGATGAAGCCAAAATCAAGTCATATTTGCCAAAAGATAAACAATTTTTAATTACTCGTAATGTACCGTGTTTTCGGCGATGCAAACAAATTGAGTATGATTGTGATGAAAAGTTAGTTGAGGGAAATGAAGATGGCATGGGTGAATGGGTCGAGACATATAATGATAATGCAGAGTTAAATGATGTTGAGGAAAAGGTATTTGAAATGACATTAGATAGTAGTAAAATTGATGAAATGCAAGGTACATCGAGTGCTGGAGACACTGCAAATAATGAGGAGGAGGAAGAAGAAGAAGCATTAGATATGGAAGATTACGTTGAAAGTGGGCTAATTGATGAGGTTGATCCAAGTGCTGTGGTCAAAGTTGAACCAAAAGAAACTGCCACTCAAGACACTGAAACAGACTCCATACTCAGAACTCGTACATACGATTTACACATCACATATGACAAATATTATCAAACACCAAGACTTTGGGTGGTCGGTTATGATGAAAATCGTAAAAAGTTGACTGTTGATCAAATGTATGAAGATGTCAGTCAAGATCATGCCAAAAAAACGGTTACCATGGAAACACATCCACATCTCCCTGGTGGACCAATGGCATCCGTACATCCATGTAAACATGCTGATATTATGAAAAAAATCATTTCGACTATGGAAGAGGCAGGCAAGGAACTTGGTGTTCATTTTTACCTCATTATTTTCTTAAAATTTGTTCAAACTGTCATACCTACGATTGAATATGATTTTACTCAGAACTTTGATATGAAATAATTGAATCCTGCATCATTCAAAGCAGCTTTACTCTAATTTTGCTCTTATCATGCTTTAATTATGTTTGAATTGAAGCAATCAAATTAAAAAAAAAAATAATAGCATTGATGTAAATTAAATATTTTTTTTATTAAAGTAAGCAAATAAATCGCTTTAAATTGTATAAATTTCTGTATTAACTTATTGGTCCAACATACAACTTTACATAATCCCTATTTTGAGTAGCAAAGAATGTCACATAATTATGAAGGTCCCACCACGTTTTAATAAGAACAGCATCATGTTGGTCATCAATCCAAAAAATTCGATAATTTTCATTTGATTGATTGAATTTTGTACAAAATCCTGGCCAGATTCGGTCTGTAATTGCTTTGTGAATGTGAGGAAGAGCCGTATGGTAATCCGAAACGTCAAGATGAAGAAAATAAGTACAATTTTCGTTGTTCATACCGTGCATTATCAGTTTAAATAATGTTTTTGTCATAATTGAATTGAATTGAGGTGCTTTCTTCAAAAAATCGGAGTTGAATGATGAAAATTTTATGTAAAATATGCTTTTTATGGTAAATGTAACGCCAAAATGACTAATAATGCATACTTACTTGGTTCAAATGAAGGAAATGTCAACATTAAAACAAAATCATAATTTAACTTTGCTTTTCAGAAATCATTATTGTGTTAGTATTTTTATTTATCATCATTTAATTTAATTTTATTTATCATTTTACTTTTAAATTATTAATAATTAATTTTACTTTCATTTATTTATTTTTTTTTTATTAATTCGCATGCATGCACATTTTTTTCTTATATTATTAGTATATGCTATGTGTCACACAAACAACAAATAAATTTTAATTATATTCATTTAAATGATGTTTACATATATCATTTTGATCCGAAGCTTGTTTTATTTGGATCATTTTTATTTTATTGTATTGAAGAACAAGTTTTACCTTTTTTTAAAATTTTTTTATACAAAGAAGCTTCCCATTATTTTGTTTCAAGCCAATTTTTCGACTAGCATGTTTTTAACATTTCACTACATCAAAAGCACATTTTCATTTTCCTGTTATCATCAGCATTCATTATTATTTTTTAAGTTAATTTAATTGAAAAAAAAACATTGTTTTTTAAATTACTTACACAATTTAATTTAAAATGTTATGTTTAAATGTTAAAATAATTTATAGGTATTTTTTTGTATAATGTTTTAATTTAATTATTATAAATATAATTAAAATGTTACTTTTTTTGTATAATTATCATCATACGATGTATTAATATAAAATATTAAGGAATCATTTAATTTAGTGAGCAGTATTAATATTTTGGGTATTTAAATTAAATATATTTTTTTTAAATTTAAATGAAAATTTAATTAAAATGTAAAGTTCTTACCATTTTTAATGTTTAATTACAATTAAATGTTTAAAAATGTAAAAAAAAAACATTAAAACAAAATAATAATAATAATAATGTTATATAATAAAATATAAAAATAAAACAAAATATAATTTTTTTTTATTATAATAATAATAATTTTATTTTTTATTTCATTATTTTCGTTCATTTTTATTCATATGAGTCGTTTTTTCATTTATTTTAAATTTAAACATAAAATAAACTTAAAAATAATATCAATTTTAATATAAAAATATAACTTTTAACTAAACATTATAATAATAAAATTAAAAACTTAATTAAATTAAATTAATATTCAATAATAATCAAAATATGGCCACAAAATTTACATTCTCTGTCTTCTTTTATATATTTTTCATTTCTTTTATTATTTTTTTCATTAAAATGTACTTTTTCATCATAATAATTGGTTCTTTACATTATTATAACATTATATTATTATTATAATGTTACTTGTATTATTATTATTATAATTATAGGAAACATTCAATTTAGGTATATGATTAGTACTGACCTGACAAAAAAAATTAAATAAACATAAATTAAAATTACAATTTAATCATGAAAATAATATCACACAATAATTTTTAATATAAATTTTTTATAATCTTTTTTTTTGTTATGTTTTGTTTTTGAAACATGTTTAACATTAATGTTAAATTTAATTAAATTAAAATAAAAGTTTACAATTTATTATTGTTTATTTTTTTTTATTTACTTTTTACTTTAAATTTAGTAATGTAATATTATTTTTTATACCAAAGAAAGCATTTTATATTCTTATTTTATTTTAATATTATTTTAATCGTAATTAAAACTAACATTTAAGCGTGATTTAATTAAAAATAAAAATTAAAACTAATTTTCATTGAAAAAATATCGCTTTTATGATCATTATAAATGTAAATTTATATTGCAAGCATGTTTCTTTATTTAAATATTTCATTTTTGTTATTTTTTTATTATTATTTTTTTTAATATAAATATAAAGCAGTTTTAAATATTATTTTTCTTTTGAGTATTGTGAGTTCTAAATTTCTTTTCATCAATTTTCTATTGTAATTATTTTTTATTTTTTTTCTTTGATTAAATATTTATTATTACAGGGAAAACTTTTGCACATTAACTTGATTATATTCTTCTTCATCTTAAAAATTAATAGCAGTGATGATGGAATTAAAATAGCATTAAAATGGTGATTGAATGATGAAATTTTGAATTGAATTTAATTTGATGCAAGATTTGATGAGTGTGGAAATTTTTCGTTTTTTATTTTAATTTTGTTTTAAAATTAATCATTAATTTTATGTTTAAAATGATGCGATAATTTACTTTTTCCGATTTTTATTAAGCTTCTTCTGCTGGCTGTTTATGTTGAAATGAAAAATTGATATTAAATTTCAAATTAAATTTGAATTAAATTTGAAAAAAAGTATGAAATATTTGTATTTAGACATTGTATTGTGCATTTCACATAAAACATTTATACATTTAAAGAGTGCTGTGTTTAAAATTATAATGATAATAAACTAATAAGCGTCATAAGAAGCCTTTTTAACTTAAAATTTAATTTGATCACAATGAAATTGGTAGAATTATTTTTATTGTTTTCGATGAAACTACCATTTTATTATATGGCTTTTTTTTTGTTTTAATTTTAATTTTATCTTAAATTATATTTTTTTTTCGTTTAAATTAAAATTAAATTTTAAATAAGCGCTTAAATTATAAAGTATAGGAAAAATTTCAAAATAAATTCTTTTTATCTCATTTCAAGGTCAATTTCAACCTTAATTTCATTACAAAAAAAAAAATTATTTTGAAATTTCACTGAAAATTTCCTCATTTAATACAAAATTATAATGAGTTAATTGCAAAATATACATATTACTTTTACTACATTTACAATGAAAAAATAAAAGTCACAATGACATAAATTATAATAATGTTTTAACTTTTTTTTTTTAAAAAAAAATCATAAATTTGTCACATTTACATTGAAATTAAAATTAAAAATGTTTTTTAATCATAAATTCATCAACAATATTTAAATTTTTCATTTTTTTTGCTATACATTTAAATAGGATATCAAACATTTATAAAATTTGGATACAAAATACAATTTTTTACAGTGTACATGTGTGTGTATGTGTGTGCTAAATATACATATTATTTTTTTGTTTAAATTAAAATTATAATTAAAATAATAAGAGAATGAGAGAGCATTCATGTTTTCATTTTCAATAAAACAAAAGCGTTTTTTTCTTTGAACATCTAAAAGAGATACCTACGTAGGACACAAAACTTTCAAAATGTAATCTGTTAAGAGAGTTGGAACTGTTGGACTGTCCTCATTGATGGCTTTTAGTACTGTAATGATAACATTTAATAATATTAATTTGAATTTAAATTTCAATAAGATCAAAATCAATTACTTTTGATCAAAACTTGTAACGCTTGATTGTCTGGTGGACCATTATCTAAATGGTATGGAATGACTGTCGTTAGATATTTGGGCTCCAAGCCTGGAAAATAACACAGAATTAATATATTTCAAATAAAATGTGATTCAAATTTTACCAGTTGGTGCCTTGTTTTGTGCCTTATGTTTCTTTTTCTCGACATGATATTGCCGTCTCCGATTCTGAACGGCCAATAACAATGAAATAAATGAATTTTTAAGTTCTTTTTCGTATTCAAGTTCATCCTTGAGTGTCAACTCTGAGATCAATGTTTCGGATAATTCACGAATGAGCACTTCCATTTCCATAAATAGTTCATTTAATTGTGTAATTGTCATTTGACTAAGTTCTAAAAAATTTAAATTGAAATGAAATTATATTGTGAAACTAAATAATTGAAATTAACTTACTATCTTCATATAAAGGGGATCCTAAAACTTCTTTTGCTTTCTCAACTGCCTCATTTTCGAGCACATCACCCTCAGATGGTGTTGTTTCATCCATTATATCATCAATTTCTTTCATAACTTCTTCGGCAGTCTTAAATGGTTCATTATCCGTATTCAATCCATTCAATATTAGGGCATGCATATCCAAGTCATTTGCTACTGCCTCATCTTCCGAACTCAAATCTTGTATGTCATCGGCAATTGATTTGTCACTTGGACGCTCGTCTAAATTCAAAGTTGGTACATGCATTTGCCGTGAACACGATTTACTCCAATCAATTGGTAATATGTTGCCAAAATTTCCAGTGATTGTCCACCACATTCTTAAATGAAAAAAAAAATAATATTGATTAAATAACACTTCGAATGAGTGATCGTTGATGCAGAACTAAGTGTCTATCGAAAAATTAAATGTGTGCATGTAAGATATTTTGAAATGAAGTTTAAATGTAGGACTTGAATTCAATTATTAACCCATTCATGACCGAAAATTGACATGAAACTAATTTTTCGTGATTCTTCCAATTAAATTCAAAAAATGACTAATTTTTTTCCTTGAATTTCATTCTTTCATTACAATTCAAATAATTCAAGGCAAAAATGAGTTAAAATTCATACTTAATTAATATTAAATTAATTTCATAGTATTCTTTGTTCATATTCAAATATCCAATTATTAATTTTATTATTATTTAACAAAAAGTCACCTCTTATGTTTAAAACATGACCATGAATTTCTTTGTATAACAAGTCACTTAATATGGAGTTTTAATGTAATTCTGTTAAAGATTCCACCCACAATAATAGATATTGACTTCTCACACATATATGAATTTATCATTATTTTAACATTGAAATTGGAGATGATGACGTAATTTTTCTTTTTTAAATGTTGCATTAAAGTTTATTTTTTCGACATGATTTTTAATTTTTCGGCATTTATGTAAGTCAATAATTGATAAATTAACAAAAATAACACGCATCATCACTTCATTAATTTGTTTTCATTTTTATTAGGTATTGTAAAGAATCATTACACCAAAACTTAAAATGTTTTGTAAGTTTTATTATCTTGTTAATAGTTGTAACAATAATAATATTAATAGTAATGTTCATGCAGTCGGAAATAATTTATTGTGATTAAATATCCACAATTCCACTTTGTAAGTTAATAGAAGAAAAAAAAATAGTTTCAAGCATAATTGAATAAATAATAACAATATGGATTGATAACAAATTGTACATGTCTAAGAGTGTGTTTTTGAGTAGATTGATGGCGTAAAATGAATTAAACGGAAATGTGCTTCACTTTGTTTGGTTATTGTGTGATAACACGGGTCTGGTTTAGTTTTGAATTTGATTGTTATTTCAATTTTATTTGATGATACGAAAAATAACGATGCAGGCAATTATTTTGAATCGAAAATCTGATTTCAATCAAAAATCATCTTAAATTGTAAAAAAATACGGCTGATTCTCTTCGAATAGTTGAATAAGGGATTTCAGACAAACGTTAAGCTTTCTTCGTATTCTCATTCTCTTATGTTAAGCCATCACTCTGATGAACAAACCTTTGTACCTTAGAATGATGATTATTAATGCACTTTTCAAGTACTGGTTGGAATCCCGACAGAAAATGCAAAAATAAGACCAACGCTTTTTTGTCCAATGTACGTTGATGACAGCGTTTGAGATGGCACGCTGTGCATATTTCAGTTGAATTCAGATTCAGATTCCAACATTCTTGGACTTAGCGAACATTCGTAACACATTACAAAACCCACAGGGACATCATGATTAGCAACATCCATTCAATGAACATTATTACCAACTGACGAATCAGATGGGATGTTACCACTATGTCTTGTATCTTAGATCATAAGATAGTTGACCTTTAACCAACCAAAATGTCAATTATGTCTCACATTTACTTCATCCGTACAGCGTAAATTACTTGGATCATTGAATGTAATTAAGATTGCTCCAGTCCCCAACCGAGGTAATCTTTCTATTCTGTCTTACCTTTACCCAGACCCTTTGTATCCTGCAATAGGCATTATCTAAGCTGGGAAATTTCTTATCTCTATTGTAATATGTTAACCAGAATGCTCTAGTCCTCAATCGAGGAAAACCGGAAGACTTAGAACTATTTTTCGCTTCACTTTTGATACAAATATCCAATTGATCATAATTTATTATTCGCATATTTCTTTTTTTCTTAAATCACCATGACCTCTTAAAATATTTTATCATATAGAATCTATTTTTATGTTAAATTTATACTATAAATATGTGTTTTTTAAATTAAAATAGCAAATATTGTATAAAATCACAACAAATGTCGTCCATTAGTCTAATGAGATTTTTTAAATAAAAAGTGGTTGTGTTATGTCTATTCAACTCAAAATAAATTAAAAGAAGCAAAAAAAAAAATTAAATTATTTTATAGATAATCTTTTTATAGGTCTCTCATATATAAATATTTTCTGTAAGTGAGCTAAAATTTAATAGATTTATCTTTTAAGTCTATCGAATGGGGAAATGGGGATAAGTGAATATCAAATTAGTTTCAAAAGGTAAAAATTTCATTGATTGCGTTTGTTCATATCGAATTTTTGGAGATTTAAACCCTACTTGAGACAACTAAGTTAAATTAAATCACATTTTGTTGAAATTTCTATCAAAATAATACAAAATTTTATGATACTAAGCCAGTTTAGGCCACTGGACAAAACTTGAGAAGCAGTGACGGCTTGGCCATACGGGCAATCTGGAAAATGCCAGAAAAACCGCAGTCAATTGTCTTGCTTAAGTTAAGTTTAGCGTAAATTTAAAAGTAAATCATACAGAATCCCAGCACCGTTAGTAATTTTCAATCCACCCCTGCTAAGAAGGTCCAAAGAAATTTTCATGCAGCGCCCTCATCTTCCCCTACTCTACTAATAAAATATCATGCTTTATATTTTAAGATAGGTTAAATATTTAGATTTATCAATAAGATAAAAAAATCAAGAAAAGTAGTGCTCTTAAAAAAATAAATTTATTATTATATTTTATCTAAAAAAAACAATAAAGTGTGTGCTCGAATCATTCTTTACGGTTATTCTCATGTTGGTTTATCTGAATTACAAGATTAATCGTTTAATTTTATAGACTTGAAGGCAATTTCATATATCAAAATAATTATTTTATTAAATTAATAATAAAAAAAAAATAAATAAATCCACTTTGAACAAAAACACATCAGACCCATAATAAATTAATGCATTGAATTATCTCTGAATGTTTCTCACATCATTAAAAGGTCAGTGGTTTATACTGATAATGTATAAAGAAGAAATTATTTTACTTGTTAATTCAAGTCAATTACATTGAATGTGATTTTATTTTTTTGAATTCATACACTTTGACATTCAATATCTCTTTTTAATTTTTTTTTGCAAACGTAATGGTATTTATTTGCTTTAATTTGAATGTCACTTGATCCAAATGAGCGGTTTTATTGTTTTATTTTTTTCTGTTTTCTTTTTAAATGTCATCAATCATAAAAAAAAAGTTCTTTATGTATGTATGGCATAGTAAAAGTATATTTTAATTATCACTTCATTGTTTGTTTTATATTTTATTTTTTTTTCGTTTGTTAACACTCTTAATTGTGTATGACATTTAAATCATTGTTTTCCATCATCGTCACAACTTGAACTGACTAAAAAACGTCTCAATTTTTTTCGAAATAGTAAATGTTAAATGTTTATTCTTCATTTACCAGAATGCGAGAAATGATGAGTCACATATTTAAAATGCATTAAAATCAGTTGAATTTAATAGCAAAAAAAATATAAAATAAATTAAGAATTCATTGCGTTGGTGTTATTTTACAATATTCAGACAATCACAATTCAGTGTTTAATTTAACAAAGATCTCGTTTTTTATTATAATAAATATAAAGTTTATATGAAATGAATTTAAATAAATCCTCTCAATTTGGATTGTGGTTTATTAATTATAAATTTGAAATGTTAAAAAAAAATTTAAAAAGTTGTAATGCTAATTTAGTAGTGTCATTGTCTTTCACACATATTGAATTGAGTTTCTTTCATGAATATTTGATTAGGGTCCAAAAATGTTTTGGTGATAAGCGAAAACTTGAAAGAATTGACAATCATGATGCCTTAATTGGATGAATTTGAGGTTTAAATGGTGTTGTTTTGACAATCGATTCATGTAAAACAATTCAATAAAATATGACTAATGAGGTTAGATAGCGGTTTTCTTTGATTTGTGCTCTTAAAAGGATTTTTTTATAGTATTTATATAGATTTAAATTCAATGGAAATTTGTTGAGATCATGACAATGCCCTTGAATCCTTTAATTAAAAACCAATAAATATGAAAACCATTATTTTATTTACATAATCTGGATAATCAACTCCAATTCCCTAGATCATGAATAATCGTGACTCATTAAAAATTACATACGATTTGAGTCCCAATCCAAATTTAAATCTAATTGAATCAGTTACAAATTTAGACGATTAATGCAAAATGTATAACAAAAATTCCATTGATCATAACCATTATCTATTAAAATACTCATTCAATTTCGATTGAATTTCAAAAAAAAACACACACACACAAATTTAATTCATATTTATAACACTTAATTTAATTAAAAATTTCATAAAGCAAATATAATTCTATCATGAAAATACATTTAGATTGAAAGCACGAAACACTTTTAATAAAAGTATTTTAGTAACGGAAGCACTTCATTAAAAAAAAATGAATCAAGTTAAAAAATATAAAAATAATAGCACTTAAATTTTGCATTTCAATATCACTCCACAAATTTATTTATTTATATATAGATAAAGTACATTTAAACTAGACCAAAAACAGATGATTTTGATGCAATGATTCAAGGTTACATTGGATGATGCCAAGTTACAAACCACAAATCGCCAGTATCAATTCAATTTAATGGTAATTTAAATCAAATTGATAAATAACAAGAGAAATATTTTTTCTTTAATAGTAAATTGCTCTATTTTTTTTATTAATATTACATTCATTGAGATTAAAATTTAATTAAAGTCAATTGAAATGAAAGTACGTCAATGTTTTATCATTATAAAAATGTCATTGAAGGCTAAATATCATCATATCTGAAATGGAAGTAAGACCATAGATAACATCTGTGGCACATAAAATTATCAACCCATTTTATTGTTGTTATTATGTCACATATTTTTTCACATTCTTGTGTCTCATGTGTTTTTATTATTTTTATTTTGGTTGATTCACTCATTCATTGATTAGGCGTAATTTTGTCATAAAATTTAAAAAACAAATCAACAAAACAAATTATTTCAGTACAGTAGCGCTAAGATAACGATAATGATTAACAAGAAAATGTCAGTGACTTTATGACATAGTTTAAATTTTATAAATTTTTCAAAATGAAATAAATTATTCTCGCCACACACAATTAGGAGTAATCATATGGACTGCACATGGTGTCATTTTAATGATTAGAATGTTAATCAACTTTAATTTTGCTCTTAATATAAAAAAATATTTCATTCGAATTCAATTCAAGGTAATATGAGACTTGAACTGAAAATGAAAATGAATATGAAAAAAATCATAATTAAAATTAAATAAATCAATTTTCAAAAAAAAAAAATATTGGCACACAATTACAATTTCAAGCACATGCAATGATTCATTGAGAAATCCAAGTACGAATTTTAACTTTTCTATTGAAAAATAAAAATTTTGAAGATGACTTAATCGTATTTCCTTTCACACGTTATTATTAGCAATCAGAATCATTTTTAATACAGCGAAAAAATTGGCACACATTTCATTTTAACATAAACAAAACTTGAGATTTGTTTTTCTTTGAGTTTAAAATGTTGCTTATACGAATTAAATTTTTATTATTGTTTCAATAAAATAAAATTGAATTTCAAAAGATTGAAGTGATTTCATTGATCTGTTAAAAATCATTTTTATTTTTTAAATATACATTATTTAAGCTTGTCAGTTAATTTCGGACTATAATTGATAAGTTGAGAAGCGTCTTTGTCTTATTAACCCTTCAATTATGTATAGGGAACAGCTGTTTCCTTTTAGGCTGATGCTCTTTTGTATTGTGTTCAGCCAAAAATTATATTTATTGGAAGTTTTATTTAAATTGTAAACAATTAAAATTAATGTAAAACATATTGCGAAATAATGGGTTGGAAAAATGTGTCCATTATAATTAAAAGAATTTTTTTATTAATGTTCAGGGTCATTTTCATTTAAATTTTTAAAATAAATATTTGCATATTAAGACTGGAAATGAAATAAGATAAAAAAGAAAATAAGGAAAGCAAAAACTGAAATCGACCAAATAGGTGAATCAATACAAACATTGTCAAAGAAGTCAGAAATAATTAAACGTTTTAAATTATAAAAAGCCTCATTATGGTGGAACATTAACAAAAAAAGGTGTCAGGGAGACTTATTTCAAGTAGCTGTATTAGCAACCAAAATCAGGTTTCACTTAACTTTGAAGAAAAGCAATATACCACATCGAAACTCATCATCTCACAAACTGCTTTATAAAAATAAAACTGTAAGACATACTTAAAAACGTTTAAAGTGTTGAAAAATGTCCCATGAAGGAATTGGAAGAAACACAATCAGACATACAAATAATAAATAACTGAATTATTAATCCAAGATCTGCCTTTGAAGTAAATTAAAAAATGCAAAGACAACTCATCAGTCTCACTAAACTGCTCCACAAAAAGTAAAATTGATGATTACACAAGAACAGCAGTTTCATCTTCAAGACTCAAGAGTAAAATTTCAAAATAACTTAGAATAAAGTTTATGAATCAGATATTGAAAGTAAATAGAAGTAAGAATAGAAGAGGTTGCCTTAAAAAAAGTTTTACTTAGAACAAGATCATCAAATTTCATCTCCAAAACTTTTTCTGGATATTGATTGCAATTCATATAAACAAAAATTTCTTTGATTCATTTTCATTTCTTTGATAGCTCAAGTAAATAGTGGTTTGCGGTTAAAAATAGTTTTGCAATATCATTATTATAGTAAAATCATAACCTCAAACGTTCGTTGATGACCAACATATGTAAATTAAGTTTATTAATAGATCAAATATTTGTCTTAAATCTAACGTGATATACAATTTAACGATGTATGTGATATATGAACTTCCTTTGTATAATATTTTATTATTATGATTGTTATTATTCACCATGAGAACTATTAAATATTTATTTAAATCTTGTATCGCGTAAAATGATGTGTAGTGTTTCATGGTTAAACAATCAATCATATTCGACTTTAATCTCGCCCTGTACCATTAATATCGTGTTTCAAATAAAGGGTTAAAAATCAAATAAGTATCATATGAGTTTGAATAAGCTATTATTTTGCTCACTATACATCTAATATTCGATTTTACCGATTTTCGCATATATAATTAACAGTTTAATGCAAATATAAGAGAAAGTTCAAATATGAATTCCAATACATATGTTGGTTCATTGCCGTTTTTATTATAAATATATTACATAAATAAAATAATAATAATAAAAACATGATTTGCAGTAAAAAAAGACACGGAAAGACAAGTGAATTTCAATAGACAGTTACAATAATAGTTGTTGAAATATGATTTACTTCACAACCCATTATTTTCCAGGAAGGGTTTTAAAATAATTAATTGTTTTTCTCTTTCAAATCGTCTACATGAAAGATCCATGGAGTGAGTCCAATGACCGGCAAAATATAATCAATTTAAATTTTATTCAATGCTCTCACTATAAATAAAATTTCTTTTTACACATTAAACATACGGTGTAACCTTGAAAGTGATGTATATTTTGTTTTAATTTGGTACACACTCATTTAACACAACATCATATATAACTGTAATTTTATGATTTGTACAGTAAAAAAAAAAACATAAATAGAACATAAACACAAGATGTTTATCATCATGACGTCACACATTCAATATTATTATTTGGGTTTATTATAATTTTGTGTTTTTTTCGTCTTTACTTGCGTGCCTCGATGTATAAAAAATTTTTATGTTATTTTATTATAAATTAGTTTACTTTGGAAACCAAACACAATATTGTTCGTTACAATTTTTTTTGAGTTGAGTGTAATAGAAAAATTGGCGTCTATTGATTAAATTTTCTCGTTTTATGTACTTAAATTTAGGAAATAGAACTAATTTGTACATGAAAAATCGATGATTAAATGATTGAACAATTTAAGCTTAGATTAGCTCAGTGCTCAAAATTAAGGCAAATCTTGTTAATTTGATTCTATTAGCATATCATTTGTTTTATAACACTATATAAATAATGATAATACAAAAACATTAATCATTTAAAATACGAAACGATACAAAAAAAATTTACATCGACGATTATATTTAATTCCAATGAATTTAGATTTACTCAATGAATGGAGTAAACAGAAACAGAAAGATATTTGTTTGCATAATTTATACAATTAATGAAAAAAAAATATGCAAATCATTTTATTTTAATTTCACTTTCTATGAAAAAAAATAATCCATTCACTGATATCAAGAATTCTCTTGAAAAATCATAAAAATGTATTCGTATCTAATCACTGAATTGATTGCCTAGACACGTACGTGCACACATTTCAATTCAAACAAAAAATTATATCAAAAATTGAGTCAAAAACATTTTTTTGTAACATTTAATCAGAGCATGAATAGGAAATTTCCTGTACTTTGAAGTTGAAATACAAAAAAAAAGTGTTAACAAAAAAATAATATTTTGAGAAATTTTCAAATAATGTTAAGTGCCAAAAAAAACAAAGAATTCAAAAAAAATTATGGGCCAAATATTTGAGGCAATAAGGTTAAACATTACATTAGAATGAAAATTTACAGTCACAATTGTGTTTAAATTGTGTGTTTATGTTACAAAATTTAGAAAAAAGCATTAAAAAATATTTTATAATAAATTACTCAATAAGTACAGAAATGTATGAAAAAAGAGAGCCACATTGTCTGCCTACCCTAACAATGTACAAATAAAATCATTACTCACATTCCAATTAAAAATTATTAGAATTGCTCATCACGCCAAATGAGAACATGCGAGTAAAATGAATGGATTTCAACAGAAATAATTTTTTTTTCTTTTTGTTTCAATTCATTATTGTTGTTATTATTATAAAATTATTGTAAAAGAAAAGACACATGACTAATAATAATAATTGAAATAAAAAAAAAAAAATTAATTCAATGTAACAGAAAACAAATTTTCTCATGATGATTATTCACTGTTATTATGTCTTCTATTTCATTTGAAATTCATACAATCACACACATTATTGAAATAGATTAATACATATAAATTTTTAATGTTTATTGTTTTAAAAAACGAAGATGTGTGTTTTTTTTATTTATTATTTTAATGTTGATGTGATCTGTAAATAAATATTGAAATATCACACAACAAATGCAAAAATAATAAAAATGTGTGATTATTCATTCAATTTATGTTCTATTTGTCATAACAGAGGCATAAGTCATGCACATTTGAAAATTTCCCAGGAAAATTCGATGAGTGTGGTGTGTACACAAAATAGAATTATGATGATAAAAAAAAATGTAGATTAAGTTAAATAGCATTGTAATTACGTATTTTAATTTAAATTTATGTTTTTTTCTCTGAGTAATGAATGATGTGAGTTTTGAAGAAAACTTATTTTCTTATTCATATCGTGCCAATTAAAATCAAGGTCATTCATAATTGAAAAATTAGTTCTAAAACGATTTTTTTGTAGTATGTTACATATTGTTGCTTTATATGATATTTTTTGTCCATTCATATAAAATAAAAAAAAACAACAAAAATATCGAATTACGCTGAAATTAATGTGATTTTGAAACATAGATGAATGATTATCGAAATTAATGTTATTAATGATGTCATTTTAGGAAAATCAATGAAATATGATCCATTTTTTGAGATGTAGGTATGAGAAATGTGTGATGATCGATTTAACGGGTTTCTGAAGAAAATTAAGTCTTTTTTCCTTGTTTAAGCGCCTTTTAATGTAAGGTTTCACTCTCTCTCTCTTTTTGTGTTTCTCTTTCTCTCTCAAGACGTTCTTTATGGGAAATGTCACATTTAAGAGTTTCGAAAGCTCACTTTCGCCTTTTCTTTTATCTTCAGTTCTTTGGTATGAGAAACATTTAATTTAAGAGTCTCTTTCCCTGAAAGTTCTCATGTTCTCTGTTACGCACGCCATCTCGTTTGAAATGAGTCGTGTTAAACTGTATTTGAATCTCAAAATCTCTCTAAGTCACCCTTTTTACCCCATTTACATGAATTTTTTTCTTTTTCAAAGTTTTTAAACTCTCCAGGCATCAGGAATAAGAAAAATTTGATTAAAAAGTCTCTTGACGCAAAATCTCTCTTTCTCTCTCTCTCTCTCTCTCTTAAATCACCTAGTATCAGATAATTCCTATTTAAGATGCATCGTTTTCGTAATATATTTTAAGATGAATAATTTTTTGTTAACCAAAAACACTTTTCATGTTAAAAAACCGGGTGCAGTTCAAAACATTTCAAATTCACACATAAATGAATATTAAAATAAAGTTCACTGATCATATAACACATTCATGTAAAATTTCTGATATTAATATGAAAATATCGTATATCTCGTTTTAAGTCAAAAGTAAAAAAAATAATGTTACTTTCATATCTTTTTAACTCATTAACAGCCGCCTTTAGAAATATTGAGTTTTGAACAAAAACTTCTATTATTATCTTTTCTTTAGCTTTAAATGAAAACTTTTCTTTTCGGTGAAAATTTTAGGTTTCATATAAAAATTTTACAGGAGAGCCATAATAAGTGCTACACAAACCTACACAGAAACCATGTAAAAAACGCGACTTTCCTTAAAAGTTTAGCTCATTATTTTTCAGTTTAAGGTTAAAATTCAAAAACGATTCAACCGTTTGCTATAAAATATCTTAAATTAAGACTCTAAAGATTGACAAAGAAATTTTTTGATTTGAACGAGAAAAGTAACCTCAAAGAAGGTGTTGCATAAACGCATGAGTCGCGGTGTATGAGTTAAGTTAACAGTTCTGACTTTTTTAAAATCATTCATTTAATATTTTTTATATTTAATTCAATTTTTTCACTATTAAAAGAAAAACTACATGGCATTTTCATCATAAAAAAAAAACATCACCCATGATTTATTACTATTTTATCAACATCAACCCATACATCAACAGTATTCGCTTTTCATCACATAATATTTCCATTAACAAGCTTGACACATGTTCATTCGGTCGTCATAACGCATATATCACTTTAATTATAATATTTTTTTAATAACTATCTTTTAATAATTTTTAATGTTATTTTAATATACCAAAAAAAAAAAAAAATAAAATACAAATTAAAGAAACAAGTGAAATAATTTTACCCGGATCAACTTCGGTCATCGTTTCTTCCTACATTGTGAGTGATTTTCAAAAAAAACTTAAAATTATCATGTTTATCTTGTATATTTCTTTTTAATATTAAAAACACACTAATAAATTAAGAAAGTAAGAAAAAAATATGTAAAAATGTCATAACAATTAAAGTGAATTCTTGTTTTTATTAGGACTTTGTTGAAGTGCATTCCACTTATTAAATTTATGTTGGAACAGTTGCATCATATACACACAGATTTCTTTTAAAATGATTCTAAGAAAAAAATTTTTTTTTTTTTAATTTTCATTTTAAATGACATGACAAATTTGCTTCCAAAAGGTAAATTGTCATCGTATAAGATTTATTTTTAGGTTTTTATTAAACATTTTCTGTATACTTTTTCGCTTTCGTCAAGATTTTTTGTTTTTATTTTGTAAACAGATAAATGAATGAATGAAAATTGAGATGAAAAACGTGTGTCACACTTTTCTTCATTAGAACATAACTAAACAGTACATTGACACTCACTTACTGTAAAATAAAATAAATACAAATTAAATTGAAAAAAGAAGAAAATTTATTTTTCAATATCACACACCACGTCATTTTGATGGTGTGATCAACTGCTGAGTTTGGATCAATGATATACTGCTGATTAAATATTTCATTTAATTTAATGGAAAATTAATCGCAAAATTATAAAATGTTTCAAATTAGAATTAGAGAATCACTAGAAATGTGACACAAATTCATTTGAAAAGAGCAATGGTCAAAGTCAACCCATTCCAAATTTAATGTTACACAATATATTTCAAAATATTAGAAGTGAAGCCATAAAATATCATATTTAAGTGTTTTTTCTTTTAAATATAATTCTATTGCAATAAAATATGTTTCATTTCATATAGAATTTAATGACAGTGCACTTGACTCAAAGTTTTCAACATGGAATCTGGGCCAAATAATAAGTTTTCAATACATAATTTTCTTAGTACAAAAGTAGCAGAAAATGTAAACAAATATTCACCTTGAAATGAGATTGAAATCACTCAATTGAATAATGTATGAAAAAATTATGCGAAAATTTTACTCTTCTGTATCGGTAAGAGATCGATCTAGATAACATTTCACATGAATTTAAATTCATGTCCATACATAGCTTGTCAGTCGCCTAAAATGGAATTGAGCTGATAACTTGTTTTTTTTTTACTGAATTTTCGCATTGAAACGCCATGACATAAAAATTTTGTGTATGTATTACATGATATCAAAACATATCTCGATGAAATATTCATTTATTTGTAAAATACCGTATGCTTACATTCCATGTAAAAAAGATGTCTTTTTCAATAAAATATGCTTAGTTTGAACGTTAAATACAGTGATTACAAGTAAAAAATTACTTTTTAAGACACTTTAAAGGGAGCAATAACATTTATCTTATTTTTAATTTTTTATTTTGTGTAAGAGATTTTTTTAGAGGCAGGTTTATGAAGAATTACGAGTTTTACAATATCATTGAAACTCGTTTTATTAAAGTTTTTTTAATATTGCTCGTTATTAAGATTTACAATACGCACGTGATTTTTGAAAAGATACTTTGAACATACATAAAATTGAATAGAAATAATTTTAATGTAAAAAATTGAATAAAGATAATTTTGAATTAAAAATAAAGTGCATTTGTGCGAGTCATGTTAAAGTGTCCAAAATTTGACACATAGAAGCTGATAAAACTTGACAAGTTGTCGATATTTGTAATTTTTGTACATGTCATACGAAAATGTCAAAATATGTATGTCAAGATTGTTAAACTATCACGTATTCGTCTGGTGATGTCTTAAGGGGTAAGCATGTAAAAGTTGACAGCTGTTTGAAAAAATAACCAAAAAAATAGATTGTTTTTCGAATATCGGCGATGACTGTCAAAATCAATTGTCAAACTTTTACCTGCGGACCTAGTTAGGCTCTGAGCAAGCATATATTTTCAATTGTCATTTTTTGACATTCTCTGAAAACTTCAAAAATGAAAATTGATAGTTCAAATGTCAAGTGATTGTCAAAAATTACAATTTCTGGATATTTCATTCTGTATGTACACAGTTTTTTAAATTTTGAAACGTCAAATGCAATTTTAACTTACCGGGTAAGCAAGTAAAACTTGACAGTTCATTTGTATAGATACTCATACGTAGACGTCAACATTTTTGTACGTAATAATGAATTGTCAAATTCTTATCTGCTGACCTAATTACTGAGTAATCAGATAAAATTTGACAGCTCATTTTGTATAGATACGCATATGTAAACTTCAAAAATTCTGTGCGTAAATAGTGATTGTCAAAAAGAGAATTTCTGTCAGAGGCAATCTGACAATTTTTGACAGACTGTCAAAACCATCCTCATTAGTGTTAAAATTAAAGTGGAACAAGCCAAAAATGCACTTCATACATTTCAAAGCTCTTATAATTTCATACCATGAATATTTATTATCATATGAATTGGCCTCTTCTCTTTCAATTGATCAGGTTTCTTTTCATTTAATTTCAACTGTATCTTAAAATTTTTAAAAAGATTTTCGATAAGCGTCTTGAAATAGTTTTATCTTAATGTAATGTTAGGGTACTACCACTCCTATCGGTTTTACGAGTAACCTCATGTTGAAATTTTAACAAGCTTAAAATTCAAATTCAATTTTTTTATGTACATTTTGGTTCTTCATTCTTCACTTTTAAGTTTTTTAAGTCAAATTCATGTCAAATCATATTTTTATATTTTTTGTTTGAATCGTACAACCCTAGTCATTGATAAAAGAATACCAAAAAGGTATCATATTTATTTAAATATACATTTATTAACATTTTTTCTTCGTGCATTAGCTCAATATGATATTTATTTTATGTTTTATGCATTGAAAAACAAAACAAAAAATAACTAAAAAAGGTAGACCTTTTGTTTCATTTTATTTGAATTTTTTTTTTTCTTTTTGTTTTGGATACAAAACAAAACTTTTATGACCAAATATGAAGAATCACAATATCTGAAATGTAACATAAACAAAACGTTTTAATATAGTTAATATTTTATAATCTGTTTCATTTTGTTCATGATTTATCTGATTTTTAAGCCATGTAATAAGCATCGTGTCTTTCTTCTTATTAAAGATTTTACTTTGATGCCATACCACGCTCATGATTAAGGTAATGAACTAACTGTCAAAATGAAAATAAAATCGGAAATGACATTTTATTGAAAATATTTGAATAATGCAGAATTTTCAACTGAATTCAAAAGATTTTGATAAAAATTGAGCTTTTTTTTGGTAAAAAGCTGAAATAAATAACGAAAAATTGATTTTTGTAATGACAGATGTCAAATAAACGTCAAAAATTGACATTTAAGAGCCTCTAAAGGACAATAACCTATTTTTACAGTCAATTCTTATCCAACAGCTAAAAATAATGTAGTAGTGAAAAAATCACAATAAACCCTTTAATTTTATAGATTGAATCCAAAATTTCATGGCATTTAAATTAAATCATTGAATCGAAAAAGGATACGAACATATTAATAATAAATAACTAAACAAACACACTTAATATCAATAATAATGATATTCAACCTCATAAATAAGAGGGAAAAATATTATTATTGAGTACAATTCTGCACCCCCATTTAAAATAGGACATTTTTATAACAAATTCGCATAAATACACAGACATACTGCATACAAATCGTGACTCATTTTCTTTTGAAGTCTCGGTATTACTGGCTTAGATATTTCATTGTGTGTATTGAATCGTAACTTTTGGACTAAAATCCCGGGAAAGAGACAGAAACAAAAACAAATCATTCACAAGTGTATTTGAATGAGTGTGAAGCACGATTTGACTATATCGATCGGATGTCTCATGTTTGCATTCACAATGTAATTGTCATGCGCGAAACTATAGGATATTTTTCTTTATTATTTTTTTTTCCTTTTATAATTTGAATTTATGCGATATAAATAATTTAATTGAATCAGGTTAATATTAAATTAATGCGAGATTTTTCTTCGCCAAAATTTTCATGTAATTCAATTTACTTTGAATTTATTTGAATTCAGCTAATGAACAAAGAAAATTCTCCTTCGTATGATACACAGATCCTTAGAGACATAATGGGCGTATTTTTCGGCAGATAAATTGGTGATAAAAAATTTGTAGCTAAAAAAATAAATTGCGTTTCAACTTACTGGCAATCATTCATGACTTCTTCTTGTGTTCGAACTTGAACTGGGGCTAATTCTTCTACACTTTGTTCATAATTTCCAAAACATTTGGTCAATTTTTCATCAAATGTATTAACTAGATCTTCAAGACTTCCAGTGAAGCCTTCCGTGAAATTGTCGACATTATCCTTCAATTTATGTCTTTGCGAATCTGTTCCCGCAATGGCATTTGAATTGCAATTCGGTGAATCATTTCCGCCAAAATCGTTATCATTAAAACCATTTTGCAGGGCATTATCTTCGAGGACAATTACATTATTGTCATCTTCATTGAGATTTAGCATTAAGGTGCCAGCGATGGCACTCTTGAGATTTGCATTAGGCGATGATTGTTGGTTGTTGATGACCGAGGACTGATAACTAATTGTATCACCCCATTCATCATTTTCTTCGAAACGAGCTAAAGGTGCCTCAAATGAGAGTTCAGCCATTTTGTTGGCCAAGTCCCGCATTGCAAATTTTAACTTTGATTTATTTAAATTTATTTTACTTTAAATTTTTTAAGAGACTGTATCTCCTAAAAAATTTATGTAACTTTTTTTATTTAATCTCTCTTTTTTTTGAATGCACTTTTATTCCTTCTTCCTTTTTTTCGTTACTTTTATTGTTATAAACAATTATTTTTTTCCTTATTCTTCTTTATTTTTATTATTATTATTATTGTGTTGTATGCACTTTTCTATAATATATGTGTTGCTACACACCGATACACACATACACGATATATGTGTAGAAGAGTCGCACGAATAACTTTCTTTTGTAATGTTTTTTAACCGAATCCAACGAAGGCAGAAAGACGACTGAATCGAATGAATGAGAAATACTTTGAATTGAAACAAAAATCATTCATCGAACGTAAATAGAGAGCACACAAATATAATGAAAGAGAAACTGGCTTGTCAATGAATTGTAATTGTGGAGTAGGAAGAATTTGCGTTTGAGTTAGCGTTTTCCGTCATTTTATTAATTTCAAAGGATTTCTCCTTTGAATGAAAAATTTTTATAAAAGACAAATATTTAGAGAAACTTCAGAATTCAACTCGGACTGCACATTTCAAGATCATATCAACCATCTTTTAAAATGGTGCATTGCCAAAGTCTGAAATGAAAATGAAAGTAGCGTTTTAGCAATAGCTGAATTTTCAAACAAGGTTAATTTCAGTGTGATGTCAAAACAATTCAATTCATAAAAGAGTAAAAAAAAAATAAATTAAATTGAATAAATTGTTAAAAAATATCCAAAAATAAATCTATTCACAATTTTCTGGTAAGACTTTATCCTTCACTTTTAAATATAAATTCCTCGGTGTGGTGATTAGGTGATTTTATGAAATGGTTTTAAATTGGGGCATAATTTCGTCTGGATTGATATCCCATGATTTCGTCACAGCACTTGGAACTTTACCGAAATCAGATCACAATGTAAAAAATTACTATTTAAATTTTTTCCATATCTTAAGTGATAAATTCATGTCAATAATTTAAAAGGTCGTTGCAGTGGGTGCAAGAAAACTGAGCGATGCAAAGAAATTTGCAAAGTTGCATGAGATTCCCAAATTTTATGAGGGTTACGATTCTGTGATGAATGATCCGGAAGTTGGTAATTAAATGATATTATTTGAAGTGATGATTTTGAGCTTAAATATTCAATGAATTTAAAAGATATCGTTTACATTGGAACAATAAACACGAAACATTTTGAAGTTGGCATGAAGGCTCTTGAAGCAGGGAAACATGTTTTGTGTGAGAAACCTCTTTGCATGAATGAGAAGCAAGCAAAACATTTGCTTAACACTGCTAAGGAAAAGGGGTTGTTTTGTATGGAAGCTGTTTGGACACGATTTTTTCCGGCTTTTACGTATTTGAAGAAACGAATTGAGGATGGAGATTTAGGTGAAGTGATTGAAGTTGAAGCAGCACTGGGACATGCGGGATGGGGTGAAGTTGACCGTGTTAGGTATTGAAAAAAATCTAAAATTGATTCTCTTACTACAAAAAATATTCATATTTCAAGATTAAAGAATCTTGGAGGTGGAACAATCCTAGATTTGGGCGTTTACAGCATTCAAGCAGCTTTGTGGGTGATCCCTGAAGAACCAATTGAAATCAATGCAACTGGAATTCTCAATTCAGATAAAGTTGATTCCGAAATGCGGGCTGAACTCAAGTTCCAAGGAAATAAAATTGCACGTGTGAATTGCAGTGGAATTCATTCATTTCATAACAGTTTGATCGTTACTGGTACAAGAGGAAAAATGACAGTTCATAGCTTTTGGGCTCCAACTTCCCTCACTGACATCGATGGAACACGAAAGACTTGGAAACTTCCTGGAGCTAAGCATTACTTTAATTTTCCTAATAGTTGTGGATTGCGATATGAAGCTGAAGAAGCGAGAAAATGTATAGAAAATGGATTGATAGAAAGTCCTTCAATGAACCATGATGAGAGTTTGAGAATTGCACGCATTGAGGATGAGTGTCGCAAAATGATTGGTGTCGAATATCCAGAAGATCAATAAAATTAAATTTCTTATGTTAAAAGCTGTTTTTCAATTTAAAAATGTCTCACGATTAAAAATTTATATGAGTAATTTAAGTAATTAAATTTTTCCCATTTCAATTGCAGGTCATATAGGTTAAAAACAAAAAATGAGTCGTGTAAAAACTCGTGAATCCGAGTCAGGAGAAGTAGTTGCCTACAGTGAAGCTGCAATCCGTTCAAATCATCAGAATGTCGAGTATTGTCGAACATCGATGGCAGCTTTAAGTGGCAGTACAGCAGGAATAATTGGCCTTACCGGATTATTTGGCTTTGCATTTTATTTGCTCTCAGTTCTAGGACTTTGGTTTCTATTACTTGCAAAGGCAGGCAATAACTGGAAAAATTATTTTATAAGTAGGAGAACACTTTTGACAAATGGTTTTATGGGCGGATTGGGAACATATGTGCTATTCTGGACATTTTTATATGGGATGGTTCACGTATACTAAAATTAATTTTGCATTTTAATTTCCAATAAAATAAATAAATTTAATTCAAATTACGATTACTTTTCATTTCTAATTCTAATAACTGTTTTTCAGCCTCAAGATCTAATGTCCGTCTAATATCGGTAATAACTTCGTCAATGCCTTGTCTGTGCTTAGCAGAAATTGGATGCACACTTTCAAATTCAAGTAATTTCGTTGGTCGAATTTCATCAGGACATTCATTTAAATGCTCTTCCATATTTTTTAATTGACTCACAAGCTTTTCATACACTTTTTCACTTCCATCGACATCCATTTTGTTGATCAGCAACATGGCAGGACGATCCATTAACGTTTTGTTATACAATTCCAATTCTTTCATGAGTGAAAAAATGTTCTGAAGACATGTTCGCTTGTTGTGCTTCTGGCTCAATTGAAATCCGAATATATCGACAATTAATAAAAGTAATTTGGTTCGTTCGACATGTTTGAGAAATGAGTGTCCCATACCGATATTTGCATGGGCACCTTCAATCAAACCAGGAAGATCTGCCACAGATATTTGACGGTAATCGGAATAGTCAATGATACCAATGTTGGGTTGAATTGTTGTAACTATGAAATTAAATTTATCAAATTTTACATGAATTTCAATTGAAATTTTTTCATTAAGTACTCACAAGGATATGAGGCTATTTTTGGTTTTGCCTTGGAAATTGCTTTTAAGAATGTACTTTTTCCTGCATTTGGAAATCCAACTAAACCAACGTCAGCAATAAGTTTCATATCTAAATTTATTAGACGTGATTGCCCCTTTTTTCCAATAAAGTTTGTATCTGAGCATCCGCCGATTCCTCCTCCAGCTGCAATGAATGTGCCATTCTCTTCATTTAACTCACCTGAATAATTACAAAAAATGTTATGACGGATAATTTTGAAATAAATTTTACTCATACTCAAAACCTCTCCATTTGCATCAACTACCGTTATTCCCACAGGAGCTTCAATTTCAACATCGGCTCCTCTCCTTCCAACAAGTCTCAATTTAGAACTGTCCTCACCATTGATGCCTACAATTTCACCGGTTGGATACTTTTTCAAAATACCTCGCAATGTAGCTTTTTCTTTGGCAATTAAAACGATTGCACCTCCTTGTCCTCCATTTCCACCATATTTCGGAAGACCGTTACCACCATGACTTCCCTTTAATTTTAATTGAATTGTGTCAAGAAAAACTGTTGGTTTAATTTTCCGTAAAAGTTGTCTTGTTAAATAAACCATGCTTAGAAAATTTTATTTTTTCAAAACATAAACAAAAATATCCCATCACTTTAATTTAAATGACACGCCACTGCTTCATTTCCAATCCATATTCCATGTTGTCAAATGTCAAAATTCTAGAATCATCTCTGTGAAACTCGTGTTCAGTGTGCTTTTGCCTTTCAATTAAATTTTAATTGAAATATCCCGGTGATTAAATATTAAAATAAGAGAAAATGGTGAGTTTAAATTATATTTACAACAATTCACTAAAAATTGCAGTGAAAATTATTGAATTCATTCATAAAATTCATGTGATTTCATTGATTTATTATCTGCATGTAATATTGAACCTCGGTTACGCAATACCATACCGGATGATTTCCAAAAACTAAATTTATTTTAATTTCAGTCTCAAGCAGTGAAGAAGTTGATTCCCTTGTTGGATCGTGTCCTTGTCCAACGTTTTGAGGCCGTGACAAAGACAAAAGGTGGCATTGTCATCCCGGAAAAAGCACAAGCCAAAGTTTTACATGCCACAGTTGTTGCAGTTGGACCAGGAGCTCGCAACAAGAATGGTGATTTCATCCCACCAGCTGTCCAACCCGGAGACAAAATTCTCTTGCCAGAATATGGTGGTACAAAAGTCGAAATTGAAAATCAGGAATATCATCTATTTAGAGAAGCTGATATTTTAGCCAAAGTTGAGGGTTAAGCAAAAATTACGAGATTTGGACAAATTTATATGAATAACATTACAATAATCTTAAAAAAAATATAGATTTAAGTTAAGGCCTGTCTAGAAAACGTGTACGATTATTTTTTGATTCAAGCTATTGTTCGATTTGAAAGTCATTTGTAGCATTTATTATCACTTTAACCTTACAAATGACTTTTTGAGAGAACAAAACAATCGATCCTAACAAACCTCAGAATTTTTTGTTAGATTTTAAAGTTATCTTATAATTTTTTGTATAACTGAGCGAATGATTTATTTACAATAAAAATATATTAGAGTGATTCTAGTTTAGAAAACACAGTTCAAGATTTTTTATGGCCCTCATGGGCATCTTTTGGACATCTTTCAATAAAATTTCAGAGCAAAATTTTTCAAAATGCATTTGATACTTTATTTTTTTCGCTTATAAAACAAAGAAAGGCAAATTTTCATGTTAACAAAAAATAAATAAATAAGAATCTCTTCGATTTCATCTTCAATAAGCAGCTTATTTAATGTTACAGTTCGTCAAACTGCTTGTAATTTTTTCGCCTGATACAGTTAAGAGACTGAACTCCTTCCATAGCGCTTCACCACCGTTATTTGTCTTAAATTCCGCTTGAATTTTATCCCAAACCTTTTTCTTGGGATTCAATTGGGCGATTTCTCCAGTCGCCTCATATCCTTCAACCGTAATTTTATCACCGGGCTTTGACCCACTTGGAACTTTCAACGGTTCATATTTTGATTCATTAAATGCACATAAAACCAATCCTTCACTTTCCACACCACGTATTTTACTGGATTTCATATTACATAGTGTTACCACATCAATTCCTTTCAATTCGTCTAGTGTGTAGTAATTGAGTAAATTACTCACAATTGATTTTTTCTGATCTGAACCGATATCGACACTTAAAATGCATAAAGTGTCAGCATCTGGATGTTTTTCGGCTGACAATATTTTACCAACACGTAAATCTGCTTTGTCAGGAGTGTTTTCTGATTGTTCCTGTGGAGCACCTTTTCCGGCTTTGGCAGGTTTAGTTGTTGGATATGCTTTTTCTGTGAGTTCTTTATAAAACGGTGTGTCAAATTCTTTTCGGATTGGATCAAGAAGTCGATTGATGTAATTTTCAACTGAAGCTTTAAGATCACCTGGATGAACTTCTTCTTTTGCGAAGGCCTGTTCAAGTTCATCATAAGTCATGTATTCAGCATCACCGCCGAATTCGGGCTTCCTCGTGATTTTGAAACCCTCACCTTCTTTGAACAGCGAATACAAGACGTGTTTGGTGAATGAAAGTAATCCATTATCTGTAATATTTCCTGGTTCACAAAATGCACGCTTAATTTTTTTCTTCACATTAGCAGGACTATCAAGAATATCAATTTTTGAGTCCTCCTCGGATGATGACATTTTTCCACCTGTCAACCCAGGTACCATTGGATTCATTAAATGAATTCGTTTTGCATATCCAAGTTGTGGCATGTATTTCTCAGAAAATGTAAAAATCTTCCTTTGATCAACACCTCCGAATTGGGCATCAACTTTCAAATATTCCTCATCCAATGCCTGTAGTCCTGGATATAAAAGTCCTGATAACAATGGATATTCAACTTGTTTCACAACTTCAGCTCCGGCCTTTTTCGCGTCGTGTTGAGTCACAGTTGAACTCAATTTGTAGACATCCAATGTATATTCACGACTCAATTGATAATCAGATCCTTTCACGAATTTGAGTTTTTCCAATGGGACGTCAATTGACTTGAGCATTGCTTTGATGACAGCTTCGTAATATTTGACACGTTGTTCCAATAAGCTCCATGGGGCTTTCATGTTGTCCAAATATGCATGGAGATCGGCAAATAAAATTGTGACCTAATCAAAATGAATTATTTGAATTAAAAATTTAAATAGTAATTTAAATGAATCTCACTTCACATCCTGCTCTCAGTAAATCAGCAATTTTTGACATAGGCACAAAATATGCAATATGAGGTTTCCCCGTTGTTGCAGTTCCCCAATAAACTTTCAAATCGCGTTCACTCAAAATTTTCTTCAAATTTTCCTCACCCAACACTTCTTGTAAATTCCGAGTGATAAGTTGATATTTTTGATCCGGACTCAAATTTTGTGCCATTTTTCCAACTTTACTCTTGCACCTTCACTTTTCAATCCGACTTTTATTGATCTTAATATTAAAAATCCTTTTCAATTCAATTGTCTGACGAAAATTTTATCAAATTGTGCAAAAATTCCACGTTGAACGTTTATTGGATGACAATTTGACAACTGGAAATTGTTCCACTTTCGTGATTCAATTCCAACTGTCTGTCACTTTTTTAGTTGATTTCATTTGATACAAGTACGAAGCGCCAAAAAATTGTTTTCTCCAAGTTTAAATCGAAAAATCCGGAAAAGTATTAATTTAAAAAAAGGCAAGTGAGTGTAAAAATATAAAGCAAGGTGTTCTAACTTCAATTTCATCGGTAATATTAAAGGTAAGTCCAAATATGAATTAAAATCCGTATTAAAACAATTGTCTACATGAGGTTCATCATGAATTTTGGCACATTTGATCATGAAATTACAGTTCAAAACGTATGTTTAATAATTAAATTTTATATCAATGACAATTAACTGATCCGAAATATTATGAATTTAATGTTAGGTAATTGATAAGAAGGGAAATTAAGGAAAAACCTTGATGAGAAATTAATTCTTTTGTTTCACTTCACTACGAATTTCATGATTTTATATAAACTGTGTGTGTGTTGTGTTAGGTTAGTACGGATGTATGGCGGTTATTTGATATTGAATTGCTGAATTGGAAATTGCAAAAATAAAGCAATGATGATGCTTAAATCCATTAAAAATGTGATATTGGGAACACATTGGAGTCGTATTGAAACACGTACAACGTTTCTGTATGGATTTCTATGAGACTTATACGTATACTTAAATGCCCTTCTGAATTTTTTATTTAAAATTGAAGCATTTTAAAGTCG
Organism: Culicoides sonorensis; assembly: GCA_900002565.1. Lineage (NCBI taxonomy): Eukaryota > Metazoa > Arthropoda > Insecta > Diptera > Ceratopogonidae > Culicoides > Culicoides sonorensis. The sequence goes on from LN483425.1 coordinate 155,267, forward strand.
ATTGGGAGGAAAACTTGATGATTCAGTCAAGTACCAAAGGCTGTCAATATTTTTGTTCCTGAGTCAAAAATTTGGTGGTTTTCCGTTTCAGGCTCATTCAGACTTGGTCCATACCTCTACGTGTATATGGATGGTCTGTGGAAATATACAATGAGCCGAGCATTGGATTCCACAGAAATTTTGGGAATTTTACGGACTTATTTCAGTGACATTTAAATTTTTATCACTAGAAAATTCCATAGAATGAAAAATCATGTTGACGTCTATTTTGTATAGATAAACATACGGACACGTCAAATTTTGTAATGTCAAATGAAATTCTAGTCCAAGAACTTTGCCCCTTAAGAAAATTAGTCAATCAACATTTGAGGGCATGTCTCAGTACAATGAGGCAAATTTCTGACGAGCCATGCCAACTCAATGGATGCGCTTTTAATACCATTAAGGAAATTAATTTTCTTTTTCTAAATTGCTTAAACTTTCTCTGAAGCAAATAAAACTCACAATTTCTAACTTCAAATCAAATAAATCTTCAATTTTTATTGTAATTCTTTTAAAATTATTTTGATTATTATAATAATTCATTTTAAATTTATGATTATAATTAAGGCAAAGCGTTTACAGTCCTGCATTGAGAATACACAGATTTTAAAAGTAAAAATTTCTTAAAGATAATTTTTTTTTAAAAGAGTATCACTTAACATAGTGCCATGAGTATTTTACGAAATTGAAACAAAATAATTCGATGATTTTAAAAGCTATGAGAGATATTTTGAGTATTAAAAGTTGAAATTTGAAATTAATAAGGATTAAGAGTATTTTTTTTTTAAGTTTGTTTCAAAGTCGTAATATTATGGCACCACATCGACATTGAAAGATTTCAAGACTAAGCAATAAAATTTGTCTATAACAAATAACAGTATTAAATTTAATGATAATAAATAAAAATTATATTGCTAATTTTCTAAATATTTCACTCTAAGTGTAATTTTATATAACGGTGAACTCCTTCATTGTTTATTTATTTTTAATATTACTTTAAAAGCCTCAAAAGTTGTAAAAGTTTTAATTAAAAAAGCCAATGGCTACTAAAAGTGTTTTTTTAATGTTTAAAAAACACTGCAATATATTTAAATGTTTTTCCCTACTAACTTTTAATTAAATAAGCACTTGAATGTGTTTTAGACTTTAGGCAAATATAGTCCTTAATTTTGATGATTTTATTTTTATTACAACATTGCTGATAACGGATTCCATCGTAATATTTTCGATAAAAATATCCAGAGAAATGATGTGAGTGTGCAAAGTACGACTCCACCCCAACTTAAATCTAAACACCAGTCTGTTGTAAAGATGCGTGCTGCAAGTAAACTTTGTGCTATTTTGGCCGTTCCACGAGCAGCCACAATACCATCAATCGGTATATCGTAATCCGTTTCTACGACCGTGTGAGATTTATAACGCTTAAAGTGTATAATCGTTAATGTGAAAACAGCAAATAGAGCTGAAATTTCAATGAAAATTTAATTTTAAGAATAAAATACGTTAAAAAATCATACCAGCTAAGAAATACATGACACCAGTCACTAAAATCGCACTCAATTGTCGTTGACATACACCAAAAGCTCCAACGAGAGCAGCACTTCCCAGGATGATGAGACAAACCAAAGCACAGGATATTGATAAATTTTGCATTCCTTGAAATGAAATTCAAATTATCTTTAAATCAAAAATAATTTTATTCAAAATCTTACTGATTTGTGGATGCAATGCAGGTTGCGTCTCAATTTGTCTCCAGTCTTTAATTTCTACTTCCTCTTCCAAGTTTTCGGCATCTGCCAAATATTTGACACAGGTGTTTGGACCCGGAATTCCACGTTCACTTATCTGTCTAATTTCATCTTGAGTCAAGTCGATGCACATTGTCCACACTCCACCATGCATGGGCACTAAAAATACCCCACCACGATCTTTAAGGTCAGGCTTTTCATGACTTCTGTCACCACGATCTTTAATGTGATGTCTATGTTCTGTGTGATAGTGTTCTGGTAAAATAATGAAAATTTCATTTTGATTGATTTAAGGCGGTAAAGGAATAAAATTAATTTTTTACCTTTAATTGGTATTCGTGCAACTTTTCCATCTAACAACCATTCGATATTTCGCGTATGACTACTTTCATTAGCCAATTTCCGTAATAACTTCATATCCCATCTCACAAACTCCCAGTGATCTGTCATAATGCCAGCACAAAGCATTGCAGTAGCACCAGTTGTCATGAGTAGCGTAAGAAATAAAATTGCAACTGGATTTGGTGTTGATGTACAAAGATTTGGTGCTAATTGTGTTTGAAAATTATTATTATTATTTTGTGTGTCCCTTGAATTGCAATCATTCATACTACTATCGTTACTAATTGTATTATGATTATCATCAATTGCATTTGGGTCAACACCACCTGCACCACTACCGTAATAAAAATCTATACCATCAGCACCTAAAAAGAATTTTTGTCTACCGGTGGAAAATTGTTGTTGGTCCTCTGATTGTTGATGATGTTGTGGCAAAAATGCTGCTGTTTCAAATTCATTTTGTGGTGACTTTAACCAATTACTACGTTCATTTATCCCATCAGATTCGTAAATTACCGGCCAACTATAGTTAGTTTTACGTTCCTTTCGATTATTACTAATGTTTGTATTATAATTACTATGATTTGTAGCAAGAAAGAGGGTTGTGTTATCGTATTGTTGTTGTTTTTGTGTAAAATAGTGTGGAGATGGTGAGAGAAGACTGTTGTTGGGTGTTGTAGGCAAACATCTAGTTGCTACTTGAACTTTACCACCCGATTTTAATTTTAAAAGTCATAAATCTGTTTCACGTTTCTTCATATTCACTGCTGCAGCAATTGCTAATCTTTCTTCTTCAATTGTGTCAATGATGATAACTCAAAATTCTCCTTTCTTGCTTTTATACCACTTTCCTTTTGTGCTCTAGGGATTTTCACTGCTGAAATTCAATATCCTCAACCTCTAAAATAAAAAGAAAAAAAGAACAAATCAGGTATGAAACTAACATAAAACAAGAAAACATAATTTATTGTTAAAATAAAAAGCTTAAAATACAGACACACCAAAAAACACACAGATAACTTGAGGCACTGAAACTGCTCTTTAAATTGATTTAACTTGTTCTTGCCTCATTTTATTTTATATCTAGGAAAAACAAAAACAACAACAAAATTAAAAGGAGCATTTCAAACAGATAATTGTATTCTCTGATGTCTAGTTATTCTTTGTCTGAACCAGATTTGAACGAAATTTATGCATTCATGGTACATTTGAGGATTTAAGTCAAACAAAAATGAAATGTGAAAGATTTATAATTCATTTCAATTCTTGAGTTTTTGACTTGATTTCACCTGAGAATACCGGCTTACGAAATTTTCCATTGGATACACTGAAACTCGCTGATTCAGTTCGTTAATTCAACATGCCCCACTTTTTTTTACGTTCTACAAATTTCATGTGGAAAAATACTAATAGTTATGGCAATTCTAATAATAAATTCCACTTTTAATAATAATATTTCTATTTATTTTATTTGTATTTCTTTATTTTTATCCATTATTTATCCATAAATGTTCATTTATTCCCAGAACATCAGTATTTATTGTTAAAATATGGCTTTAGTATTGAATATCTTTGTTTTCCTTTTCATTTTCATTGATTCACAGAAAACCAAACAAATTGTTCTTGTCTTTACCGATAAAATACACAATTTAATCCGATATTGAGTTATACGATATTGCTGATTTTTGTTATGCAATAAAGCTTCACTAAAGTATTTCGTGATTTGATTTTCATTGATTCTGTTTTTGTTTTGTAGCAATATTTATTTTTGAGTAGGGTGACCATGAAATTGCGATCTAAAATCCTTAAATTTAAATTGAAAATGAAAAAAAATTTGGATGTCGCTCACTCAATTAATCGAAACCCTTCTGACTCGAATAAGTATGGGTCGATGATGGTCATCCTAAAATTGATATGATAAATTCACATATGATACAAAACAAAATGTTTTTTGTAGTGAGTGAAAACTGATTTGTTGCATTCAGATGAAAATTTAAAAAGAGTCGTGTATTTAATGTTCACATGATTGTGAAAATGAAAAAGAATGTGTGTGGAAAATATTTGTCATCACCATTGAATAATGTGATGCGAACATGAAATCACTTGAAAATAGACTTATTTTCATACGATAACTCATGGGATAGACAGAACAGTTGAGTGGAAAATTTTAGATTGAATTTTTTTTAAATTTATATGAAAATGAGTGTGAAAAATAAGCAAAATTTTTGATTGGAATTGAATATGACATGATTTGGACATTATTTTTAAGAGCTTTATGATGATGATGGTGTCGCATCATGATAATTTATTCATTATGTGATGACATAAAACAATTTTTTTTGATTGCTTTAAGGAAGTTTTTTTTGGCTAATTTCAGTAGGATTGAACGATGCTGGAATTACAGTGAAATGGAATGACGGAGGGACGTTTTTAAGGCTCTGGAGCCTTTCCAAGGGCCGAATATGTAATTACAGGTCATTGAAAAATGTGTTGCTAACTCTACCACTCTGACTGACAGAAGCTTGATCGGGTTTGGACTCAAGTTTCGCATTTCAATCCTTTGCAGTGACTTGACTCCATCGTTACATGTCTGATACTTGTATCCAAGTCAGTTCAGATACCCTTTTTGAAATTTTTAATATCTCATCACACCATCACACATTCCTTGACATACCTCATTTCAATGTTCCATCAAAATGAAATAAGATTCACATTGAAACTTGTAATTATTTTTCCTTCTACCAACAATTTCAACCATAATTCACATGTTTTCTTCATTTCATCGTACAATGTCATTGCATATAAAAACATAAAAAAAGCATATGAATTATTTATTAACATGATATTTCCTTGCCTTCTCTATCTATTTTACTATAACACACACACATACACACACAAAGCATAGAAGTAGGTTGAAGTTCAATACATTGTATAGTGTCTTAATTTTCTCTACCATTTCATTTCATGTATGAATATTATTATTATTATTTTCATTTTTTTTATTGCATTTTATATTCAATGTGAAGGATTCTCAGTCAGACAAATAAAATAATTTTATTTTTATATTGCTTTCATTTCATTTTGTTTTTATTTTTTTAGACATTTTTTTATATCATTTTATTAGATAATCACGACAAATTTTTTTTGACTTCATGAAACCTTAGGAGTGTGTGTGAGGCAAGTGTGAGAAAAGTTTGAAAATTAAAATCATGTCTAATGTCAAAATGTGGCCTTGACCTTAAAATATGTTTTAAAAAAATGTAAAAAAAAATAAAACAAAAAAATGAAATGGAAAAAAAACTAAAACTAATAAATGTCTTAAAGGACTGGTGTTGATAAAAATAAGAATTATATTAAAATTTATGGTATGAGGAAACATTAAAAAAATTAAAATTCAAAAAAAAAATATGACAAAAAAAACTTAATTTAAATGAAAACTTTTTCATTTTCACTTTAATTTCATTTTTTTTATAAGTTCATGCTTCTGATTTCACTTCAAATGACTCATTTCCCTTCCCATTTTCATTTCGAAATATTGTTTTTTTTTCGATGTATTTTTTTGAATAATTAATAAATCAACGACCGCTAAAATGCTAACTCACAATAATAATAATTCAAATAATAAATTAGAGCAAAACATAACCAAAATTTAATGTCAAAGCAAGCAAAGGCATCATAATAAATTAAATCATAAAAAATTAACGCTTATATTATTAGTATTAGTATTCATTAACATACAACCAAGTGACATTATCCTGTTTGTACCAATGTATGAAACGTTTTGAAGCTAAATACGAGACATGTTAATTTTGTTTTTGTCATTTGAGTATTAGTTGATTCAATGTATGTACATCGCATAGAGAAAGTAAATGTTAAAAAGGACAAAGGAATTACAAGAATAAAGACTGGCATATTATTGTTATGTGGTCATGTCTATTTTGTTTGTTTGATTTTACTTCATGACATTTTAAGGCTCCATCATGTTAAAATGTGTTTATATAAATATCCAAGGAATGAAAATATGAAATATAATGGACACTATCTTGGTATTAAATGTCATCTTTTATCTTTTGGATTTCCTTCCTCGAGTTCATATGATGATATTTGAATAAAATTTTGGGAAAATTTAGGGTGATTTTATGAATCTAGGACATATGCTAAGTAAGGTTTGTTTGCAATGACTCACATGAATTGAGATTATTATTTCCTTTAATGAAAATGAGACGTAATTTAGGATTACTAATTGAGATGAGGGTGGTTTGGTCTTAAATGAATCTGAGAGTTCGAAGTTTGAACCTTGTTTTTCGAAATGTAATCATCATAAGTGGATTTTCCTCTCATTTCAAGTAGATCTGAGTTTTCAAGTCAAAATATGTGACCTGAACAATTTGAATGAACAATTTTTTTGTAAAATTTCATTACAATATCCAAAAATATCCAGACCGGTCTGGTTTAATCTCATTGAGACACATTTCAGTTAAACTTCATTTAAACGTCACTTTCCATTAAATGCTAATTAATTCACTGATTTTCCTACCTTGACCACTCATCAATTTCAATCCATGAAGCATGAAATCGGATTACGATAAAAGTTTTTGTTGAGTAAATTACCTTAAACCTTATTTCATTGGTACCCAAAATACTTTTATCATCTAACAAGTCATTTAGGTAAATCAAGTTTGACAGTTTTGCGTGAATGAGTTTAATTTATATTGAAACCACACAAAATACATATTAATAATCAGGAAGTTTATGTTCAGAAATTTTTTTTTTGTGGGTCAATGTTTAATTTGATCAATTTTCTCTCTGAATTGAATTGAATTGAATTGAATTGAAAAATATTTCACAAGAGGAAAAATAAGAACTCATAGCAATTTTATGATCAAGCACATGTCTGAGTGAATATGCAATAAAAATTGACATAAAATAAATATAATGCTAGCTTTCATAGGAAGAATAAATTATAAAATTGTGCTATGTAAGACTGTGCTTATTTATTTTCCCTTGAAAAACATGTAAACATATTAATTTTTTCATATGAATATAAATTTTTTTCTTTATTTCCTCAATGAAATGCCAGTCACTGCTTCTTTTCGATTAAAATCGATCATTTGAAGACTCATCCACTGAAAATGTTTTTTTTTCACTCAAATATTGTGTATTGTGGAAGTTTTATCCAAATTTTCATTATATTTTTCTTTTACGCTTATTATGTGCGAATTTGTAAGTGTTCTTCTTATGGTATTAAAAGTTTTACTGCTCAAAATAATAATAAAACTTTTCCTTTTTCATTTAAAATAAAAAAAAAATTAAAGGAAAATATTTGAATAATATCTTTTTTTCGTTGTTTTTTTATTTTATTTTATTTTATGGGGTATAACGTTAATTGAAACGGAACAGCCACAGTTGAAAGCAATCCTGTAACAGGATGTCTCAAAATTTGACTTAAAAATGAAAAATTATAACAAATGTGACCGGATAACGTCAAATTAAGACGTTTTAGTTGAATGAGATTCAAATTAAGTTCCGATTCTTGGACATTGAACCAAGTTCATTACACTTAGATCGATAACCAAGTTCATGAGTTAAAGAACTTAATTGACTACAATTTGAGAAACATTTACCTCAAAAAATGATCCTCCCTGTAATATTTTTAAATGTAAACAAAATCATTATGGTAGTTTCTTTTTTTATTACCCCAATTTAAATGTACTAAACTTTTTGAGGGTTTTCTGATAAAAAAAAGCTATTTTGAGACTATTTTGTGTGTCTGTCTGTCTTAACAATTCATGCCAGGTATGAGATTTCATTAAATTTTCAAAAATATTATTTTTATTTGTCCAATTTCAGTCAAAAAATTTAGAGAGTAAATTAATTTCCCTAAAGATTTTTTCGTCTAGGTCTTAAAGTCCCATAAGCCGGTCTTAGATCCGGATTCTGAAGCTCTTGAAAGGCAAATAATTTCCATTAAATGAAGATATTTGTTAAATTTACACCAAAATGCACTTTCATCACCAATTAATTTTTTTATATTTTTTTTTTCAATATTTATTTATTCAATTTAAACCGTCTTATAATCACTCTTTTATATGATAAATTTTATCCCTCGGTATATTTAAATATAATTTTATTGAATCCCTTAATGATCAAAAGTATTTAAAAATTTTATTAAATTTTCCAACGCAATGTATCATTATAATCTAATTAAGAGTCCACCTTGTCCTTTTTTTATCATTAAAATGTTAAATAATTGATACAAAAAAAACAGAACAACATCCAAACTCAAAGTGAAATTAAACCATTAAATATGCATAACCACAATTTTTTTGTATTCAACATAAAATGCATGGAAATTCCTTTTATTTTGCTGCGGTGAGTTGTTGAAATGTAAAAAATTAACTTGTACTCACAATGTATGTGTATCACCTTTAAATGTATTTTATCAGAATTTAATTTAACAATAAATTTTATCCTTTATTAATTAGAAATGAATTTCAATTAAATACAATTTCAATATTCGGACGGATAAAACCAATTTTTACTTCCATTTAACATTTAAAATAAAATTATTTAATTTTACTACATTTACCAATTTCTCTTAGGAATTGGTTTCACTCGTGACGGTCTAAACTAAACTAAACTGAAACTGAATCAGATTGAGTGAATCGGCAACGATGTGTCCTGATACATATCTAAAACAAAATATATGAATAAAATGCATGAATTTGTACTGTAATAGGAACATAAGGTGCATATTATATTATTTAGCGCATGTCCAATGTATGAAATTTGTACGTAGATTCGTATAAAACAATAAAAAAAGTTAAAAAAAAAATTGTAACTCACCTAAAAAAATGTACAGTAATTGTTGATTATCTGAGCACCCCCGGTGTTTACTTACCATAACAAGAACCATTTTTTATGGAAAAAACACAATTGAACGATCGATATGACGACGAATTTTCACGAAAAGTCACATGGTTTACCTTTTTTTATGTTAAGTTATGTTTCAACATGTTCTGTACACAATTTTTTATCATTCATACATGAAAAGTGTTTGAATGCGATTATATTTATCATACACCTTTTCTTTATTGTTGTTATTTTACATTTTTGATATTCCTTACAACATACCGAAACATGACAATAAGATTAAAAGGGGATATCATTTTTTGTATAAATTAATCTTACAATCGTTTGTTGATACTCGCATGAAAAGATAAAGCAAGGTGTAAGTGTAAAAAAATTATGATACGTGTAAGAAAATATTTTTCAACAAGTGGAGGCGTCTGGTTGATTGATTAAATTATAATATGAATTCATATTTTTAGACAGAAATACGTGGGACATTATTTTTTTTTAATTTTCATTTGATATGAAAAAAAGTTAAAATAATCCATCAATTTAATTAATTAAAATTTCATTGATGATCTATTTTAAGAAAAAAACTCAGGTGTATGAACCAGTTTTTGTGTAATTTATCATTTCATTGACTTCACTGAAAAGAAATGGGTTATATTTCATTCAATTTTCTATGTCATTATCTCAGTTATTTCTCATATATTTTTGAGATAAAAATATATTTGATCAATTTTAAGAGTCATACGACATTAAATTTTACGATACATCATAGAAAATTTAACAGAATACCAGGCGCATCCATAAACTTATGACATTTGAATTTCTCAATGAAAGTAAGCCAGTTAACGCCAGAAAGTCTTAATGATTCAGATTACTTAAAGTACCAAAAACGATAAATATTTTTGCATTCCGAATCAAAACATATTTGGTTTTGCTTTTTTGACCGTTATTGACTTGGCGCCAGCTTGTTCAATGTACATGTGTGTGAATGGTCTGTAGAGCTATACGGTGGCGGTTTCTAGTCTCGTCACTTAAAGTCGATTCCAAATTCATTGAAAAAATAAATTTTACTATAATTTGAGAGACAGCCTGAATCTCCTTAGCACCATATTTCAGTTAAAACCAATCAATTTAAATTTTTTTTCATTAAATTCCAAGAATCCAATCAATACTATTACTTTATCAGTATACTCTTAATAAACTTAAGCCATCTTGTTGAGTCTAAATTTTACTGTGGTTAAATAACGATAAATTGATATCTAATATTAATCAAATACATTGAAGGTCGTTGCATTTATTATGTGGGTTTTTACTTTTCCATTCCACTTCACTTCTTCTTCTTCTAAACATTTTCTTATCATGCTGTAGTAATAAATGTATCGTATTAACACGAAAAATAAATGAAATCTAGGTAATACTCAGTTAAATGTGTCATTTGTTAAATGTAAAAAACTTAGACGAAAAGAAAAAAATACAAGTAATAAGAATTAGGAGAATTAATTTTTCTTATCTCCATTCCACGTTTATTGACTTTTATTCCATTTTTTCTTTTTTGTTAACAGGTTGGAAGGAAAAAAAACCAAGATTAAGATAAGGAACGTTCAATTTTGATTTTAATTTGAAGATAATAAGAAGAAAAAAAAACACATAAAATGGCAGAAAAACCAGAAGAATTGGAAACACCTGAAGACAAATTGCAACGCGCTAAGGAGTTGTATGGCCGTGGCAGTCGAAATTATTATGTGAAAGCATATTCAGAGGCTGCTGATGATTTGAGTCAGGCTTGTGCTATTTTTGCTGATATCCATGGACCAACTGCCGATGAATGTGGAATGCCGTATTTGTTGTATGCCAAAAGTATGATTGCCGTTGGACAAGAAGAAAATAAAGTGTTGGATGTCCCGGACGAGGAAGATGAGGATGAGGAAGAGGGTGGTAAGTTCATTTATTTTCCTTATGAATTTAGCATTATTTGATGTAATTTTTTTAAAGGCGAAGTTGAAAACCCTGAAGAGGAAAGTGAAGATACAGCAAGCAAAGGCACTGAATCAGCCACTGAAGAAGTTATCCAAGTAAATGGAAGTGCACCAGCAACAGAGCCCACACCCACAATTGAACCAGTAGCAAAAACAAATGGAACCGCTGCTCCAATTGTTGATGCTAAGCCAGGCACTTCAAGTGGCGTCGTTAATGGCGAGGCCGAGGATGAAGAAGAAGCTGGTGAAGCAAACAATCTTGAAGTTGCATGGGAAGTCCTTGAACTTGCTGCTGTTATATTTGCACGTCAAGGCGAATCAGCTTATGAAAATTTGGCAGAGGCATTAACTGAATTGGCTGGAATCTCATTTGAGAACAGTCATTTTGATATTGCTATCAAAGATTATTCGAAAGCTCTTGAAGTTCATAATCGCATGGAGAAGACAAATCGACGTCATGTTGCTGAAATTTATTTCCAAATCGGGCTATCACACTTGATGTTAAATGATTTTGATGAATCGATTGAGGCATTTAAGAAGGCTGGCGAAATATTAGATGCTGAAATTGATTTCTTGAAATTAAAGGAACAAACTGATGAACTTGCTGCGGATATTAAGGATTTGGAAGAGACACGAGGCGAAATTGTATTGAAAATCATCGAAGTTGAAGAAACTAAACAAGTTGTAAGTATCTGAAATGAAATGAAATTGTACGATCATAAAAAATCATTATATTTCTTCTATTTCACAGTCAATTGAAGAAGTTAAACGCGAACTTGAAAAACTGATGAATCATGAACCAGAAAAAGAAAATGTGCCCGGTCCCTCAAGTTCAGGAGCTAGTTCATCAGCAGAAAAGCCAAAAGCTACTGATATCTCACATTTGATCAAACGCAAAAAGCCTGATGCACCTGCAGGAACCGAAGTTGAGGAATCTCCTGCTAAAAAACAAGCAACAGGAGAATAATTGGACATTTCAAAAGTTGTTGCATGGTCAAAGCACTTACTGAACCCCGTACATTTACATTATTTTATTTAATTTAAATTTTTTTTATTCTTTTAATTTTTAAAGAACTGATTTTTTCTATAAAATTAATAGTAATGATAAGGATTTTCTCTGTAAAATGATACATCAAATAGTTTTCATAAAAATATTATTATTATTATTATAAATATTCAATTGAAAGTTAAACATTTAAGTGAAATTGTTTTATTTTATTCAACACGCAATTTTTTGTGTGATCGTCCGTCTGGATATTTTGCCCCAGTATCTTCACTTTGTGGAATACTTTCGATGAATTTGAATTCAGGTGCATTTTTCTCCGCTACAAGTTTTTCCTTTAAAGCAGCCAATGATATAAGAATTGCTTCCTCAGTTCGAACCGTTCTCGAACCCTGTTTCGGTACAGTATTCAAATACCGATCAAATAAGAGTGATGGATCATCGATATCCAATTTATCATCTGACTCCAATGCAGCCTCCAATCCTTGCAACCCTCCAAACACAATCAATGCATGTTTAAACTTAAGTGATTCCTGTTCAACAGCCGTTACTTCTTCACCTTTATCTGATGTGCCAATCGTCAAATCATATCCATCCTCATAAGGGCTTTTTGTGAAAATGTCTGTGAGAGATGTTGCAATTCGCACACTGTAACCCCAGTAAATTCCTGTTTCTTTTCGTGGTTCACTAGGAGACACAACAGATCCTTTCAATTTCTTCGACTTCAAATCTTGACCTGGCTCCAATTTGACAGTTACACGTAAATTTTCATTCAAAGCCTGATCCACTCTCACATCATTTAACAATCCGACATTGACATAACATGAATTGGAACCTTCCTTAACTTTTTTATTTGTAGTCACACCTTCTCGATACGGGAAATCACTGTGCTGCCTTAAATGGTGTTGACTATCCAAGGGGTTAAGTAAACCACAATATTGCAAGTCCTTATGAATTGGAAAAAAGTATTTGCGGAGGTATTGTGGACATTCAAGGTATTGCAGAATTTTGACAAATTGACTCACACATCGTCTTATTGTTTTGGTTTCACCTGGTGATGTCTCAATTTCAACTACGCCTTTGCGATCGATGGTGGAATTTTTTACACCAACATCGTCGAATACGATAATTTCATCGATTTGGAATATGCAAGCAGCACGAGCGATTTGACCAGCAAGGTAGGATCTCAATTCGGGACTTTGAGCATTTTCTAGAATTGAACCGGGAACTGCTATGGATATTGTACTAATCGGCTCATTTTCGTTTGAAACGATCTGCTCTTCTGTGTTAGCATCCTTGTGCTTTTTCTTACTTTTATGTTTTCGTTTCATTTTGATTTCCTTTAAATTTTTATTTAAATTTAAAAAAAAAATATTAGAAAGAAAGGCTGTTGTTGTTTTGATAAATAAAAACACATGTGATTTCTTTTCAAGCCGGTTAATTGCATGGAAAATGAAATCACTGAATTTGAATTAAAAAACCGTTAAATTTTTTGAATGGATTTCATTGAGTCAAATCATAACGGATATTAATTTTAATGTTCACATAAAAAGAGATCAAAATCAGCACAATGATGGTGGTTTCGGCATAATTTACAGTCAAAAGTATTTAATAGGATATGAATCACATTTTTACATAACTCTTAAAAATCTCAAATTTCCAATGATTCATCTTATTACACACTCAAATTTCATTTTTTTGACACAAATAACAATTAAAAATGTAAATTCCATTCGTCATTTATGCATAAATGCATCACTTAATCGGTAAACCCATTTATTAAATAATAATATTTGCTCATTTTAAAAAACCAAAGATATAAATAAATAAAATTCCATTAACAAAAATTACATGTGAATACAACAACAACACATCATCAAAAAGTAGCACGTATTTCTTGTTTAATCAACCCACGAGTCAAACGACAAAAGCGGACATATTTATTTGACAAAAAAGCAAATTGCAAAATATTGCATAATATTGATGATGATAATGTCTTGTCGGCTGTCTTGTTCCCTGAATATTATTGTATTGGCATTTCATGTGCACAATTCATGGTTGATCGTGTTGTTTTGATTGTTTGCATTTATGCATTTAATAAAATATTTTTATTTTTTTTATTTTAAAGTGATGAGATTAAAATCAATGGCATGGCATGTAAATCAATGACGTTACTGAGGTTTGGAACGATTTGAGAAAAAAATTCAAGAAATTTTTTTCATTTTAATGCAAAATTGATTCAATTTGACATGAGAAGAATTTTGAATGAATTCGTTGAAAAAACCGTTAAAAATTTCAGGGAACAAAAATCATGTGTCACATTCAAACGTTAAAAATTCTTGATTTTGAACAATTTTTCAATTACATTTGATTTTATGAATTCGATTCAAATCAAATTTATTGAAATTATATTAAAATCGGGTGATGATTGAAAATTTGATTATGACTCAATGAATTTTTGTAATTTTATTTCATGATTACATTACATTTTGTTAAAAAAGAAATTACTTTTAATTGAATTGAATTGAAATAAAATCAATATTTATTCAAAAAAACTTAAAAAAATAGTGCATAACAAACCAAAAAATCATCATCAATGTGTTTTTCTTTCACGAATAATAATAATTATTATTATTCAATAGACATTTTATAAACAATAGTTTTAGTTTGTCTTTAAAACTTTTCTTCTCTCTCGCTTTAAACTTAATTTAAACAAACAAAAATCTATTGAACTTTAATGAACATAAAGAAATAACAGACAAATAAAATATACATACAATTGATTGAAAGCAAAAGTGACAATGGGACTTTTTAGTATTTATTTATTTAATATTTATTTTCTTTTTTTTTGAACTATTACAAAAATATATAATTATGTGATTTAATTCAAAACTTAAATGAAATGTATTTTGATGATCGGCGATGGATAAAGGAAGATAAAAGGTTAAATCTTTTTGATTGAATTTGATTTTTATTTTTGTTTGTGTGTCGAATTCAGGTGCTTTCACTTTTATTGAAAATTTGTTAACTTTATTTATCATAAAAAAATGTTGATGCATTGAACTTGAATTTTTTTTGAAAGAGATTGAGATTTTAATGCTCAATTTGAATGATTTTTGTCACTTACACTAAAAAATGATACAGTTCGAGTAGAATCCCGTCAATGTCATCAAATTACCAACCCCTTACCCCTACCCCCTAAGATAATTTTTATGATCGAATATTTTAAGAGCGGTTTGCTGAGGTTACAATGAGTTCAAATTTACTTGGTCCGGAGACGGATCTTTGATTAACGCTTACAAGGTTTTTGATAAATGAAATTTTTAACACATTTCCAGTCAATCTGGATAAAAATGTCGAGTACTGTAAAGTAGATAAATCTAATATACGATGACCTTCCGTATATTGACGAAAAAAGAAAATGAGAAACCGTATATTGACGAAAAAAACATTCAAATTTAGCGTTTATTGACGAAAAATAGAAGTTCAAAAATTTATTAGAAATTTGAGTAAAATTTATACATTGACAAACCTATTTTTGCTTTGAAATAAGTACTTATGTGAAAAACATTTAAAATGCTAATATTTAGAAATGAATTTAGTGATTAAAAATGAAAATATATGAATTTTTCTTTATTTTTTATTCAAAACGTACATAATTTAATAGACGATTTAAGCGTATATTAACTTCAAAATGACCGTCTATTAAATTATCTACGTTTTTAATGCTTATTCAAATTTTTTCCGTTACATCGTATATTAGAATTATCTACTTTACAGTATTATGGGCACTCTTTTAGTCTATGCATATATTGTGGGGTTCTTTGCGGTGCGTTTTCAACTTAGAGCGTACCTTCCAACATGCCTTTCTATCGATATTTTGTATCGGTGAACATTTTTAGAGGAGGTTTCTAAAGCTTTCTAAAGAAAATGCGCTTAGAGTTGCTAAAAACCGACGATGACATTATTATTATTCCAACTATTACATTGACTCTCGCAAATTTGAAGGAAAAGAGACAATCTTAACATGTATTTAACACTTTATAATCAATTTCAAGGCCAACTTAATTGTTAACACTTTCATTATAAAAGTTTCAACACCTCCTATTCATTATAATTTTTTTTTCCTTCTCTTTGAATAAAAACCCATTGTATCATGACTCATTCACTCATGTATACAAATTTACTATTGTAATTTAAATAATACAATTTTTTTGTTGTATTTTTTGAGTAATATTGCAATTAAATTTTAAATGCTAAAAATGAAATTCGAATTTAATATAATTTTTTTCATGGAAATAAAATGATGCATCTTATTCCAAATCAAATGTCTCAAAAAAAAATTAAAATGAAGAATAAATAAAAAGAAACCAAGAACAAAAATAAAAACAAATATATTTAAAGAGAAAGGTTACATTCAAAATTTATATTAACTGATTCAAAGGATTCGATAAAATTTGTGTAAATGTAAACTCATTTTAATTTTCTTTTTTTTTGCAATATAAGAGCAAAAAAAATTTAATAAAAAAGAATTACATTACATTTTAAAGCAATTTAATTATAATGTTCCAGCACATTTCATGTGTATTAAACATAAAACGCATGTTTTTTATCTTTATACTCCGACTCTGACCATTTTACATTGAATTCAATGAATTTGTAAAACATATAAATAAAAAAGTTATTCAAATATAACACAAAAATAAAAGTAAAAATAAATAACTCTCGTTTATCAAAAAAAATACATTTATATTAAATAAAATAATAAAAATTATCCCGAGTCGATAAGCACACATCACACACACACACACACAGACATGCATTGTACATTGAACTCACTCGTTAAGAAAATTAATAAAATAAAAAAATAAAAAGTTTTGTATGTAATGACCCAGTAACCCTTTAAACCATTAATATGTGGTGAATTTTATTTTATGGCTTTAGATTAAGCAAAAAATAAAAATTGTATGAAACATGCACACTCATTACAAAATGTCAATATAAATTGTTTGTTCTTGTTTCAATTTTTTTGTATTATTGTTTTTACTTTTATTGTCGAATTTGCTGATAAAAAAATTGAAATGAAAATTATGAACAATTGTTTGTTGGTCATTATTTTACTGTAAATTTTTTTTTCAAGTAGGAGTTGAGTTATGAAAAAATTCTTAAAATTATGTGTTAATTTGGTTTACTTTTATCATTCAGACATGAAACAATGAATTATCCTCATTATGTGAATTGAAGGTCATGTTTTGTAGTTTATCAATTAATTTTTGTGGTTGTGTCGTCTGTCTGTCCGAGATTTTTATTTATGGTATTGTGTCGTTTCTATCGTACGAGCGAGCTAAAAGTACTAAAAAAAGAGGATAAAATGCAGGAAAATTTTTGTCCTTTTAATACGTTTATTATGAGGAGAGGGTGGAAAGATCACGGTTTTTTGTTGCCCTCGATAAAGTTCGGTACTTGACACAAAATTTCCTGTTCTTACGTAAATTTACTAGACTTCACCTGTCCAAGAATTGTTTCACATGACGATGCGTTTTGTGTTCTTCAGTTTATGATCTTCAAGGCTCTCAAATCGGATCGATGCCATCAATCCACCAGTTTTAACTCATTAACCCCGACTGTTGCGTTTACGCAACACTACTTTGAGGTCACTTTTCTCGTTCAAATTTAAAAATTTCTTTGTGAATCTTTTTAAGAGTTTTAAATTAAGATATTTTATAGCAAACGGTTGAATCGTTTTTGAATTTTGACCTTAAACTAAAAAATAATGGGCTTAACTTTTAAGGAAAGTCGCGTTTTTTTCTTTTTCGTACAAGATTTTTGTATGTATTTGTGTAGCACTTATACGTATTTTATTTAGGCTCTCCTGTAAAATTTTTATATGAAACCTAAAATTTTCACCGAAAAGAAAAGTCTTAATTTTAACCTTAACACTAAATCGTAGAAGAACTTTTTGTTCAAAACTCAATATTTGAGTTAAGGCGTCCTACATCTTAACGACCATCAGGGTTATTTCTGAACAGTGCAGCTTGGACTCAAAAAAAATCACATTTTAGAGTCTATTTTTCAAAAGAGATCATTCATGATGAGATCACACAAGAAATCTGATATGACCTCATCAATGTGAGCAGTTTCAAAAGATGACCTTCATATACCCATTTAACCGTTTTCACTTTTAGGTCATTACTCATTGTTTTAAGAAGCCATATCAAATTTAATTAATTTTTTTATCCTCCTTAACAACTTTTTGACTTTTTTTATGATATGATGATACATTTTTAACAATAAGTTTAATTACAGTCCAAATTCATCAAAGACACGAACATTACACATTTTTTTCGATCATTGTAGACATTTAGCACATACTTTAATTGCAAAGTACCTTTTGTTGTGATTGTGATGATTTACTTGAAACCAGTTCACTTATTTCATTATAATTTATTTTTTTTTAATAACTCGTCAGTTTTAATGGATGGATAGATTTGGCAAGTGTATTTACCGTAACATTGATCTGCACAGTGGTATCTTGGTATGGAAGAAAAAATTACTTTCTCTCTTTAAACATCATCGTCTTTTCAAAAAAATCAAACTTTTTTTTTACATTTCTGCAACATAAACTCACATTACCTTTTAATGTAATAATACTATTAAGCAAAAAAAAGTTATTAATTTTATCATAATCACGCACGTTTTTATTGGTAAAATGCACCAAAACCATACATTTCAGCAACAAACGAAAATTTAAAATAATTCTTTTAGACGAAATGCACCATGGATTGAAATAAAAATAACCTTTTATGGAGTAAGCACTTTATATAGGCACAATTATTACAATTTAAAGGTAAATATTTTACAGGAATCAACTTCTGCGTGTGCAATTATATTCAAAAAAAAACACACACACAGTAGAAGTCTATAAACGTGATAAATGTTTTACTTATATCAAGGTATAATCGATCAAATCATTTTTACTTCATAATTGCTACTTTTTATTATTATTAAACATTGTTTTGAAAAAGAATGAAGGAAAAAAATTTCCCTTTTAACATTTTTTTTGTATTTTACTCGTAATAACATGTTTAGTAACACTACTTTATAATTCATTTATTCTTATTATTATTATTATTATTGATACCATAACAGACTAAGTTAAAAGCCAATATTTTTAATTTCTATCGTTTAACTCTTAAAAACATTTTAACCATAGATCATTGATGTTACAAGTAATTTTCAATACTAACATTTAAGACAAAAAAATGAAAACATAGATAATCGATCAATAAAAGTGTAACGAAAACATTATGGATTCAGTGAAAATTGATCTTTAACCCGTTTTTTTTTATCATCATCATCATCATAATAATATTCAAATATATTTTAATTTTTTTTCTCTTTTCAATTCAACTTCAATGTACACTGATTGCTCCTAATATGCAATTTAAATTTGGTTTAAAAATAATTTACTTTTTATCATCATTTATCCATATTTTGCTACTTACTTGCTCACTACTAACTACACACTTACTCCAATTTATTATTATGTTCAATATTGGAAGGCGTGATCAACTGTGTGTTAAGTTAAAACGTGCTTCAAATTAAGAAGGAAAATTGGCATTTAAAGTTATTGATATCAGTTGACCTTTGAGGTAAGGTTTGAATAGTTTAAGTTGAGAGTGAATTTAAGTCAAATTAAAGTTTAATTGATAATTTCCGATTTCATTGATTTATTTTAGTATAGAAAAGGAAGTTTGATGGTGGTAAAAGTGAAATTGTGAATTTGATGACATTAAACGTTTATTTAGAAGGTGCAATGAGACGTGTTTGGATTCCTAAACCCTTGCAACAGGTCTAACGTCAACTGCAAATGCGACGGGCGGGTAAATGCGAACAAAAAAATCATGTTTTCGTAAGTTACAGGTAAAAGTTAATATTTCAAGCTGCAACTTTGCTGAACTGACCAAGTCGATATTTGATTGATCAAGAGGCTAAAATGGGAAAATACACAATTTTTGATCTTATTTTACGGTTTTTGAGTTAAAAATCTTATTCTGGGCAAAAATAACTTGAGACAGTAAAAATCGGGATTTGAAAGCAAATAGCGGGACAGTTAAAACTATTTATTATTTACTAGACTGAAGTTGTCAACGACCTCATCAACCACCTTGTCAGCCTCAAGGAGGGATTTACGGAGCCTTAGAACACTCCCCGTCACCCTCGCAGTGTCGTCAACGTTTTTTACCCTGACTTTCTATTTTTCTGCTGTTTTTCAACTTTTTTCTTCGTGAAAATCACAAAATCAGCTCTCAGTGCCCTCTGGAGTGTCCAATTGAAAAACGCAGATAAAAGACGCTGTAATTTTGATTCTCGATCGATCTGCATACTCATCAACGACAGAAATCAGAAATCACTTGAAATTACGAATCCTCATATTCAAAAATCACACTCTTGCATGATAAAATTCACATTTTAATGTCACTATAACATTCCAGGAAAGACATCAACGAATTCATTCAGTTATTGTTTTAAAAATGTACACAAAAAACATTAAAACCTTCATAGCATCGCATCAGAGCCCACATAACATACATGGAGACAATTTCAAAACAATAGAAACTTATACACACATTTTTTTTTTGTTTTCATTGAGTAACGTTCAAAAATTATGCGGAAAATCATCACATTAATAATAATGCAATACATGCGAACAATGAGGTAAATTTTAAATAAACACACAATTTTCCAGATAATTTCATTTCAATTGTTGTCATAAAAAAAAAATAATTTATTGTTGGTACCTGGACTCTAATTGTAATAAAATGTAAAAAAAGAGCCTTGACTGTCAGACACATTTCTAGAAGGTTTGCAGGTTTCTCGTCTGATTGATATCTCTTGATTGCATTACATACGACCCAATTTTAATGTCAATATTAATTAGTTTTACATTGAATTGATGATCAATATTCTCAATCAATAAATGAAAATAAAAAAAAAATAAAGAGTTTATAAATAAATCATAAATGCCAAACAGTTATGTTCTGTTGGCGATAAAAAACGAATTATAGCATAATAATACAAAAAAAAAATTGATATTAAAACATTTAAAATCCTGTTCTTTTCTCTCTTTCTCTTGGACATAAGCTACTATATAAAAATAATATTAATAATAATTGTCCTGTATTTTATTCAATATAAAAGTATATAAAAAAATGTAATCCAATTTATAAGTTCTGTTCATGTTTTTTAATACTCTATGTGAGTTGTGCCGCTTCATAATCGGTAATAAATGCATTAAATGTGTATGTGAAACGTTATGTGAGACGAGACGACTGTAACTGCACAAAGTAATAGAATGTTTTTGTGAAGATGATGATGCATATTTTTTGATGAAATATTTAATTATCATCATAATTTTGAACAATATCCGTGTCTCGTGATTATTAGAGCAAAACCCCTGACAATGATCTGAAATTAAAAGAAAATTAAGGGACATGGATCGAATTATTAAAAAAAATCCATCAAACTTTGAATCAAAATCTTGACTCAATAGAAAAGTTTATGTACATACACAGGTACAGGTAAAATCAATAACATGCACTTTACTTTCAATATTTTCTTTTTAAACTTCTGATATTGCTCAACATACACACAAACAACATAAAAAGAAAGAAAAAAAAACACAACATGAGTAACATTTTATTACTCAAGTCACTCCATTCATATTATTACTCAGCTCACAGTTATATTATTGCTCAATTCTTTCTTTCTTCTGTTCCATTCACTACAATACACGAGGCACACTACACAGGTAGAGAACACGAAACATTGTAGTAAAGCAGAGCTGACGATAAGGCAATACTTTTAGTAGTCATTTGACTGCACATTGAAATAGTCGCGATTTTTGATACCGGTGCAGTGTTATACGAATTAAATAAAATTTGAAAAAAAAATATATTTAATAATAATGGAAAAAAAATATTTTATCAATATAAAATTATGAACAAAAAATAATTTTAAATTAAACTTTTTCTTTTAAATTAAGGGCTTAAAGTAAAAATACCGGTTATTAATTTAAACAACAAAAAAAAAAATTGACATTACAAGTAATAAATATTCATCAAAGTGAGAAAATGATAAAATAATCATTAAAAATGAAATAAATAAATTAATTTAATGATAAAAAAAAATCTTATTTAATTTCAATTAACTTTCATTAACTTTTGAAAAAAGTATTTAATAAAAACACTTAAAAAGAAAAATAACTTATCTGTGATTGAAATATAATATTATCATTTTAAAAAAAATTGACTGACGAGACAGAAAACATTAAAAGAAAAATTTTATTAATATTTACAATTAAATTCAAGTGTAATAATAAAATAATAAAAATAATTATAAAATATAACTTTAGAATACTAATTTTCTAGTAATTTTTTTATATTAATAAAAATTTATATATAAAGAAAAAACACTAATATTATTATACACTATAAAAATAATAAAAAAAAACATATTCCGTTAAAGTTCTTTTTTTATTAATTTTTTTTTTGCATCACATATTACAAGTTTCTATTTCAATTTTTTTTCTTTTAATTTTACATTAAAACTTTACTTCTATTTGTGTAAATAAAACTTATAAAACAAGTGCAATTACTTTGTACCAACACGAAGCGCATCACAATTATCACTATAATAATACATGATATATAATTTTTTTAATATAAAAAAAAATAAAAATAAATGCAAAAAAAACATTCATCGTGTGTTCAGTTAAAGGATTGCCATGATTTAATTTACATTAAATGTCATATCATCATCATCATTATTATTATTAAGAATTTAACGAGACAAGGCAAAATACATATAAAATATATAAATAAAAGACAAGATTCATTATTATTATAATAATAATAATAAAAAAAAATAAAAAGGAGGAATAAAAAGACGTTTATGTATAATAAAATATTACATTAAAAGTGTGAAGCTGTCACTCTGATTTATTTTTAAATAATAATAATAATAAAAAAAATATATATTAAACATATATAAAGTGATTACATTTATAATAAAGAAGAAGTTAATAATATAATATAATATTAAATGTAAAAAAAACACATTTTTATGTTATTTTTAATATTAAATATACAATTACACATAAATAGAACATATCAATATCATCAATATAATAATAATTGAAACAAAACACGAAAAGAATAAAAAAATTGTGTTTAAATTCAATACTATTCTAACTCAGTGTAAAGTTTTATAATAAAGTTTATAATTTTTTTCTTAAAAGTTAAATAACTTATAACATTAAAATTACAACAACAACAACAACAAAAAAATTCAAAGATTAACAGTATTAGATTATATTCAATATATTTATATGTAAGTAAAAACAAAATTATTATTATATATATTTGTTTTTTTTTTCTCTTTTTTATATCTTTTATATTATTATAGATTATTACATAATTATTAATAGAAAGCAATAATACACCACTTATTATTAAAGTTAAACATTAGTATATTGTTCTTTATGTTCTCTATGTATACTGTTTTTTTTTGAACTTGTTCTTTCATCATGTTTTACATTTTAATTTTTTTTTTTTGTTATATTATGTTACTATATGTTGAAATGTGTGTGTTTTCAAATATGTTTAATAAAAATATGGCTTTCCATTCTAAAGTGAGTGTGGATCACAAGTGTCTATTTTGGCAATATGAGTACACAGGCCTATGGTCTTTCAAAAAATATGAAACTTTTGTTCCACGAAAATTTTTGTATCTACTCTAAGAACCGAAAAACAAGGGTTTCAATTCAATTCAAAAAATTTGAAATTTTTGTTCTGCAAAAAATTTTGTATCTGTGCTTAAAACCGAAAAACAAGGGTTTAAATTTTTTTTTATTCTTCAATTTAAAAATGCAAAAATGGCATGGTTTCGTATGAAATAAGTATGATGTTTGTTCTTACAAGTTGTAGATAATAATTTAGTGAAAAAAGTTTTAATATACCATTTTACATGTTTTCATACAAAAAAATCGATTTTTCGAAAACATACATCGAAACACGTTAAATGGTAAATAAACGTTAAATTTTGTATGAAAACACGTTAAATGGTTAATAAAATTTTTTTTCACCAGACTATTATCTACAACTTTCAAGAACAAACATCATACTTATTTCATACAAAACTCTGTACTTTTGCATTATTGAATTTTACAATAAAAAAAAATTTAAATCCTTGTTTTTTAGTTTTTAGGGCAGAACCAAAAATTTTTATAGAGCAAAAGTTTCATATTTTTTGATGAACCATAAGCTTGTGAACTCGTTTTGTCCATACAGACACTTGTGATTCGCAGTCACTTTAGAATGAAAAGCCACATGTTTAATAATAATATGTCTTGATTGTATCTATCGATGAGTATTCGAAATATGTTTGAATTGAACGGAAGGTCAATGATAATAAATGAAAATTAAAAAAAATATATAAACAAGTAAGGTTAATTTTCAATTTGTTACATATTTGTTTTGACAGAATTGAGTGTTCGATTGATAGACATGACAGGGGCTCAATAGAAAATTTTTTGATAAGGAGCTTCAATAATCGGAATTTTTAATCCTACTTTCAAAATTAATTTTTTTTTTTTATTTATAAGTTGAACGTTTTCATCTTAATTTCAAAAAATTTTAAAAACCTGAAAAATTAACATAAATCGAGAATTCCACTCGAAAATGTGCTAGAAAAAAAATCATTTCATTACATTTTCAGATATTTTGACACGTTTTATCTACCATCCTGAAGAATTTGCATTTAGATTTTTTTTCCTAATGATGAAGTATCTTAAATCTAAGTTTCCTTAATAATTTATGACATTCATATTGAGTATGTGATAATAATTTTATTTATTGATTACACAAGTAAATTATTATAAAAAAAAAATCATTAGACTATTTTAATCACTTCATAATTGGAGTTCGAACATTCTTTTTATTAATATTTACCTTTTTTTCCATGTTACGTTAAAATTCAAAAGCATTTACACGTAATTTTATTACATCATTCTAATTAGAGCCTTATTTTCTTTCCTCATACATGCACTTGTTGCAAAGTGCTACCAATCTTGTTTTTTTCCTATAATTCTTTTATTTTATTTTAACATTTAATAACGTTATATAGGATGATTTTTTTATTGAAGAATTTATTACATTTTACTTAAATTCCTTATATGCTCAATCATGGTTAAAATAGCAACATTTCAGATTATAAACATAATTTGAGATGCGCTTAACTTTGAGATTACTTCTCGTTAATCGTTCAAGAGGATTATTATTTGTATGCTTATATCTAAGAAATGTTTAATGAAAAAAAAACTAGTAGTTTGTAATTTTGTAGGCGAATAAACTTTTCATGTGAGCGATTTATTTCATTCATTACAAAATTCCTGAAAAATTACCTCTTAACTCTTCTCATATAAATGGAATAAAAAAAAAGATATAAAATGGATATGTTTCATCTCACATGATATATTAAATTAATGTTGATAATAGAGGTTCATTGACACCGACCTTGCTTGGATTTTACACACACACACACAATTTAATAATTTATTTAATTCGCATTTAATATAAAATAAAAATACAAAGAGTCACGAAATCAAAATAAAAATTAAATCATACAAATAACTTGAAAAATTAAGAGCAAAAAACAAAAAAAAATATTTAAAAGTAGAACGATAAATAATCCTTCAAACTATTCAATTTGGCATGATTTAATGGTGTTAAATGTATAAATGATGCAAAAAATAAACGGTATATTCTTTACATGATTAGTGCAAAATGTGTTTTTTCTTACATTTAAACACACAAAAACTAACACAATTTTTATTGGCAAAAATGACTGTGGTGCATGTAATTACTGTACACACACACGTCCATGTATAATCAACACGCATATTTCCAACTTAAAATTAAATGAAAAAGAACAGAACTGATTGTATGTATTTATTTTATTAAAGCATGAAAAACTACTGTATTCTAAAGAGAAGATTGCACTTGTTACTTGTTCAAATATCATCCATAGATGTGTGTTTAAAAAGGGGCATGAGATATTGACTATTTGTTAAAAGAAGAAAAATATAACTGTATAGTGCATGATATTTAGTAAAAACCATAAAATCAAAAAAAATGCTATACTGGTTAGAATCTTCTTCTCTTCATCTTTTACTTTGTTCATCTTTTCATTTCATCATCATCATTTTGCCATAATTTTTACATGTGTATAAATTTATATGGATGAAAAAAAAAGTAACACTTACTTACTTATGCAATAATATCCATTAGAGCTTGTTTGATATGCTGCTATTTTTGTTGTTATTATTATTATTGTTTATTCTTATTTCTTATATGTGAGTTACAATCACACACACACGTAAAAAAGGAAAAGATGAAAAGATTTATATGAGTAAATAGTGCAGTTATGTATATTCTTGCTGTACTGTTCACTTTTTGTGCATATGTGTTTTTCCTGTGTTTTTTAATAATTTTTTTTTATTTAATTTAATTTAAACCACATAATTTTTTTTAATTCAATAACTTGTAACGTTTGAAATTTTAAACAAATGTTAGCCTCGTAATTCAATATCTAAATTTTCTATCCAAGAATCAGCTTCTGGAGTTGAATGATAGAGGTCTTCTATTGATCCTTCAAATTTTCTCAGAGGACAGTGTTTGATTATATGATCAAGAGTTTGACATGGGTCACCATAATCATAAGCTGATGAATCAATATCCCCCTGCTATACTAGAACATTTGGTTTTGATACGATTGATTTTAACCAACTCGCTTCTACTTAAATGAGCACCTGGTACAAGAATGATCCATTATCAGATTATTATTTTTGGAAGATTTTTCTATTCTATTTCTACATTAAAATTGTTCAAGATCAATTAATTTGCTGTGATAAATAGATAGAGTGATGCTCGTAATCTACACCTAATAAGCGTTTCGATAGGATAGATTGCAATTGATCGTAAAAAATTGAGTTGGCAAATGAATTACTTCGTTTAATTGTTGTAACAAGAGCTTGTTGTCTTCGTAGTTT
This sequence comes from Culicoides sonorensis, assembly GCA_900002565.1. Taxonomy (NCBI): domain Eukaryota; kingdom Metazoa; phylum Arthropoda; class Insecta; order Diptera; family Ceratopogonidae; genus Culicoides; species Culicoides sonorensis. The sequence continues at coordinate 182,348 of LN483425.1, forward strand.
TGATGGTAAATATTACTGAGAACTGGTAACCATTGTAGTTTTATTGGTTGTAAAACTGCTGTTATGATTCTCATTGAACGATTGATTTAGACATCGATTTTATAACAGTGAGAACTATTAAGGCAAACAAAACTGCAGTAATAAGTGTGGACTATAAGATACAAGAGTGCCCATAATTTTTTTACAATTTAACAGGAAATGTGATAAAAATGTCATTCATCAAACGTCCTGTAAGCGTCAATCAAAGATACCCACAATAGGACTATTTGAGACCGCGGTGGTGGCCTTGTAGAACCTAACCTAAGATACCCATCTGCGGACCAAATCACTTTGTACTACGAGGCGTTTTGAACTTAAAATGTAAAATGTCGTTTTCAAGAAATTCTTAGCAACAAATGGCTTATAAAAGTGAATTCGATCGAATCATTTAAAGCACTTATATTCAAAGATCTAAACGTTGAAAATTGAACGATCATTAAATTTATGATGAAACAATCCGTTAAAATGAGCACATGTTTCACAGTCTTTGTAAATGACAAACATTTCATTGTGTTGTGATGTGATCAAAAAAAACATCTTTGACAATCAATTGTTTTTTTTGTTGTTGTTACACAACCAATACAACAAATAAGTTGATAATAATTTAAAAAAAAAAACTAAAAAAATTGCAATTCAGAGCGAAACATAAATTCATATTTTAGCAAATTTAATACATTTTAAATTTAATAAAGTATTGAGAGAAAAATCAAGATTTAAAAACATACACACAAAAAAATAGAAAGCAAATCATCAAAAAAAATAAATAAATTTTATACATTATCGTGTCGGCCTGATTCAATGAATGATATAGCCAAGAATGAAGATATCGTTAAGTAGCGGATCAATATCACTGTTAAATTGAAAAAAATTGAAAAAAAATCTGATCTGATGAAATGAAATAAATTTGAAATTAATACCAAAATAGTATGATTATTATATGTTTAAATTTGAAGAAAAGAAAATAATAATTTGAAACAATAATAATTGTATGGAGCTAAAACTTCTTTAACATTTTTTTTGTTATATTTTTGTTTTGATTGTGTTTCGATGATATACATGTGTGATTTTTCGAGTGAGATAAACAACGTGGTGTGATTAGTTAACTTTAAAAAAAATAAAAAAAATAACAATCTATAAAGAATAGAATGTAACAGTTAAGAATATGGAAGTACGGTGCTTTGCAAAAAATACAGTAAATCTGTATGAGCATTAGCAGTAATTTCATCACATTAAAAGAATCGTTCACACTTAACAACAACAAAAAAATTGTTCTTCTAATAATTCTGTTGAGTGGTTTCATTTCTTAAGGTATATTTGCAAGTGCCTGATCATGTTTTTGACCTCATATTAACAGTTTTAAGTACATGGATGTACTGTTAAAGTTTGAAATTATATGGCACTACTTTAAAATTACGCATTAATAGCGATGACAAAATGAAATGACAATTAAATCATAAAGCTTGAGGAAATTTCATTGTCAAGTGCTTTGTTATTGGTGTGGGCACTAATCCAAAAATCTACAAAATCGCCTTGGAGTCTTGTTATCTCTTCGATTGCTTACCGAATAGTAATTAGGCGTTTGTTATAAGAAACTTTGAAGAAAGCTCAAATTTGCTATGGCATCTTGTATCCAAGTGTCATAATAAGGCATTTTTAAAAAAATAGTTGAATAACGTGGCTTAGAGGTGTTTCCGGGAAATTTAGAGCTTTATTTATTCTCCTACGAGGGCTTGTTTCCTTCTCAGGCCTTCAGGAATGATGTTTGATAGAAAAAGTAACCACATGGTTAGATTGGAATGTTTCTTACCAAAAATTTAGTTCAATTTCGTATTAATCAGTTTGGCATGGTTACTATTTGTCCGAATTAGAAAGCTGAAAGCTATATTCAGCTTTTGAGGAGATAAGGTCAAGGCCAGATGTTCTCAAGCATTTCCAAACTGCTCTCCATGATGGTCCAGATAATGTTTTGAGAACTCAACTTTGACCTAAAAGAGATTAACAAATTTCTGATAGCGCCATCTGGTGGAAGCCAATTTGATTGAAGGGTGTTTAAATGCATTGTGAATTAGATTTAACTATATAAACTTACTTGAATCCTCCAAAAAATGATACCTTCCTTTCATTCTAATATGACTCATCTTGAATGTCAAACCAAAAAAAACAATCTCGAAATCATCTTTATTTACCTTACATTTATTTTCTCACTCCACTAGTAAGTCCATTCTCCTATCCAAATTTACTTAATTTCACTGTAAATTTTGAATCAAATTCATATCATAATCAAAACAGAACAGAATTAAATCCAAAAGAACAACAAAATCTAATTAAGATGTAATGTTATAAAAATAAAAATAAAATTAAGAATAAACACACACAAAAAAAAAGTTGAAAGCAAACATTTTTTTTTTTGCATGAATGAAATATGTAAATTATGGGAATTTGTATAAATCCATGAAAATTAAGTCAGTCAATGGTCAAAAAAAAGAAGGTTTAACAACATTTACATGAATGAATAAATGAATGGAAATACAAAGAATAATAATAATAATATTACACACAAATTGACAATGTTGTATGATGTGTACTTTTTTTTCAATATGTTTCACAAAATGTGTTGAATATAATTATTTTATGCATGACTGTGTCATGTTATACATATTTATTATTATTATAAATATATCTCGTAAGTTAGTAAGTAAATAAGAACTAATAATAATAACTTAAAGAACAGAAAAAAGAGAAAAAGAGTCTTAAATGAGTGGATTACGGTATACTATAATTATTATTATTCTTTGTTGTAAATGGTTTTTTGAGTAAGTGGTTGCGACAATGTATGATGTTTGTTTTGATTAAGACTTCTTCTCTCTGTTTTATGTAGTAATTTGTCTTGTGTTGGGTTAGTCAAAGAAATACCACACACACACACACACACATAAAACTGTTTTATTCTTGCAAAATCATTCTTGTGTTCATAAAGAAGCAAAAAACTGTTATAAATCACAGTATTGAAAATGTTTTTGTTTTCATTATTTAATTAAAAATACAAAAAAAATATTTTGAATAGAGGATTATTTCAAGTAAAAAAAAATACCGCTTAAATAATTCTTTGCTCTTGAAATTAAGTGATCAATTAATAAAATGGAAAAAAACCCAAAAAAAAGAATTTAATATTAAAATTCTCATGAAAATACAAAAAAAAAAAACATAGAATTTAAAGTTAATTTGAATAATCGTCATGGTTCAAAATAAAACACGTAAAAATAAAAATTTTCATTTCAAATTTAATGTTTACCGTTGCACTTAACAAGCACTCTCACAGATGATTTGTTTGCATATTGACACACAAAAAAAACTTGTGTGTAATTTTTGCATCTCCCTCATCATTATCATAATCATCGTTGTCATATTCATAAAAAATAAGGTAAAAAAGGTGTATACAATCAATTTTTATGTCTCTTGTCTCAAATTTAAAATAAATGAAGCAATGAGACAACAAGGAGAGAAAGCGTTTATCTGGCTTCAAGCGATATTTTTGTTATAATTTAATGATTTTTTTAAACAAAAAAAAAACAAAAATAGTATGAAAAAAAGAAAAACTTGCACACAAAAATACCTTCATTAAATTATTTTTTTATGAATAATTGTGGATCAGACACACATACAATGAAAAAAATAATAAAAAATTGAAAACAACACTTATTGCACATCATTTATTTTTTTCCTCTTGTTTCTGTTCAAAGCAGATATGAGATGAGGGAAAGATAATATGCAGAAAATTAAAATTTTACATATAAAATCTGTATAAAATTATGTTACTTTACTTATCATCAGGTAATATTATATATGTGAGGCATATCAAATTTTAATATTTGTAACGATAAACATTCACTTTAGTAAAATTTTTATGGAAAAGTAAAAATTAATTTTTATTTTCAATTAAAGAAAAAATTGAAAACAATAAGACTTTTGTTTTACAATTAAAAATAAACAAGAATATCGAAAGTGATTGCATTGCATAGTATGACATTTCATCAACTTGATGCTTGATGCTTGATGCTTGAATAAACAATGATTGACCTTGATTAAATGTGCTTTGATCAAATCATTCTATCTATTAAATTTATCATAAAACAAATATAAATGAAAAAGTCTTTGTAAGATGTCGAAAGTGATAATCTATTTAACAATAGAGAATGAAAGTAAAAATTGAATTGTTAACAATTAAAAGTAAATAAACGTGTTTTTTTTAAATGGATTCTTCTCTGTTTAATGAGAAAAAGAAAATTGAAAGGTTATTTTTGAATGGTGAACATTAGCGCATTTTCTTGCAGATTTTAATGGATTTAGTTTTTACAGGATCATGGCCTTACTTTGGCGTAAGCTACCAAGAAAGCAGATGAAATTGATCTCTCAATACTCATTCATACCCAGTTCAGCATGCCGGAGGCTAAAGACTGCGCTCAGGCCATCAGTTACCCTTTGTGGATACCCGTTATCATCATTTATGGGTCTTGGATTGTATTTTGATACCCAAAGGAGGCACTTTGCTGACCCTACCTACATTTTCTAATCCTGGCCTGGTCAAAAAATCGAATCCCCCAGAGATTTGAGTATCTGCATTCAGTTTTTACTTGTAGCACCATAAGATCTGCTTTGACAACATGGATCCATGTTGCTTTAGGTCAGCCCACAATACGACGACCATCTGGATCGCTTCTGAAAAGGTTCGCTGAGTCAAGGTTTTGGTTCATTAGTGCTAAGTTAAGTCTGTCCATCTAAGTCTGTTTAAATTTATAGTTTTAAAATTACCTTTATATTGCCTATAGTTTTAATTGAGCATTTCGAGAGTCATCCCTTAGTGGTGACTCATAATAACGCACGAAAAAATCAGTATAAAATGTTAGATTGGCGCTTTACGTGGTCAATAATTAAAATAATGCAATAGTTTAGGTTAGTTCATATAATTGCCGTAAAGTTGGTTTGGCGTTATTTTTTCTATGTCATATACGTGATAAAACGACCCTCCAATGCTTATTTTTTCTTAATTAACCTAAATATGTTTAAAAAAACATTACTTTTTAGTATTACAATTTTAAGACACTTCATCAATTTGTTACTTTTAGATCAATCAATTGTATTCATTTTTTCTTTTTACATAAAAATTGAAATACAGGTTAAAATCACATCTCAAAAAGCGATACTTTTTGTATAACCATGGAACCCATTATTCAAAGTCATAACAAGCGTTAAATTGGAATAGTTAGTAAAAGTATTTTATTTTTTCTTATTTAGGAGAAAAAAACGTTTGTAATTTTATTATCGGTTTAATTTTCGTAACATTACACACGTGATTTTTTTTTTGGAAGTGATTTCTCAAATATTTACTCATAGTTTTTGTGTGTTTTACGTGATGTTTGCATACACTCATATTGTATGTTTTTCACTTATGTTAAAAACAATGAAAACAAGAAAAAAATAAGTACTCAAGATCTAAGAGACTAATAAAGAGAGAAATTATTATTCATTGACATGGATAAGAGTTAATTTGGACTATTTTCCTTGAATCCTTGACAATCGTCGTTGAGCTGGCTCACAATTTAAAAACTGTTAATTTCATTTCATGGTTTTATATTGCAAAGTAACACACAAAACAAGAATAGACCAGTTAAGGTCATAGTGAGAAAATGAAATGCAATCACAACATCAATATGCAAATTTGTGTCATTATTCATCAATTGTTACAATTTCTCTACAAAAAGACAAAAAAAAAAATGAATTATTTCACTTTCTCGAAAGAAAAGTAATTGAAATCAAAAATCATTCCTCAGGTCATTTATGAAGGCATGATTCATTATTTTAAATTAAAAAAGAAAAAAGAATTATATCCCAAAGTTTTGGAGTTTCACTTAATTTTGGGTGCTCTTGTGTCATTTGTCTTTTATGGACTTGAAACAACAACAACAACGCCTATCATCCATCAAATAAACTTTACATGAAATTTACATTTATGCTATAAGTAAATAATAAATACCAGATTATAATAAAATAAACAAAAAAGAATTTATAATCCAAATATTTGAAACCAATCGTTGTTTGTGTGTATATGAATGATTATTAATAAATAAAATAAAATAATGATAATAATAATAATAATATAAGACCAAACATAAAACATTCATTTATTTAATTAGACAAATACTAATAAGGAAAGTGTTTTTTTTTGTGTTCATTACCTTTCTTCATCCATATACTTCACTGATACTGATAGAAATGGAGTAACACTATAAATCTAAAGTATCAAATCATAAATCAAAGTGGTAAACCGCTTTTTTTAGTGGAATTACATTTTATGCGTTGAATCACTTACTTTTTTGAGTTGAAAATAAAAAATTACAGATAAATGTTATATAGGAAGACATAAAGTGCATCAAGTACTTGTTTTTTATACTTATTTCTTTAAATGTAGAATGTGAGGATGGATGATGATGGTAAAGTTTAATGCTCCCGTCATTCAATTGGGTCACATGCATTACTAATAAAGTGGACGCATTTTATACATTGCAACACTATCATTCATGTGAATTAGCTATTTGGATGTAACTGTATGTCATGGATGAGATTAATTTTAAAATTTAAACGTGTTAACGAGATGAAATTTTCACGTGCTGTTAATGCTTTGATGCACTGTTAACTTAAAATTTGAGGGATGCTCAACGAGATCCAGGGCTGGATTAAAAACACATAAAGGCCCTGGAATTTTGTATGATTTTCTTTAAAATTTACGCTTAACTTAACCTTTACAAGACGATCGACTGTGTCTTCTGGCATTTGCCAGATTGTCTGTATGGCCAATCCACCACTGACGAGGTCTTCTGGGTGTTCACAGATCACACGAAATTCCCTTAGATTGACGTTTACATTGAATTTTAGACGAGTCATGATACCTTTCTAAGAAATTTTTATCAGATAACTCTCGTTTTTCTTTGTGACTCACATTTGACACACACTCAAGTCAAAATTCAAATAAATCTGTTTAAAGTTCAGATTTTTTTTTCAATTTATTTCACGTTTTGTTGCAGGCAATCAAACGTGTGTATGTATTTTTTTTCAAAAAATAATACAAAATCCATTAACGCACGTTCTCACATTTATTTTGAAATTTATGAAATAAACCGCTAACTAGACGCGTCGCGATATGATAATATTATATGAATTTCTTTAACATTAAACATTAAAACTCATTATAAATTCATACCATAGATAATAATAATTTGTTTTACGTGCTACCTTTTTTTCTTTCTTTTCTCATTATATTCTTATACATTTTGGATTTTCATTTCATTTTTTTCATTATTATTATTATTTATAATCTTGTTAATATAAATAAAATTCAACAACGCCTAAAAACACCTTATAACAATCGTAAAAAGCAATGCAACAACATGTGTGTGTTTATAATTTAAATACATTATTATTCAAATAATATTCAATCATTAAAATAAAAAAAACACACATATCTCCTTAATAATATTAATATTAAGACAAGAATAATGGGATTGTGTAAGGTTGTCAGTCAAATGAAAGCGAAAACTAAGCACATTACTGTAAAATATAAATTATTATGATGATTAAATTAATAATATATAAGATATTGCTCGTTAAAATGTCAATTTATACATGCTTTAAGTGAAGGAAAAAAACAGTATTTTGATTGAAAGTGTCTGATTACACCCACTTTTGATACATATTATAATAGTAATAAGAATAAGTGTGTAAAGTGCGTATGTATGCGATTAATATAATTATAACTTACTTTTATGCGAGTTGTCGCTTCTGTTTTATATTTATTATTATTACTATTATTATTATTTTCTTGTTGCTTTACATTTAAACAACAAAAGTATTTGAAAGAAAATACCGAAAAAGTGAGAGTTCAAAGTTATTGTGCTACAAGGTAAATTGTATCATTATAATAATTTAAATAATTCATATATTGTAAATAATGTTATAATCCAAATTCGGAATAACGCACTTGGGGAAAATATTTTAAAGTAAAATGAGATAAAATGGAAAACTATTTGCTATACTTGAAGTAAAAACAATAATAATATGATTGTTTGAAAGAGAGAATAAAAAAAGGTACAAAAATCGAATGAGTTATTGTAATATTGTTTTATTATAAATGTTTATGGGTCTTAAAAATAAAGTTAAAAAGTAAAGAATTTTTTTAAAAAACTAAGCACAAGAATTAAATATAAAAAAAGTTTCTAAATTAAATTTAATTCGACAATCCCCGCTTGGCAAGGATTTGATAAAATTTTAATGTTACACGTTTACTATTTATAGTGTTTACCATATACAGAACAATGTGAAAGTGAAAAAAGGATAAACAGTAATATTGATATGCCATGAAGAAATTTACAAAATAATTAAAAATAAGAAAACGAGAAAAAAATCTAGGATTTAGAATGAATCTTACTTACTTGAGGCTCTCTGCACGAAGTTGTACCATATGATTTGGGCTTGTGTCAGGCAATGCGTAACATAACCGATGATGACCGTTTGTTTGAGCTTCTTGGTACCCCTTAAAGATAATGAATGACTGAGTCAGCCGAGTCTTATATTCAAAGACAAACTTTAGTGACAAAATCTTGCAGAACGTGATATACACTTCAGCATTCAGCCAGTTGACAAAAATCGTAAATTTTAGAAAATGTTCATAATCAACAAGTACGTGCGATAAAAGAAAATGAATTAACATCGTCGGTAAGTAGTACCAATAATGATTCTTTGATGGAACATGAAAATCTTACGGACACTAATAGCCAACAAGATGTTAATAATCAACCAGTACGAGTCCTTAAAGTGAACAGTAATAATGTACTTGCATGGAAAAATCAACCATATCATATATCACTTCTGATAAAATGAAGTGGTTTGGTGCTTCAGAATGCACCCGAAGCTTCTAAATCTGCTCATGGGGTTTACCAGCTGCCAGTTTATCTTGATTTGTTAAGATTAAGAATTGCTGATTGGAAGTTTAAGAAGTCATACATTAGTTGGAACTACAATGTGTTATATCAACCAACTATAACCATCACAAAAATTGCATCAGATTTTGATTGCGGTCTGACAATTGATCAGCGATAAAATTTAAAATATCTTAATGCGTATGAGATCTGCAAAATAAAAAATTGCATTTTCTTTCTCAGGTTAAGGCGTGAACAACTTTAAAAGAAACCATGATAAAAAGATAATGCTAGTCATAAAAAATGCAACTAATTAGACTTCGAAGAGTTTTGATGTGAACACTTCCTTTCAAATATAAAAAAACTTAAAAGGATAAGAAATTTTTTTAAAAGATTGTGATATGAAAGAGTTAAAAAATTTAAAATAAAGGCCCAAGTTAAAGCTAAGGCTGAACAATTAGGCAAGAACCGTTTGTTAAAAGTTACAGTTCCCGAAAAATTCTTAGCCTATTTTGCCATCCTGAGGCAAACTAGCCTGATGGAATTGTAATAAAAAATTGTAAAGACTCCTTATATTAATGACTTTTACAAGTCACTTAAAACACTGAGTTTTTTCACATTTCGTTGTCAAGCAGGAATAGGTAATTCCTTTAAATAAACAATAAAATGTTAAAAGAACATGTTAATATAAATAAATAATAAAGTCACAATCATCACGAAATTTTCTTAAAATACTTGAAACCTTACGTTATTTTAGATAACATTGTTTTAAAAAATATCAAAAAATCAGAAGTTATAATGGAGTTTATAACAAAAATCCTTATTATAAAACTTAACATATTACATTATATTATAAACATAATAAAACATGATAAATTTGTCACAATTTTATTCATATATTTTTTATTATTAAATAAAAACATGTTTAAATTCAATAATAGAAGTAACAATAAATTATTTTTAACTTAAATATATGAATGCATCAAAATATGACAATATTAAGTAAGATTTCAACTTTTATATTGCATAAAAAAATATAATTTCTATTATTTTAAGTCACTCATTCGATTATTTTTTTTATTTTAATAAAATTATTTATATTGTTCATGCACAATTTTATGATGATGATGATGATTGTGACGCATTTTATTATTAATATTATTAAATATTTTGTAATATGTTATTTTTATTATGTATATGAATAAAAATAAGTTAAATGATGATTGTTTTATTTTATTACCTTAATTTTTTTTCCTCAAAAGTAACAAAACGTGTTGTATTTGTATCTGTTTTATGTGTTTTTTTTTGTTTATAATTTTATTATTGTATTCATTTATAATGTTGACAATGATACAAGTTTCTTATAGTCAAATGTTTTTCTTTTTTTTCTAATGCATATAAAACAAGGATGTTATTAATATTATTAAAATGATGATGAAAACAATGATATAACATTAAATTTATTTTTTTAACTGATTTTTTAAGTAAAAAATGAAATTATTTGTATTTATTAAACATTTTTATTAATATAATATTAAACATTAAATTGATGTTAAATTAACATTAAATTAAAAAAAGTGTATAAAATCAATATAATTTTACAATTACCTTGGAGTCATATTGATACTAATACATCAAATCAAACATAATAAAAACATATTTTATTTGCCATAATTACAACTTTCCTGTTTTTTATATTAAATTTTACAGTTATAATGATTAGCATACACATCTTTTAAGGTAAAGAGACATTTTAGAGAGAGAGTAAAATTGTCTAGCATAAAATAATAATTATGTATTTTAATAATGTTATACAAATTATAATGTCTATAAATTTAATAATAATTACAAAATTAAAACATTAAAATCGATTATAAATTTCACCACTTACTGAAGATGTTCAATTAGTCTCTTTTTATCATATCATCACGCATTTACAATAATAATCGATTAAATTTACTTTAAATGGAAATAAATCATTCCCACGCACTTTTATTCTGACAGGGATTCCTGCTTATTATTAATTAAAACATACAATTAATCATTTTATCAGATACTGATTTAATTTTTCCTCGTAATAATCATTTAAAAACAACACTCCACATAGTTCAAGTACAATTACCTTAAAAGTGCATATAAGAGTTCTTTGAAACAAATTATGTTGATAACACGATCGATTTATATACATCTAATATTACAATGTTTTACCTTTGCTTACTTTGAGGCAATGCTCTTTAAGTCATGCAATGCATCTAAGAGGAGAAATTTAATCCGATGGAATTTTAATCGTCTATGCATTTCATCATCATCATCATTATTATTATATGTGTATTTCAATGCAACCTTTCTTAATACATTAATGTACTTGGCAAAGTGTGAGGAGTGTGTTAAATGTCTAACCGCACACACAAAGTGTCAGTATATTATGATATTATTATTTTATTGTGTTATTTTACATAATTTTATGTCATGTGTCACTTTTTATTATTTTACTTGAGATAATTAATAATAATAACTGTTAAATTCCATTAAATTATCCAAGGAAAATTGATTGCTTTCAATTTGAAGTGAAATTGAAGTTAAAAGGGAAGGAATTTTTTGATTGATGAGTGCTCTTAAATGAACAAAGGGTGATAAATTTGAATGATTTGTGTCGAAATTTGACTTAAATGGTGATTTTCATATCATGAGTATCGCGATTGAATTGAAGATAAGTTGACAATGTCAATTTCAAAGAATTCAGAGAAAATTTACAAAAAAGGCATCCAAGGCACCCTCAACGGAGACGGACTGATGTCCCTCTTGATCTGGTTTTAGGTTGAATGTGAATTATGCCCAAAGTTTTCCTTTGAAAATCCAAAAATCTTACTCAAATCCATAACTTTTAGGAAATTTCACTAAGCACCTTAAAATAATTAACTCGTTTCAAATTTTAATACATGAGTCATTTTAAAACAGATATTGATGATGAGCTTAATGACAGATGAACGACGAACCCAACCCAATTTCCAAAATTTCATCATAAATTGCATTTTACATAAAGAGAAATGTTCATGAAGTGAAACAAATTTTAAAAATAATTACAAGTGATTTCAATGAATGAAAATAAATATCAAAATTAATTATAGTAAATTGATTTTTGTGTTTATCTCCAACTGTGAGCACATTTTTTTTTTTTTGGGAAAGTTTTTTAAATGTATTTTTTCTTCTTTTTTAATTTAAACTGACAATTACAGTAAAAAAAATAATTATAATTTATTTCAACAGCAAATTATGTTTTGTTAATTTGAACATTATTTTTTTTTTTTTTGGGAGATCATACAAACATTAAAACACACACCTTGCGCACCGCCTCATTAAATTACATTACATTACAATTTGAATGCAATGCAATTTCAAACATATATCAAAACAAATAATAAAAATAATGATGAATTATTATGAATATTGTTTCTTAAAGCAATTTTGTACCACCTTGACCATGACCATTTTGTATTTATTTCCATATATCATTATTATTTCAAAAATTTTTGTTTGAACTGAGCGAGATTTCCCATGATAAAATTTATATGTTTATCATAATAATTTTTCATTTTCTGTCCGGTAATCATTCGATTTATTTATTCACATATTCGATTTTAATCCATTCTATTCATTTATAGATTCAGGCGACATATCATGAAATTTATGAGAGAAAATTTAGATCTCTTAAATACACACATATTCACAGTTATATACAGAAATCGACATGTGCGTATTGAAATTCAACAAAAATGTAATATAATATACATGAATTATTGTCACAATAATTATACTTTTTATAAAAGGGTTATTGTACACAAGGTCAGGTGTGTTTTTATGTGAAATTTTATGTAAGAAATGAAACTTTCATTCAAACATTCCAGTTTGCATTAATTGTGGAAGGTATAATTATAAATAATTTTTTGTTTTTTTTTGAGTAATTTATTGTTTTAATTCTTTCTTGGGAATAATTAAAGAAAGTTTGATGATTGGAATGTGAGCTTTTCAAAACGCGTATCATTAGGAAAGTTCAATTGAAGTTCATCATGATTTGAATATGATAACACCAATGGCAAGGGCTTGATAATGCCAAATTGAGCTTCAAACTATTTTAATCCAATTTATTCTATTTTGCGGATTGTACGGTGCAGTTGTGAGCGTGTCAAGCTTGGCAGCTCGATTCTCGCTCCGGCCATAATCCTTTATAATCTCAAATGTTCTTTTTTTGGCTACTCAATTTGAGTTAAAGCCTAGGCAAAGTAGGTGACTGCTTAATATGACAATATGAAAGCTAAGGCACTGAGATCATGATAACGAGTATGCACAATGGAGCCGCCTAGTTCCTTGAGTGCGAGCTTCAATAGCCCCTCTAGAAATCTCATCTGATATTCTGAAAAGCAACCCTGAGAAAATGTCGGATGCTCATTAGGGTGATCAGCAGACAATTTTACTCGAATTGCTCAGTCATTGCATTGAATCTCAATCCCGTGTATTTCAAGAGCCACGTGCCACACTGGAGAACCTTGCTCGCTTCTTCAAATTCAATGAAAAAAATCAAGACCTTATTTCACTTTCACAGCACATTAAATTGAATTTTAGGGAGTATCCAAACCCATTTAAGATTGTCGCTCTACAAAACCAAAAAAAAAATACCCATGTGATTTAAATTCACTTTATTAAATGTGTATCATTAACTTTAAACTATTTACCCATATAAACAAAACAAGTGACACAAGTTTTGATGAAAAAAAAAAATACGAAGAAAAAAAGACATTTGAATGACAAATGATTACAGCTCTGCAAATAAAGTGGAAATCATAAATCATACCATTTAGATTTTAAAGTAAATATAATAACCTGAAAATTTCACCACACTTACACTATAAAAGTCTACTGACCGTCATCTCATATATGCAAGATCATTATCACGCTTATAAACTATGTCTTTTTTTATTTTTTATCTTGTTTTGTATTTAATTCAAATGTTGTATGTGGACATTTAAAATAATTTTTGTCATAAAATGTTTATAATAAGAGTATTGATGTTAAAATGCTCGAATAAAAGTGATAATATAAATGCTTTCATTTTTTTCATCATCATTTATTGACATATAAGGTACATCGACATTAGAGGGAAAAATATTTGATTGATGGAATGTGATTTGAAAGCTCAAAAGTGCATTTTAATCGTGTTCCTCTTTAAGAGGCGGATTGAAAATTATTAACGGCCTTGGCATTCTTTATGATTTTCTTTAAAATTTAAACTTAACTTCTACAAGACGATCGACTGCGGCCTTTCTGGCATTTGCCGTATGACCTCTCACTGTACTCTTAGATGTTGGAAGAGCCTTAGCAGTGATAGATTTTAAGCGAATTTCTAGTCATTTTAATAAAAATATCCAATGGAGGTATTCATATTATCTGAAATCTCAGACTATTCAAAAGCGCATTTCTACTGGAATTAAATTTAATCAAATTAAAAAAAAATCACGAGATGCCACACATTACACCTCCCTACATCATTTCTAATTATTATTCATAGACACACAATTAAACTTGAAATGTGATATTAGACAGATATTTGAAGAAAAAAAATAATAATAATAAGAGCGCAATCGATATATTGAAAGTGAAACTGAATAACAAAAACGTGTCTGATCAATAATATAAAATAATGATAGTAATGGTATTTATATTTATTGTCGATTAACGACACCGATTATTATTTTTATATTAAAAGTGAATTTAATTAAAAGATATTAATGGTGTAAAAAAGGAAATCAATTCAATTTCTTTAAACATAAACGGGTGTGGAGTGAAAAACAAAATCGATAGAGATAAATTGATTCAAGAAATAAGAGAAATTACTGTAATATTTGTCACTAACATGTGATATTTATTTGTATAATTTATAAATTTAACATACATGTCATAAAAGGCCATTATTATTAATTTAAATGCATTTTAATAACCACGTGCTAATATTTTTTAGAGATTTTATAAAAAATTAATCAAATTAAATTGAAATGTGGTCAACTTTCATGATTATTAATCATCGTTCTTGTTTCAATTCAACAGGAAGTGTCAGTTCTATCTTCTTCTAATGTTTAACTTTGTTAAGTACTTTAATGGTTTTGATGTTACAGTTATTATTTATTATCATAAAAAGTAAGTAAATACCTAGAAACAAGAAAACATTCAATTTTATCATTTGAAGAAGAAAAAAATGCAATTTACTTACATTGGTAACACAGTGAGAGAGAGAAAGAAATGTAGAAAAAAAAAGTTAAAGTGTAAGAAACCTGTATAAATGCCATTATTATTATTAACGATAGATTTCTTGTTTGTTAGTTGGTTTATTTATTTTAAATCAAATACAAAACGTGTTGATTATGTAATAGTTCTTGATGAATTACAGCAAAAATGTTGCAATTTATTGAGGGAAATTGAAATTGGAATTGGAAAAAGTGGATAATTAGTTTTAAAAGCAAAAAAAAATACTTAATTAGAAATGTCACTCTATCATAAGTTGTCACTTTTGAAATTGAAACATTGTTGTGCTCATGTGAATTTAACAGATCAATTTTCAGTATTTCTGGTTCTTAGCGTCAAGTTTTGCATTTTAGCCTTGAATTATTTGCCAAAAAGGCTTGAAATGGAAATAGAAAACTGCGAAAAACCGTGGATTTTTGAAAATCGCAGTCATTTCCTAAGCCGTGGCAGTCTTAAAATTTTGGATATTCAACTTTGCGATTTTTAGATCAGAGATTAGATTTGAACGAGCTCTACCGCGAACCCAATGGTCCTTTTGTGTTCATTCTACTTCAGTCGAAGCTTCCATAGTAAGCGCCTTTTATCCATGATCTAACCACGTGGGACCTACAATTTATACTGTCATCCGATCTAGCGGCCCTCAGGTTTCACTCAGTGCCCCTAAAAATCCGTCATCAGTATTCTTACCAATCATACCAGCCACTTAACCAACTCGGTCAACGAGCTCCCTAATTCGATTTTTAAAAACTCTGTGGTTTTCTAAACACTGTGGGTTGATTTGTGGCTTGTTTTCAACAGAGAGTGTAATGAATATTTAATTTTAGTTAAAATATTTTTTGCAGTAACTGCTGTAAATCATTTTAGGCCTTTTTGGAAGCTCTAAGCTCTAACAGTCATGTTCAAGATCAAATTTTCACTTATCTGAATTCAGATATTGCAAATTCTTTTACCATTTCATGAGAAAATTAAAACTGCAAATGATTTCATCATCATCATTTTACAACATCCTTTGTCAAATGAGAAATTCCCCATAAGTGTGTTAATTGAGCGTTAAATGACAATCACATCGATTGAAAGTTCCTCTCATAACACAAATGAATCACACTTTTTTCTTAATTTATTATGCAACCTGGTACTTTCCCATTCATTTCATATTCAACAAGCATTAACTTACTTACACGTTTCTTGCTAATCCTTCTCCGAATTACGCAGATAATCACATTGAACAATAAAAAACATTTTAATAATAATAATAAAAGTTTTCATATGAATGACAATAAATCAGCATTTAACCAGCAAATTTGTATAAAGAAATTTTTTTTAAATTAAAATTAATAATAAAATAAATGAATTATATTAGAGAAAGATTATAAAAAGTCAATTCAAACTAATATAATGAAGATAATAATGATGATGATGCCGGTGATGCACCCATCAATATTTTATGCACACCATGGATTATTAAAGACGAGACAAACAAAAAAAAAAAACTTTAAATAACAATAATTTAATGATCGTAATAATAAACATAATAATAATAATGAAAAGTGAAATTTGCCCTCTTGGTTCATCATAAAAGTGATGAGACAGTTGTTGAGCGTTTCTAATGCAAATATATTAACATTATTATTATCATTTCTATGCAAAATTCATTTTTTTTTAATAAATAAATCACCTACGCAAATATGAGCATCATTTCAAACAATAATAATAACACAGCTTAACAAAATTGAATCGATGTGCTTGCTTTGAAAAATCCCGAAACACGTGAAAAAGATTTTTGAATCCTGATTATTTTCCACTTTGAAATTTTAAAATTCACTGATTCGTGTTTGTTTTATGAAATAATGAAATTTGTATGGAAAAGAGCCATTTTCCCTTTAAGTTCAAATTATTAAATATCAAAGTTTAAACTTTTCTGAAGTTAATTTTGTTCCAAAGTGTCAAGTAATTTATATCGTTGGAAAGAAGGCAAAAAAGGCTAACAGAAAATATAAATTTTAATATAGTTTGCCCAATTATATTGGGCTTTTTCAGGCTAAAAATTAAAAAAAAAGGAAAAATACTTTATTTTTTTGTATTTTTTGAACCATATTTAATATAAATTGAATATTATGCGGGCTTATTATGATAAAATTTATATTTTCTGTTAGCTCTTTTTGCCTTCTTTCCAACGATATTAATTACTTGACACTTTGAAACAAAATTAACTTCAGAAAAGTTTAAACTTTGATATTTAATAATTTGAACTTAAAGGGAAAATGGCTCTTTTCCATACAAATTTCATTATTTCATAAAACAAACACGAATCAGTGAATTTTAAAATTTCAAAGTGGAAAATAATCAGGATTCAAAAATCTTTTTGACGTGTTTCGGGATTTCTCAAAGCAAGCACATTGATTTTATTTTGTTAAGCTGTGTAATAATAGAAAAGTAAATAATTTGCACTTTTAACATAAAATATTCTCATCATTTGAAATTCAAATAAAATATTAAAAAAAAAAAATTATTATTATTTATAAAAACCGATAAGTTATTGTTAAATTGTAATTCTTTTATATTTGTTTTATTTTACTTAAATTTTTTTCATAATAAATATTTGTTTTTTTTTTTTTGTACTGCATTACAATGAAGAAGAAAGAGTAATTATAAGTCTCTCACCATATTGAATATTGAAGTGTAATGATGATGATAATAAAAAGTACAAGTGAAGATGTAATTATGCTATCTCTGAATGATTAAATATTAAATTTTTTTTTTATTAGAAATGCATACAAAAGTACAATGTTGGTACACATGTTTACTTTAATAATCTTAGAAAATATTTTCTAGTTGAAATGCGATTTTGGGGTCGTTTTAACTGGATGTCTGTTTGATCAAAACATAAAATTGAAATTATTTTCATACACTCGCTTAAAATTCCTGAACCGATTTCATGTTATTAGACTGGTCAAAAATTTCAGAAATTCAGGGCTGCTGAATGAGCTCAGCAAGAAATTTTATCCAAATCCCAATTCCGACAAACGGTCTGTAAGGGCCAAGCACAGAAATCCGTGTTAGGATTGCATAATTTTGTACTCAGAGTCGATTTCAACTTAGAGTAGCAGCTCAGGTCTCCTCCTTCTCAATGTACTTGAAGACTAAAATTTTTAAGTTCAAATTCCGCCCACCAGACGGCCAAAATTGAAATCAAATTAATTTTCCCTTTTAAATTATATGCATCAAAATGCATTTCTTTCATAAATTCCACTTGAATTTCAATTTCAAAACAGTCTTTTTTTGCTCATCACATCTCATCATAAGTACACTTGCAATTTACTTTTAAACATTTCATTTTATTTTTTTTCTTTGATTTGACTTTCACCTTCATTATGAAAAGTGGAATTTTTCGCATCATTTGTCGAGAATTATGATGGATTGTGCACTTTTTATGTCAAAAATGCAATTTTTACTGTCTGTCATAAGTATTCCAAAGATTATTGAACCGTTTACTTCTAATTACTCGATATTTTGCTTGTATTTATTCGTATTGGCCAATTTTCTAAGGACTCCAATCAAAATTGCGCCAGACCAATTAACAATCCAAAATTAATTTGGCATAAAAGAATACAACAACAATTTGCAAGTTACAATATAACAATATAACGTATAGTCCAATATATTACGTATATCAATAGTCCAACAAATATATTTATTCCTAATAAAAATCATACAATCAGTATCAAAAATATCTAAATTAAACTAAAAAATAATACCTCTAAACAATCGGAATTAATATCTTCATAAGAGTGAGGTGAGTGTGTTTTCATTTAACAACTACAATCTATGTACAACAAAAAATAATATTAATTTACATTCTATGAATTCAATCACATTTCTTACATTTGTGGCAGTACGAGAGCAACATGAAATTTCTATAGACGACGTATATGCATGTGTATTGTTAAATATTCTAATAAATACAATTTTAATTAATTACTTGAAAATTACACTTAAAGAGTCACTTTTTCTCACCTCAATCTTTTAACAATTTTCTAATATAAATTAGATTACTATAATTTCTTTCTGCTTGTTACACATCTTAATAATTTAAAATTAATAATTAAAAACAATCAATTTCATTTGAATTACAATAAAATGTTCACTTTAAAAATAATACTAAAATTTCACATCTATTTCACATCAAAGCTCAGACGAAACTAAGTGTAAATGTGAAGTAAATGTGTTTCTGAAGTGAATGTGTTCTAATCTTAATGACGTCATAAAAAATCTATCAATACATTCAAATTTGTACGGGGTTTGAAAATAACTTTTAACATTAATTTTAAACACGTATTTTATCATTAATTTTCACTGAAAATAACAAAAATAAATGCATTTCATTTCAATTTTACATTAATAAACACTGAATAAAACATCAAAAGATAAAAATCAACATGACACCCTTTTTTGGATGTCACATTTCGAGAAAAGAAACCTTTTTTTTTGTATAAAAATAATGATTATAATTAAAATTTGACCAATTTTAAACATCAAACATGATAAGATAATGAAACATATTTCATGAAACAACACGATGAATATCTGTTAAAATTAAAGCAGGTGAAGAAAAAAAATTAAAAAAAAAAGATTCTTAAATTTAAGCATTTATCTGTTCGCATTTCGTGTTATGATAAAAATAATAATAATAATAATGTAGTGACATAAAAATGAAAATGAAAGCAAACATTTTAGCACCATCTTGTGAATAAATTAAAATTTCGTGTTTATTTTTTATTATGTTTTTTGGTAAATTTGTGTTAATTTATGGAGAAAAAGAATATAAATTTTTATTATAAATATTCAATTAATCTTAATTTTATTTCAAAAAATTTAAATAAATTATGTTAATAATGTGACTGTCAAGATGCATTTTTATGAAAGAAAGAACACAGGTGATAAAATATGTGTCACATCACAATCGCAGCAGAAATCTTAATGTTTCGTCTATAAAGAAAAGGAGATTGTGTTAATAATAAAAAAATATATAAAATTAAGAGAAAAATATAAAGATCATTATGTGGCGTGTTGACAAGTAATTTCACGAAAACAACGGATGATTTTACATGAATATAAAGATTTTATCTTTATTACCTGATTATTTTTGCTGATTTTTTGTGATATACGCTTAATGAGTGACTTGTTTCGTTTTCAAAGAATTTTTCCGTTCTCTTTGAAGTATGACGATTAATTATTCAGATAAGAGTTTTAAATTTATTATTAAAATTAAGTTTAATCCATTTAAATATTATAAATATGGTGATATGCCTTATATGTTTCATGAAAATTTCCATCAGATTGAATACGATTTTAAGGGCGGTCTTCAGATCTACAAACAAGACCATTGTAAATACCTACATATCATCATTACGGATGAAACACACTGGGCCTAGTTCAGTAAAGTGCCCATACTGACTCAAAACTGATCAGGACGATATACACAAAAAATCCAAAATATTAGTTGATCTCTCGTCAATCGAGTTAGACAATCTACTTTGTCTTATTAACCTTCAAAGGGTTTTCCTTTTAGAGAAACACAGGTTCTTATTATATTTCAAATCTTTATTAAATATCTTTGATTTAAGGAGTAATACGTCCGTCTTTCATGAAGCTTTACAATAAAAGCCGAGAAAGTTGACGTTTGTTAACTACCTGTCAGCTGGTTCCCAGCTTACAAGAGCGTAAGGTGGTGGCACCTTACCAAATGGGCTTACGACATACTTAAGCTTGTGCTAACTTTCAGGTAATTTATCATCAATTCACTTCAATCACAAAAAAAAATCACTTATTCAATCGACCATTTTAATTTAAAACCACATTTGATTAATTCAATTTAAAATCAATTGAGGGTCATAAAAAAAAATTATCATTAACATTCTAAAATAGAAATTCAAATGAATAATTGCCTTAATCTTAAGCAAATAAATTAAAATTATTCTATATTGTTCAAAATTAAAATTTATGTATAATGAAATCATTTATCTCTGGTTATTTACTGCAGAGATATTGTTTACTTAATTTTTTTTCCTAATAATAAAAATAATAACAATAAATTTACAGTTCATTAAAACTCAAAACTCCTCTCAATTCATTGAAGAGGTTCAATGTACGACCTTTCACACAATTTTCTTTGGCATTTGTGATTGTCTCTTTTATTATTATTATTCAAATTATATAACCGCATACAAAACAATGTTCAAATACAAACTAAATCAAGATGTTCCTGCTCTCAAGAATTATTCACAGTCTTTAATATTAAAATGCAACATGTTTATTATTTATTTGCTTTTACTTGGCCAAGATATGTCTACTTAAAAGAAGTATTGCATTGTATTTTTGCCTTACTTTAGATTATATAAAATTATCTTTGTATCATGTGTATGCACTTTATTGTGCATATTTTTGTATTTTAATCCATTTTTGATTAAATTTAAAGAAAAATAATAATAATAAAGCCCGTATAAAATACAATAAATAATGGTTTAAAAAAAGAAGATGTATGAGATTGAATTAAATTATATGTGTGTGTAAAAAATGTGCTATTAATTTCCATATAGAATGTGTATTATTATTATTGTTATTATATAACTTACTTTATCTTTTTCCTCCTTTCTTTTACTGGTTTCTTGTCTTCTGCTTCTTCTTCTTTTGAAGTCAAGTGCATTTCATAGTTCTTTTGTTGTTCGACAAACAATTCAGCAACAATAGTTGTTTAGTTAAACAAATTGCAAAAAGGAAATTCTCTCGTATCATCATACATTGAGTTAATATTCATCGTAAGTCGTCATTATAAATTATCTCTTAGCAGCAGTTCGTTTATTGTTATTATTATTATTATTAGTTGTATTTTATATTATGAAAGTACGATTAAGTAATACTTTTATGAAAATCAGTTCAGTAGATAAATAACGTTGGATGGATTTTTTTTTCATTTTATTATTATTTATTTTTATCTTCATCTTTTACTATGTCAGTAAGGCCAAGAACTGATGTAATTTTTCATTTTTTTTTTTTGTATTGTTATGTGATATGATGTATTAAAAAACGTTAGAATTTTATTATTTCGGAAGTGATTGTGAGTATGTGGTTCACTAACCTTA
Organism: Culicoides sonorensis; assembly: GCA_900002565.1. Lineage (NCBI taxonomy): Eukaryota > Metazoa > Arthropoda > Insecta > Diptera > Ceratopogonidae > Culicoides > Culicoides sonorensis. Next base: position 204,789 of record LN483425.1, read on the forward strand.
TACCTTACCATTGTAAGATTAATTCTCATAAAATTAATCAAAAAATAAAAATTTTATTTTAATTTATATTCTTATATGATACAGATAATTTGGGTTTTTTTTCTAAATAATTTCTTATAATTTTTCAAGAAAACGAAGCAATTGTACTCTGTTTGAAATTCTTATAAAAACAATACAATGTTTATTATACATAAAAAAACACGTAATTTGATTCTTACCTGTCTTTCGTTGTTATTGTTGTTAAATTTATTTTTGCTTCATATTTTATTATGAGAATTAAAGTAATTGAAGTTCATTGTACTTTAATGGTGTGATCCATTAGCACCTTCACTTCCGAAATTAATTAGAATACTTATATGAGCAATTTTTTTATATTTTTAAAGCGAATTCATTGAAATACGTTGAAGTGTCATGATAACTTGAATTGAAAAAAAACTTGTTGTGTAATTTAAATTATTGGCCATTTAAGCAAAAGTGATAACTTGAAGCGATTTTTGAAGCATTGAACTTAATAAATTACTTAATTTTTTGCACACTTTCAACCAAAAATCAATGGAAAATCAGTGGGAGAAAAATGGGGAATGATTTGGACCTGAGACGGTCTAGTGGGACAACGAAAATTATAAAAAAAATTGTGGAACAACAAAAATACGACGCAGCAAAACTTAATGAATTTTAATACTAGTTTTTGCTGATAAAAGCATTTTAAATTGTTTTTTTTTGGTATTTGCTACATGATAAACCAAAAAACAAATTAAGAATTTCAAATAATATTTTGATATAAAAAGACGTGTCTTTATGTCAAGTTTTAGTCAAGAGAAGAGTGTTTTGGAAGTATCATCTATATACAAATTGAAGATGAGACTTAGTTTGCTATTTGCATTTATTCTAATAATTGGCTTACACCAATCGAATGCGAGAATCAGTGCAAAGGTTAAAAGGGCAGTTGATGAAAAAATTAAGGAGTTGATGGCAAAACATCCGACGCTTCTTGGTCCTGATGTTTATTCTGACGAAATTGTTGATGGAAAACTCGTCAGGGTTTATAGACATCCAAGCTCTTATGATGGCACAGACCCTTCTGTCATTACTTTTCCACCTACAAACTCAGAATCAGGATATGCTTATCCATCACAGGGTACAGGGAGTACAGCAACAGGATGAAATTGAATACAACTGAAAGCCTTAACGGTTGAGAAAAATTAAAAATAAAAGAAATTTCATTAATTCAATTTAGTTTTTCAATTAAGACGACAAATTATTTGCCAATTAAATTACATTTTCCAAACTGTTTACATACAGTTTGCTCTGTTTATTTGCATAATTACTTCAATTTTGATATAAAAACCAAAAAAAATTCAATTATATACCATACATCGAACAGACAGTGAGGTTGAAATGAACTTTAAGTTATTATTATTGATATTCCTAAGGATATTCCTGATTACCTTCCATAAGAGACAGTTTGAACTTGATATAAGTTTAGTTTTTTTCCTTATTTCGATAAATTTGAAAAAAACTCGTTATATCGAATATCATTATAAATTTACTTAATTATACGCCTATCTAATTGTTGTAATTTCTTGTCACGTTTTCATAAATTAAAAAAATATTTAAATATTTTCTATATAATAGCGCATAAGCTTTCAATGCTTACTCAGTCAACAAAAAGGTTTTCATTAGATTTAATCTAAAATGAAATTTAAAATATTTTTGATCTTTTTTAGTCTAGTCATAGTTTTGGGTCATCATGAATCAGTAGGTAAAGTCAATGCAAAAGACAAAAGGGCAGTTGATGAAAAAATCAAGGAATTAATGGCAAAACATCCGACGCTTCTTGGTCCTGATGTGTATAGTCAAGAGATTGTTGATGGAAAGCTCGTTAGGGTTAATAGACAACCCAGTTCTGGTGATGACACATACCCTTCTGTCCAGCCTACAGACACAGGAACAGGATATTACTCGTATACATCGAGTTCATCATCAGGAAGAGGATGAAATACAGAACACCTAAAGGGTTTTTATTTATTATGTCAAATTAAAATAAAAAGAATTGAAAAGTAGTCAAATATAAAATACTAGCTTTTTCGCATTTTCGTGCAATTAATAATGTTTTGCAGAATCCAAATTGAATCCCAGTCGTCAAATGATCCGTGAAAATTTCGTACACGTCTGCTATAAGTGAAATTTGAAAAAATTGCCTTAAATATCTGATTTAAAATGCAATTAAATGTGCTATTACCATGATAACCAATACACGAGTTCTAAAAGGCAAAACAAATTTTTTTTTCTAATGTTTTAAAATTTTAAATGTAAACCGACTTCAATTTTCATATAAAAGCACGCGCATTTTAATATCTTCGTCAGTCAAGGTGTAAAAGTGTTACTGTCTAAAATGAAATTTAAACTAATACAGATTTCTATTTATTTCTGCATAATTATAAGCAACCACCTGACTTCCGGTAAAGTCAATACAAAGGACAAAAGAGCCGTTGATGAAAAAATCAAGGAATTGATGGCAAAACATCCGACGCTTCTTGGTCCTGACATTTATACTCAAGAGATTGTTCATGGAAAACTCGTCAGGGTTTATAGACAACCCAGTTCTTATGATGGCACAGACCCGTCTTTTCCTTCAGATCCCTCTCCTCCTGGTACAGGCCCTCCAGGTACAGGATGAATTTTAAGACAATTGATGTAAAATGATTGTAATAAAATAAAATTCCTAGTTATAGCATAATATCGATTGATGTTGTTGCTTGCTGAGTATACAACTTTTTGATAAAAATTTTAATTCTTTGCCATTATTTAAGTTATTTTGAACACATTTGTCACTTAAATTAATGTATTCACTTAATTTGAATGATAAAAAAAATACAAATTAAAATATTTAACTATTTTTTTATTACTGACATTAAAAACTTGCTTCAATTTTGATATAAATGAGTGCAATTTTCAATTTTACCTCAGTCAAGCAAAAGGCATTAAATTGCAGTGAAAATGAAGTTTTTGGTGATTTCCATTATTTTTGGTCTGGTCGTTTTATTAGGCTGTAATGAATCTGCTGCCAAAGTCAATGAAAAAGAAAAAAGAGCGGTCGATGAAAAAATCAAGGAATTGATGGAAAAACATCCAACGCTTCTTGGTCCTGACATTTATACTGAGGAAATTGTAGATGGAAAACGTATCAGAGTTAATAGACAAACATGGCATTATCCTTCCCCTTCTGGTCCTTCTCCTCCAACCGGTTCAAGTCCAGGCACAGGATTTTAGGACAGTTGATTTAAAAAGATTGAAAATCAAAAATTATTAGACAACCATATCCTTTCTATTCAACATTTCCTAGTTATAACATAATATTTACTGCTTGGAGAAAATACAACTTGTTGATAAAAATGTTAATTTTTTGTCATTATTAAAGTTATTTTGAACATTATATTAGTCACCATATATATTGTACTGAATCACTTGGTTTAATATTCATAAATTGAAAAAGTTAACTAAATTTGAATGCATGTCTAAATGATAAACAAAAATAAAAAACAAATAAAATATTTAATTTTTTTTTAATTCACAATAAAAACTTGCTTGAATTTCCATATAAAAGTGTGTAACTATCGAATTTTCTTCAGTCAAGCAAAAGGCATTAAATTGCAGTGAAAATGAATTTTTTGGTGATTTCCACGGTTCTTATTCTCGTCACTATTTTGAGCTGTCACGAATCTGCCGCCAAAGTCAATGAAAAAGACAAAAGATCAGTTGACGAAAAAATCAAGGAATTGATGACAAAATACCCAACACTTCTTGGTCCTGATATTTATAATGAAGAGATTGTGGATGGAAAACTAACAAAAGTTTATAAGCGATCCTACACTTCGTCATATCCATCAACTTATCCCACGGATTATCCAGGAACAGCTCCACCAGGATAAATATCATGCATTTTATGTTTTTGTTGTTTGAAATTTTATGAATTCTTTAAAAATCATCATAAAAGTGGAAATTTATTCCCAAATAAAAACTGCTGTTTTAACTTTTTAACTCTACCAAATTCGTTCCATTAAACATTTCCTAGTTATAACATAATACTTACTGCTTGCAGAAAATTAAATTTGTTGATAAAAATTTTGATTCTTTGTCTTTTTTTAAGTTATTTTGAACATTTTATTTGTCACCATAGTTATTGCACTACATCACTAAACTTAATTTGAATTTGAATGCATGACTAAATGATAAACAAAAATAAAAAATTTAATTAATTATTTACATTAAAAACTTACTTCAATTTGATATAAAAGAGTGCAACTATCAAATTTTCCTCAGTTTACCAAAAGGCATTGAAGTTAGAATGAATTTTATGGTAATTTCCATCATCTTTGGGCTCGTCCTTATTTTAGTCCATCATTCATGTGCTGGTAAAATCAATGCAAAGGACAAACGAGCAGTTGACGAAAAAATCAAGGAATTGATGGCAAAATACCCAACACTTCTTGGTCCGGATACTTACACAACTCAATTTATCGATGGAAAACTAACAAAAGTTTATAAGCGAACCACTTCAACATCTCCTACTTATCCTCCTTATCCAACTTATCCCACAGAACCTACAGACCCTTCATATCCAGCATCAGTTCCAACAGCATAAATATCATGTATTCTATGTTTTTTTGTTTAACATTTCATGAATTCGTTAAAAATCATCGTAAAAGTGAAAATTTATTGCGAAATCAAAAACTGCTGTTCCTTAAAAACCCCTTCATTTATACAGAAACTATTAACATTATATAAAAAAAAATATAATATTCTTGTCAAATAAATTACACTAAAAAAAAATATTTTCATTCAAATCTCAATTAAAACAAGCAGCATGTGTTTTATTTCAACAACAAAACAAAAAAAAAGAAATAAAACATCAAAAGTGGCATGAAACATGGTCAAGTGCATGTATTACACATATCAGCGTTCATCAACATCAAATAATACAAAAAAAAAAAATTAACACGAGATTCTTTTTTTTTTAATGTTAATTTCTTTTCTTGATATGTCTTGACTACTTAAGTACTCACACATCACCCATATTTCATGGTAATTATTCCAAACATATTCATTCATAAAGAAAAATTAATAATCATAATAATAATATTTCAAGTGAAAGTAAAAGCTGGCAATTAATGTCTTAAATATATCAAAACTGTGTGTACAGTGTTCATGTAGAACAAAAAAAAATAATAATTAATTTAATAAAAATATTTGCAATTTTTATTCATTGAGCCTTGATATTATTTGAAATGAGATAAAAAAAGAAAATTTTATACCTTGAACTTTGAAAGAGTGAAGACACGCCTTTGAGAGTATATTACTCCCTTTTCATGAAATTTATTACTAAACTTTTATTTATATTTTCAATTCAGGTTTGAAATAAATCAACGCTAACATCTCATTTATTATTTATTACACTTGCATATAATAATCATTTCATGAAATTTAACGAATTGGGTGGCATTTCATTTGAATAATGTTTAAAATAATAAAAAAAGATAATTTTAATAATAAAAGTAAAAATAAAAGAAGTTATCATAATAATAATAATATTAATTTTTGTTGGTGTACCTTCACTTTATGACATGCCACCATTCATTAACTGACAAAAAAAATCTTGTAATTTTTGATGCTTGTAAACATTATTTTTTCCCCTTTAAAAGAGAGTGACTGAATGCAAAACAGAAGATGTCTTGTAAATTTTTTTTTATTCAATTTCAATTTAAGTGCTGTTATCTCATTTAAATTTCACATAAAATATCATTTTAATCTGATTTAATTTCATGTTATTTTAAATGTTGATCTTGTTACTAATTTGTAATCAAAATTATTGTTAAGTTGCAACAGACTCGTGTTTTACTGAGAAAATTTTGAACATTGAGTTATCTTATAACAAAAAAATAAAACAAAAATTCTGATACAAGAAAGAGAAACGCGCCCTTCACTTGTGATCTGACCCAAAAATTAAATTGAATAAAATTCATCCTTTTCTCTTTTTTTTCATTGAAACGCAAAAATTTCAATCTCCATAACATAAAAAATGACGAAAAATACTTCAAAGGAATACCATTCCACAAAAAAAAATACGGAATATATAAAAATAATAATGAATTAAACCGAATTTGTCTTTTCATTTCAATTAATGTCAAAAACCAGTCACATCATAAAAAAAAATTTGGGTGCAAAAATAAATCAAGATAATTACAATTTATTCTTTTATCGATAAATAAATATATGCTTTGAAAAAAATACAAAATGTGAATTCATTGAACTTTAAAAGGATTTTATTGAACCTGATGTTTGCAACGGTTAAATTGCATGGGTAATTTTTTTAAAATCATGTTTTTCAGGAGGGATCTACCCAAGTTCCAAGTTCCGAAAATCATGTCTTTCAATCTTAAAGATATTTTGGGATCAAAAAGCTGGGACTCTATCATAACGTGAAAAATCACGTTCACAGTCCAGATTTTGTGTTGGTAATTTTTCCAACAATTTTTCATCAACAGATGTAAGGTTTGAAGCTCTACTGGATATGTCTTTCCCAAAATAATAATGTCTTCCTCTTTGACTAAAGAATTTAATGATTATATTTTTGATGAATTCTAAATTATTTAATTTTACCGTTCGAGAACACTAGCACAACCACTATAGAACAAATTTATCATGTATTTTACAACCGAATTGTCAACTTTTATCTTATATCTGAAATCCATTGAATATTTTTTTAATGCATCAAAGTTTTGATTTTTCAACCCATTATAAATGTTTTCCATTTCATTCACATAGTCTTTTTGATTGCTTTTAAAAACAAAATTTAAATAAGGAAGCAACAAGTTTTGAGTACAATAAGCAATAGCAGTCATAGCGTGTATAATAAAATCAAATTCTTAGTATAAATTAACAGCTAGGGCTAGCTTGTTATGAGCCTGCGATGTTTCACATAATTCCTTTAAATCGTCAATATTACTGAAAATATTTCACACATCATCCTGTAATTTTTTGCATAAGAATTATTCATTTTCATGCTTAACCCTCTTTAAACGAAAACTAAAAATATACTCAGGTGGTCGGATTTCAAAATAGCTGCCGTGTTAGAAACCATATTGTTTTTTTGAACTTCAATCAAAACTTTTTTTAAGATTTTGAATTGTGAGTTATAATTTTCTGGACAAATTATCTAGACAAACTAACTTCTTAGTTCATAGTCCTGCAGAGACATATTTTGAGATCTATTGGGTGGATCTTGACGAAATTCACGAAAACGCATCTTAAGTGAATCGATCCGTCAAATGAAATAAAAATCCTTATTCCCTTACCCAATCCCAGAAAAATATGTTAACTCACTTTGAGTTTGTCTTGATATGAAAAATCTGGCAATCGAATTTTTTTCATGTAATTAAGCCGTCGAAAACTTTAGGTCTATTAAAATTCCTTACGTTTTGATTGAAACATGAGGTAATTCAAGAAAGTAAAAAAAAGAACAAAACAAAATCAGACACTAATGGCTCATTACGATATTCTCATTTAATACTTCAAGGAAGAGAATACATTGAACAAACACACACATTAAATTTAATAATGATGAACTGGGCAACAATTCAATGAATTTGATTTTGGCATGCAATTTAAGTGGGCATAAGATAAAAATCAAAAGAATGTCAATTTAATCAAATATTTGCAGCATTTCAAATAACTTATGTAAGTGAATGAGTCATGAGATGCGTTAAACTTTACAACTTGATTTCTTGGAAAATGTGACCTCATTTCTATGAAGAAAAAAATGATCATCAATCTCTTTCTCTAATCAGAGATCTCAATGAAAACCAAACAAATCACCGTATAAATTAAATAGCCGTAAAAGAACAGTAGTTTTTTGTCTTTGTTAAACATCACAAAACACATGTACCTCGTGCATATCTATCATAAGAGATAGTGTTATAGAATTAGGTAAAAAAGGTGCAAAAGATTATCGTGCTGCGCCTTTGAGATTTTGTCCATGAATGCATTACCCTCAATGTGAATTAATATAAAATAAAAATAGAACATGAAAAAACAGTACTTGAAGAAGACAAGTTTATTACGATCTTAAACTGCTGCACTCCAAATACTTTTAACAAACCGATATAACGTGTGGTGTGTGTGTGCAAAAAGCGCATAGAACTCGATAATGATGATCATCATCGCATGCTAAGAAGAACGCGCAGCATGATCGTATGTACATAAAATTCAAGCATCTGATACATTTAATACAAGTACAACATATTTTATAAAATAGAATGAATTGAATTAGATTACAGACTTGTTTATCCAGATTTTAGTTGTACAAAGAAAACAAATCAGTTACATTAGAATGCACCGACCGACATAGTTTTTTCTTAAAATATTCCTTTTTAGCGGTAAGCACACACAAACACACACATTAAACTATGTACAAATATCTAGTGCGAATCTCAGCTGTCTGCTGGAATGAGAATTTATATTTTTCTTTATGTACCTTAAAAAAAATGTATAACCTGATTCTGTCTTAATTTTTTTTAAATGTATTTCATTTTATAAATACCTTTTTTTTTGCTTTTTATTCAAGTTCAATACTTATTTTATTCCGGTATTTTTTTTGTGAGCGCACATGCTTTTTTAACTTAATTTTTTTTTTGTTTTTGTTTTAAAGAATAACTCACAGAATAATAAAATGCATAATAAAACATAAGAAGATAAAACATAATGATAATATGCAGAACAACATGCAAGATTTTATGTTTCATTCACAAAAAAAAAATCAGCAACACAACAAAAAAAAGAGAAGGAAAAATATCACGTTTTTATGTGCAAGAATTGTAATCATAACATTGCAAATACAAGAGAAATGTTACAGTTTTTTTTGCTTTTTAATTCAATTTTTTTTGTGAGTGTGTTGCTTGAATTTATTATGATTATATGTTTGTGTCCTTTTAATTGGAATATTTTGGCTCAATGTAAATTTTTCTCTGAACATTGAAAATTTGATTCGAGGAGTGATTTTCTGGGATCATCAGACACTGGTCATATTTTACAAATTTTAACATTTTACGTCGACTATGGCGTGCAATGTCATGAAGTTTTACTCAGATACCGCAGAAATTTGCAAAATCGCGGAAACTTTCATAATCGCCAAATTTTCAGAAACAGCAGAAAATCGTGGATTTTTGAAAAACCGCTGAAAATTCTCAACTTCTAGGAAATCTTCAAAATTAGCCAAAAATTTCAGCGATTTTCGGAGTATGTGAAAATCCTGCGACTTTTCTGTAAAATCTGCAATTTTACTCAGCTTTGGCGATTTTTGATAATTACGGATTTTTTCAGTTATTTGAAAATTGAGCGATTTTACGCGGTTTTGAAAATTTTCGAGATCATGGAGGCTCTTTTCAATTCAAATTTCGAGGTTTCTTCTCTGTTCATCTTCAACTCTTTTGATATAGCAAATTTTTTTAAGAACGATGACTTAATCTCCATCATTCTTTCACTTGGCTTGAAAATTCATCATACACCTTGGCAAAATCTCTCTTAAATATTCAAATTATAATTAAGTTCATCACACCTTTTCATATAACATTCGACCATCTTTTGATCAAACACCTTTAAAACATTAAATTTAAAATATTATTTCCTGCATAATCATAAATTTATTTTTTTTTTCTTCTCTGCATAATCAGCGTTTCACATGAGTTTTGCCCTTAATTGATGGTTAAATTTGAAGAATTTTATCACAATTATTTTGTCTCTTTCCGTTTTATTTTTTACATATCACAACTGTGAACTGTGAATATTTTCACATTCATTATGATTCTATTAAAGGTTTTTATAATATAATTATCAAGTTTTCTATGTTCATTAAAATGAGAGAAAAGCAAGAAGTAGTGTAAAAGATTATTGTTAATTGATATCACTAATATGTGTATGATGTGTTTGCATGTGTATGAACACCGGCATTAAACTATTAATTATAACGTGAAATTGTTGTGTGAAGTTACTGGAACTGTAAAAAGGACTATCAGATCATAAGTAATTAGAGTTAAACATGCAATCTGAGTTTTATTATTATATAATAATTATTGCAGTGCACTGAAATAAGAGGAAAAATACTGAGAAACGATAAAATGTGAACATAAAATAAAAAATAACGTAATCTTGAATTATGATGATGTTTCAATTTTTTTGAGCTAATTAATATTTTAAAGTAAAATTCCATTGAAAATCGAATTAAATTACAATGTTAATAATAAGCAAATTATAAATTGACTAGACACACAGAGAAAGTATGATGAAGGTTATTATAAATAAATCACTCTTAAAAAAGAGATCATTTTTTTTTATAAAAAGAGTTCAACAATTTAAATCACCATCAATTATCGCACTTAAATACCATCAAAATGTTAAGTGCAATTTTTTTTTTAAACTCAATAAAGTACCATCAACCTATCAATCAATATTATTTACAATGATACATTAAATTTAAAAAAAATAGATAGATGAGTTAAAATATATTTTAAAATCTAGTTGCAGTGATATGAAATTGGATATATGTCAGTTAGATACCCCTCGGATAAGTAAAACGAATGATATGTTTTCACTTATGATGATAAATAAATTTTAATTATAGTGATTACGATAATGTGAATTTTTTATGGTGTAGAATTAAAAGTACGAAGCATGAAATTATGTTTTCTTCATCATTATTATTTTATAGTTTTATTGATGTTTTCATACATTAAAATTTGTAATTCGATGATTTTAATTTAGTTTTTTTAACATTTCTTTAATTTAATTCAATGATTGTTGAATCGTAAGAACACATAAACCTACTTTTTAATTCATTTTGTAGTGAAACAGACATTTTATGAAGCAAATTGTGAATTTTTGTATGAAAAAAGTCAATTCTATGAAAATAGTTGAGCCGATATTTTTACTATATAAAAATATCTCTCTTGCTCTCTTTCTTAGATTTGAAATACTCTCATTATTCCTCTTGTTCTTACATTCAGAATTCTCTCATTATCTCTCTCGTTCTTACATTCAGAATTCTCTCATTATCTCTTTCGTTCTGACATTCAGAATTCTGTCATTATCTCTCTCGTTCTTACATTCAGAATTCTCTCATTATCTATCTCGTTCTTACATTCAGAACTCTCTCATTATCTCTTTCGTTCTGACATTCAGAATTCTCTCATTATCTCTCTCGTTCTTACATTCAGAATTCTCTCATTATCTCTCTCGTTCTTACATTCAGAATTCTCTCATTATCTCTCTCGTTCTTACATTCAGAATTCTCTCATTATCTATCTCGTTCTTACATTCAGAATTCTCTCATTATCTCTTTCGTTCTGACATTCAGAATTCTCTCATTATCTCTCTCGTTCTTGCATTCAGAATTCTCTCATTATCTCTCTCGTTCTTAAATTCAAAATTCTCTCATTATCTCTCTCGCTCTTGGGTTTGCATTTGTTTCTCGAAATCATATTTCACTCTTTCTCTTTTGGCTTTGAATTTCTCGCACTATTTCTGTAAGGCGCGGATTCGGATTTCTCTCATTTTCTCTTCTCTCCAAACCCAAACCTAAAAATTCGATATCCTTTCATACAAAGACGTGAATAAAATTATATTCCGATCTCTTCAATTTCGAACCAGTTTCACCTAATTTCCTTCTCACCATGCATTAATTACTTTTCTCACTCTAAAATCCAACTCAACTCCATTTAATATTAATAAATATTCAAAATATTATTTATTTTAAACAAACCAGACATTATTTATTAAACAAATTTGCAGTAAATTCTCATTCCATCTGTTATATTTGCTCTTTTTTATGAATCAGCAGCCTCTTTCACGGTTTATTTTTTTAATGACTGATAACATAAATAAATTTTGTTTTACTGCATTTTTATTTATGTTTATTTGATTATTTTTTTTGTGTATCTTACTCTCTTGAAATGAAAAAAGCAGTCACACAATTAAATCTTGTGTGGCCTCAATTGTGATATTAAAAATTAAAGAAAAAAAATAATCACGCAATTATTGAGATTAAAATAATAATAATAACGATAATTTTTATTATCAATTTATGCTTCATTTTAAAATGCACATAAATCTGCGAATTAAATTCAATGAATATTTGGAATGGAATTGATTAAAATTAATATTTTTTTTACACTTTTTTTATTTGCAGATACCAAAGATGAGACAACTCATATTCATCAAAATAGGAGTGTAAAATAAAAAAATTAGGATTAAAATCGTATAAAACACATTGATTTTTAATATTAAGGAAACACAATCAAAGAATAGGAAAATGTTGATTTTAGGTATGGATTAAAATTGTTTGACTTCATGAATTTTAGGAAATAATTTTTTTTATGTACTTTATTTTACAGGAAATGATTATCTCATAATGCGTCGAAGTCGATGGAAATCCACAAATTCGTTGATACTGTTTTCAGTATTTACAATAATTTTATCACAATTATGTCAACTAATAACTAGTCAAAATTATCAAAATTATAAAATAAATCCAAAACCATGTACAGTTGATAAGCAAGAAGGTACCTGCATGTTTGTGTGGGAATGTATAAAGTCTGAGGGTGAACATATTGGAATGTGTATGGATTCCTTTATGTTTGGATCGTGTTGTGCCCATAATGCATCCTCAAATGTGATTATACCTGCATCATCTTACAATACACCAATAATACATAAACCATCATATGTTAATAAGTATAAGCCATCAAATTATAATAATAGGCCAAATGTTAGGTAATAAATATTTTTGTCTCACTCTTAACTTCTTATATTAAAATTCTTTATTGCATTGCATTAAAATAGTGCCAGTACATCAATACTTAGGCCTAACGGTAGTGGTATGGTTGTTATAAGACCAGGCAATAATTTATATAATCGTCCATATCATACGAGATCAACAACTTCAACGACAACCACAATAAAACCACCATTATTTATAAGTAATGAGGTGATACAACAAAATGATTTACAGGCTCAAAGTAGTATAGCAACAGGTATTTAATTTCATACAAACAATTTCAATATAAATATTTTAAATTCCATTACAATATTTAGCATCATGGGCGACTGCTGGATGGCAAGTGACAACACAACCGAATTTCATTACAAAACCAAAACCGTCACAATGGGACAAGGTAACACCAGCAAAACAAAAACCGAAGCCCACTAAGAAACCAATTTTGTCTGGAACGAATTATCAAAGTACGAGACGTCCAACGACGCAGAAACCAAAGCCACAGGTACGCTTAAAATGATGCAGAAAAAAATTTAATATTAAATTTTCCATTTTTTTTTCTTTGAAAGACGAAACCGACAAAAACGACAACATTTTCACCTCCAACCACAACAACAACATCAACTACCACAACGACGACGACAACCACAACAACGATTCGTCCATACCCTAATAACAATTACAACAATCCAATTCCAAACACATCGCGACATCCATTACCATCAACATCCACTTTACCACCCCAAATCTTAAATGAACCAATTCCTGATCCGATTCGCATCAAAAACGGAGCTTACACTGTTTCGGCATCAAGGACGACTGAATGTGGTGTGCCTACAGTTCAAACACGACCTGAGACACGAATCGTTGGGGGTAAAAATGCACCATTTGGAAGGTGGCCATGGCAAGTGTCTGTACGTAGAACAAGCTTTTTCGGGTTCTCAAGTACACATAGATGTGGAGGTGCTGTCATCAATGAACAGGTCTGTAAATTGCAATTTTCTTGTCGATTTCATTGAATTTAAATTAAATATAAATATTTTTATTAGTGGATTGCAACGGCTGGACATTGTGTTGACGATTTATTGACATCACAGATCAGGATACGAGTAGGAGAATATGATTTTAGTCATGTGCAAGAACAGTTACCGTATATTGAACGTGCTGTTGCGAAAAAAGTGGTGCATCCAAAATATAATTTCTTTACATATGAGTATGATTTGGCACTTGTCAAATTGGATCAACCTCTCGATTTTGCACCACACATAAGACCAATTTGTTTGCCGGCTACGGAAGATTTATTGATCGGACAAAATGCAACTGTAACGGGATGGGGGCGGTTAAGTGAAGGGGGAACATTACCATCAGTATTACAAGAGGTATGAAAATCATGAAATTAATAATAATAACATTTAATAATACAATAACCTTAAAATCATAGGTCTCAGTTCCAATTGTCAGCAATGATAAATGTAAAACGATGTTTTTACGTGCAGGACGTCACGAATTCATCCCTGAGATATTTTTATGTGCTGGACATGAGTTCGGTGGACAGGACAGTTGTCAAGGTGATTCAGGAGGACCACTTCAAGTAAGATTCAAATTTATTCAGCAAAATTTAAAGTCTTATCATTTCGTTAAATTTCGCAGGTCAAAGGCAAAGATGGACGATATTTCTTAGCTGGAATCATCAGTTGGGGTATTGGATGTGCAGGTAAATAAAAAATTTCTTTTAATTAAAATGTAATTAACTTAAAATTATTTCATTCTCCAAATAACAGAGGCAAATCTACCAGGCGTTTGCACCAGGATATCTAAATTTACTCCATGGATATTGGATACAGTGACATTGCCGTTCTAACCAAGAAAATGCCGAAAAATCTGACTTGTGTGCCACCACAATGTAAATTTTGTATAAAATTAATGATGATTAAAAAAAATTATAATCAAATTATGTATTTTATTTAAAATTCTTCTATAATTCATGGTGTAAAAAGAAATAAATTATAAAATATCTTTATGAAAATGTATAATAAATTGTTATCAAATGAATGATGTTAAATTATTATTTTTATTAAATTATAACTGTAAATTTTATTAAAAGAAAGAGAGAATTAGAATAAAAAAAATTATTATTCAAATCCCTGTTTTGTATTCATTTAAATTGAATGGATTTGATTTAAAGTAAGAAGAACAGTAAAAGCATTAAAATATCAACAAAAGACCAGACGTTTCCATTCATGGTCTGGGTTTTGTGATGGAGGCGACTAGTATTTTATTAAATTTTATATGATTTTTTTTTAATTTCTGAGAGAACTTAATTGAATTCGTTGAAGTTACAAGAGTTCAACATGCAAGATATAAAAATAAAATCAAAAGTGCTTACACTTTTGCTTACATCACCATTCTATTGAAATATAGATGGACTTACTATCGCATTTACATTAATATTTTCAAAAGATATGGAGATTTAATGGTTTTTATTTTTATAAACATTTTTGTCGTATAAAAAGAAGTCTCCGTATGGATTTCACATAATGGAAGCATTTTGGCATTTTGTTTTGAAAAATATTTAGGGGCATGCGATTGTAGGTCCATCTGGTGGACTGTCAAAATCAGCTTTTGTGTGTCAAAAATTAATCAAAATTTGCATGAAGATAAAGTTTATTTTATTTTTTTATTCCTAAATTTAATCAATTTCCAAGAATAGAGAAGTCTTTTTCTTATCACAACATAAAATATAGTTCTTTCGGATCCTGGGAATAGTTAAATTACCTTCAAAATGATAAAGGAACGCGATTTACTTCGAATGTTAAATCAAGCATATGTGAGTGTTTTTGTATTTCTTTTATTGTCTGGAAATTTAAATATTAATTTATTTTTCATTAAATTATTTTGCAGTATAAACAGCCTGAGGCAACTAAAAAGGATATAATGGAAGCTGTTACTATGTACAGGGCTTTGGATGTACTCACAGAAAAATTTGGTAAAATTAATAAAAAAAAAAAATAAATTTTGTTGATGACTCATATTTTTTTTTATTGAAATTTTACTTCATAGTTTTCAATGATGGATCATCAAAAGATCTTGTAAATCTTCAGGGCACAATTCCAGTTGTTTACAAAGGAAATACGTATCACATACCTGTGTGTCTCTGGATTGTCGATACACATCCGAGCAATGCCCCGATGTGTTACGTGAAACCAACCCCTGATATGCACATAAAAGTTTCACGATTTTGTGATCACAATGGAAAAATCTACTTGCCTTACTTACATGATTGGCAACCAAATGAATCGGATTTAATTGGATTGATTCAAGTGCTTATTATAACATTTGGTGAATATATGCCTGTTTACTCGAAACCCAAGACCGCAGCACAAACCACACCGTATCCAGTGTCACAACCGTACATGCCACCAACAGTTAATCCTGGGAGTGCTGGCTATCCAGGTGCATATTCGGCAAATAATCAACCTGGAGCATTTCCTCCTTATCCAACTGGAAATGCATTTGGAGGATATCCGGGAGTGTATCCACCAGCTAGTAGCACAGCAAGCAACACGCCATATCCATCGTTTCCTTCAATGCCTACACCATATCCACCAATGGGAGGGCAGGCAGCAGGAGGATACAATCCAAGCTATGTAAGATGATATTTTTTTTAATTTCAAGCAAAGTTTACGAACGGAAATAAATTTTTAGAATCAGGGCACCGGTACAATCACAGAAGAGCACATCAAAGCATCTCTCATAAGCGCTGTCGAAGATAAAGTTAGACGTCGTTTACAGGAACGTGTTAATCAAATACAAGCCGAAATTCAAACACTAAATCGGACAAAACAGGAACTCACTGAAGGCCAAACAAAAATCAAGGAAATTATTTCAAAATTAGAGGCAGAACACGCTGAAATGACACGAAACTTGGAAACGCTCAAGGAAAAGGATGCTGAACTGGATAGATGCCTTGAGACAATTGAAAAAGCTGGAGAAATTAATATTGATGATGCAGTTATGACCACAACTCCACTTTATCGACAGTGAGTGTTAAATTCTGTTCAAATAATTTCCTCCTAATTATTTTAAATTTTTATTTTTTAAGATTATTAAACGCTTATTGTGAAGAAGCTGCCATTGAAGATGCTATTTACTATTTAGGGGAAGCATTGCGAAAAAATGTGATCGACTTGGAAGTTTTCCTTAAATATGTGCGTCAGTTAGCTCGAAGGCAATTCACATTACGTGCTTTAATGCAAAAATGTCGACAAAAAGCTGGACTCGCTTGTTAAAATTTATTTTTGTCTTATAAAAATGTATAAAAAAAATTATTACTCACTTCTACCCTATTAAATTTAAAGTAATTACGATTAAAAAGAATTATTATATACGAATTATTCAAATAGAATATGAATAAAAATGCAGTTTAAAGTGAATTATGTTTTATTAACCTTAATAAAGTATTCAGTGAGCACACATAGAAAGTAAAAATCGTGATAAATTTGGAATTGAGAAGTCATCCGGGTTGAATTGAAGCATCTTAAACATAAATCCCCACACTTAGTAACAAAAACAGGACTCCAAATCCAAGGAACACTGCACCAAATAAACTGATGAGCAATTCTTTGAAAATGACACTACTTTCCTTGGCAGCTTTTGCTCGAGACATTTCAAATACGAAAAACCAGGCTGTGAAAAAGATTCCAATCGCTGTTAGAATCGTAGCGAGGTGTGGAAATACAGCTGGATTGATTGGTGATACGTGTCTGACCATTGATTCCATTTTTAATTTGTGTCTATTCTGGAAATTAATGAAAAAAATGATGATAATAATGGCATCAAGAAATTAATTATTTATTTCTAAATTGATCAATTAACTCATCAAATTTGATACGTGAAACATTTTCAAAGTTATTACAAGAACGTTTTAGTTTGATCAAAATTAATTATTTGATTTTTTCAATTAATTATCGTGAAAATTAAAATTAAATCAATATATTTGAGTAAATTATGCTTTATTTTTAAAGAAAAACGATGATTTACCTTTTATATCTCCTCTAATTCACTTAAAATTCAATAAAATCCCAATCAAATTTAAATGTTTACTCTTTTGAAACTTACGTGGCTGCCGGAATATATCTTAACCCTTCACTTACTGTTTGGGTTAAAAAAAATATTAAACCATTATTTACCTAAAGTGACAGCAGTGAAAAAGTGTCAGAGTTTAAGGAGGAATCATCAGAGTAAAATCAAATATTAATTCATATTAATCATAAATTTGACAGGATCTGAAAAAAGTAATCAGAATCTTTAAATGTTTCCCCATATAAACGTAACAGTCAAAAATGACATTTCCCACTTTACGTCGAAGGGTTAATTTTTGACGTTTCAACTGTCAAACAAAATACAAAAAAAAATGTTTTGAAAAAAAAGCGAGAAGTTCAATTAATACCAAAAGTTAACTTAAAAAATGTTATAAAATTAAAAGGAAATCCAGAATAGAAAATTTGATGGTAAGCAACTCAAACAAAGATTTATAATTGAACTTTAAACATCTTATAGAAAGGCAAATTTCTTAATTTAACAAAATTGGCTGAGATATTTTTGGATTTCCCATATAAAAATGGCAAGAAAGTTGGACAAACATGGATGAAATATTTCTCGTAAACGAAGCATGTGTGGTCTTATACTGATATCCAGTAAAAGGCACGATTTGAATATTGATTTTAAATAAACATAACATCAAAATACATTTTTTAATTCAGTCCGAAAGAAGAAATTTAATATCAATTTTTTTCGCTTTGAACTTGTAGTGCCTATCAAATTGATTGCAACATAATATAATTTATTCATTGTATCTCCATTTTCTCTCTTCTTTTGTTTAATTATAGAATTGATACAAATTGCATCAATCTGTCCAGATTACCAAAAAGAATTATGGAAAGTCTAGAAAGTGATTCTCTTTCCGTTGAGAATCAAAATGAAAAATGTTTGGCCGAAGATGTAACACAAAACATCAAAAATGCAGCAAAACAACGTCTCAAGGCCATTAAATTAATTAATGAAATATCATCGTCTCCCGTTAATTTGAAAAGTGATGGTGGTATTTCACATAGTTTGTATAGTGACGAAGAACTTGAACCAAGTGAGATAATTAGAATGGACGATAATGAAGAGGAAAAAAATTCTGTTAACAAAGCAGATGATAATGATGAAATGAATTGTAGTGCGAAACGTTTATATCGCACTGAACGCACTAAGAGTACAGATTCCGATTTAAGTGAAGGTGAAATTGTGGATGATGATGATGATGAGGAAGTTCCTGTCAAAATACAACCCGATGAAAAGAAAACAGAAAAAGAAGACGAAAATAAAGCTAAAAATGTACTTGAATCATTTGGGAATTTCAATCAGCAAGAACAATTTCAACGAATGCAATCAAATTTTCACAATAATCGTCCAGTTTTTGATTTAAGACAACGAATACAAACACAAAGAGGACGATTTAGAGGGAATTTTCGTGGACGGGGTTTTGGCAATAGAGGTCGAGGTTCAATGAACAACCGATTTCAACGTAGACGATCTCGTTCACAATCACCATACAAACGATCACGATCACCACGTTCACCAAGAGACAGAAAATCGAGAAGTAAATCCTCTGAAATTAAAAGTACGAATTCGTTGTTAACTGAAATAGCGTCGTCGTTGAAAAGTGAATCAAGTGCAGGAAAAACACTGAAAGAAAAATTAAAACTTGGATTGTCAAAAGACAGGGATAAAAAACATGAAAAACGTAAAAGTCACAAGCATGGCAAGAAAAAGGATAAGAAAAGTGAAAAGAAAATTAAACCATATCTCATTGAACAAGCGAAAAAATTGACAACTAGTGATATTGATGATTGTCCAGATATAATTGACTTGAAGCGTCAAATAATTGATTTACAAGCAGAATTAGCCAATCCATTAATTCATGAAAAGCCAACAGAAAAGCTTGACAAAATTTTACCGAAATTAGAAGATTCAGAACCTAAAACACCCCCCACTCCACCTCTTCCCGAAATGTTATGTAAAGACAAAGAAATTCAACCAGACAACAAAATCACATGTGACGCGAAAATCCAATTAGAAAAAAAATTATCAGAAGAAAAAACACCAATTAAACAAAATGACGTGAAACCTAAAGTTGAGTCAAGCGAAAAGAAATCAGAGAAAATTTCATCATCAGAAAAACATAAACATGAAAAATCTTCTGATAAAAAGGACCACAAACCACACAGAAGTCGATCGAGGACTCCAAACAATTTCAAAGAAAAAAAATCGAGTCCTGATAGGAAAAAAGATCAAAAATCTGCTAACAAAATGCATAGAGACCAAAAACATGACAAGTAAGTATTTTTTTTATTTAAATTATTTTTACGAATTAATTTTTTTCTCTCTAAAATCAGGCGCTGTTGCATTTATATGAAAGATGGAAGTACAAGAGAAATCCCATTTGCCTTAGTAAAGTAAGTAACGATTTTTTTAAATTTTATTTTAAGACTGAATTCAATAAAAAATGATTTTACAGTTACACTAAAACACTGCCAAAAATTATGTATTCATCGAGACAAATTCTTGATCCAAATCAGAAAGCTGACAAAACAATCAAAATTCCAGATGCTTCATTAAATGCTAACCGAGAAAAAGTTGTGAAAGAAAAATCGCCTCATATATCAACAGATCACAAAGCAAAAAATCATGAAATTCAGTTACCGTCAAGTAAAACCAGCACAGAATCCTCGAATAATAAGAAAAATTATAGTATTAAATCGCTAGAAGATAAGACACGTAAAGATGAAGCACCAGGGAAACAAAATCACAAGCAAAATGAAAGAACTGACCGTAAGAGCCGATCTCGAAGTCTTAAACCAAGCAGTATTGTTGATAAAAAGTATAAGAGAGACGAAAGTCATAAAGACTGTGAAAAGAAATCAATAGAAGTACATTTAAAGAGTGATGATGACAGTAAAAAAAGAAAAACCGTTAAATCTGTTTCTCCAAATCGACGTGATCCGAAAATTAATGTTAGAAAGTCAGATGAAAAATGTGATTCCAAGTCATATTCAAAGAAATTAGATGAGGAACGTGATGCTAAATCTCATCATAGAAAATCGGATGAAAATAAGGAAAAACGTGACCGCAAAGATTCGTCATCTTCTTCTAGTAAACGTACTTCAGACCCAAAAAAATGTGATGATCGACAAAAATCACATGAAAAACAGTTAAATGACAACAAATCAAAAAAACCTGACAGGTCAAATTCAAATTCACACAATGACTCTAAAAAGCCCTCATCAGCTTCAAAGGAGTCCGATAAACATCATTCTACTAAAAATAATCATGTGATCCATTCAGATGACAATAATAAAATCATTAAACGTGATTCTCATCGTAATCCATCGCCCCCACCACCATCAAAATCGAAAGAAAGTAATCGAAATGATTATGATCACCCTAAAAATAATAACGAATCATCTTCATCGAAATCACCACACAAGAGCAAAACTCATAAAAGAACTGAAATTAAACCGACTTTATCATTTTTGGATGATTTAGAAGAAGTACAGGGATTGGCTCCAGTTAAAGATGAAAGTCCACCAAAAGTTGAAATTAAATCTCAAGAAATATTGCAAAAGCCTGATCACAGTATTAAAATTGAGTTGCAATGCAAACACGACAATAAGATCGAAGTTGATGAAGATCGCAAGTCAAACACGGAAAAATATGCTGAAATGTTAAAGAAAGTTGAAAATAAGGTGGAGGAAATTCTTGCACCACTTTCAGCAATTGAAAAACTTGCAATGGATCGTAAATCGCTGAAACCCGAAGATTTGTTGAATAAAATGATGGCAATGTTCACACCTGAGAAGAAAAATTTAGTTGAAGATGCAACTTCAATAGAACAGGACAAAACAATTGAAAATGTAAAAAATTCACTTTCATTTACTTTATACGATCCAATTGATGCTGAAATAGTTAAAAGTGATAAAAGTTCAATGAAAAATGAAGTTAAAGTCGAAAAAATTGAGCCAAAACTCCATGAAACATCAACGATTTCAACACCAATGGCTGTGAAATTGGAATCTGAGTACGAAACTTTTATTAATAGTTTAGTGAATATTGATGATAAAATTGATGTGGTCCAGAAGCCACCTTCAATTGAACCAAAGAAAAAAATATCCCGTTCTTCATCACAGTCCACAACAAGTTCACACACATCTGGCACAACAACAACCTCAAGCGAGAGTTCATCATCAAGCTCATCTTCAAGTAGCAGCAGCAGTTCTAGTGGTTCTGAATCAGATTCAGATTCGAGTGATGAAAGTGAAAAGCAAAAGAAGAAGAAAGTCAAAAAATTACACATTACAAAGAAAACTGAGAAAATTGAAATCAAAAAAGATTTATCAAGTCCATCAAAAACACCACCGAGACCTACTTTGACAGTTGATCCAACTCCGAAAATTGATGAGCCTGAAAATAATTCAAATACTCCAAAAAAACCGAAATTGGTTCCATTACCTGAACATCGAGAGGTTCCAATTAAAATTCAAATGAATGTGGTGCAGAAAGTCTATACAATTAATAAGCACATGAACACAAGTGAAATTGGGGTGAGTCAACATTTCATTTTTATTTTCATT
This sequence comes from Culicoides sonorensis, assembly GCA_900002565.1. Lineage (NCBI taxonomy): Eukaryota > Metazoa > Arthropoda > Insecta > Diptera > Ceratopogonidae > Culicoides > Culicoides sonorensis. The sequence continues at coordinate 227,289 of LN483425.1, forward strand.
TTAAATTTTACATGTCATGTACACTTGAAATGAGATCCAAAACAGAAATAGGACAATCTTTGAATAGTTTGTCACAAGGTTTCCCCTCTTTTCCAGCCTTTTCTGCATATTTGAATTCATGATGGACATTTTTGAGAATTTTATCACTTGAAGTAGATGGTCTGAAATGAAAAACCAATATTTTGATTTAAATTAAACTCTTATGCTTTCAAGAATTAACTTACGTGAAGATTACGTGCAATAATTCGCCTAAAATTCCACTGTAATGTGTAAATGTAACGGTTGAAGCTTCACATATAGCGCGCAGGACACATAATTTTCCAGGATGACCTTGACTAAGAAAAATTAATTAAATTTATATCAAAATTGTGTAATTTCATCAAATTTCACTTACTTTTGAAGTGCTCCAATCATCATGTCGTATAAAGTCCATCTTGAATTATATGCTTTATCTTGTGATTTTCTCCAATTTTCCACATAATTTTCATCCTCTAGATTTTCGATACTGGAAAAGTCAATTTCCTCGTCATATCTTTCAATTGTTTGGCTATTCTCGGCAATTTCTCGTCTTTTTCTTATAAAATCTGTTCGATTTAATCTCTCTTCAATTTCATCTGCAAGAATTGTTTCATTTTTCAAAAACATTGGAATCAATTGTTGTACGTTATAAGGCACGTAATAAACACCCCGTAAAACGTAACCCGTTGTAACGGCAATTTGAGGTAATGTTAATGGAATTCCAACTCCTGCTACAAATTGGAGTCGAGTGGGCTCAGTTCTTGGGAAAATCAAAAATCGCTTTGATATTGCATGTGATTGAATTGAAAAATTTGGATTTAAAATCCATAACATTAAAAATGATAAAAATTTCATGATCTGAACGGGTTTAGGATTGGGCTTTAACTGAGCTGATAAAATAATTTCAATAATTTAAAATTTTTTAAAAGTTGCCATTAATTGGGTGTTAATTATTTTTTTTATTGGGGAATCACTAATTAATTAAAAATTATATACCATTAATTGTAATTTCTCTTTTCTTCCGCAAAAAATCCGTTCGATTCAATCTTGTCCATATCTCATCGGATAAAACGGTCTCATTTTTCAAAAACATTGGCACATATTGCTGAATATTCCACGGCAAATAATAATTTCCTCTGATCACATAACCAGAAATAACTGAAATTTCCGGTAACTCCAATGGGATTCCAACTCCAGCCACAAATTGATGACGCGTCGGATTAGCACGAGGGAATAAAAGATACCTTTTGGATCGAGTCACCTCCATTCTGGCTAATGCCAAATAATTTAACAAAAAATACAGTTTTATTGCGATAAATTTGACTTCCATTATAGAAAATATCAAAGTAGGAACTGATCGAATGCAGTTTTTGCATTAAAATGCATTTTTGCATTCAATTAGCATTTAACAACATTGTATGCAAGACACATTTTACTGTTAAATGATGGATTGTGTTAACACTTAGTTCACGAATTTCATTTCTATGCAACTTTTCTTGTTCTAATGATATATTTTTTTTGTTCTTTTTTCTTAAAATAGACGGTATTCGATTCGACTAAGGATGACAAGGAAGATGAAAAGAAAGTTAAAAAGTCTTCGGATGTGAAAAAAAGAAGCAGATCAACGAGTCCTGGTAAGAAATCATCCCATGAAAGTAAGAAAGTGAGTTCACGAGATGGAAAGAAAGAAGATGAAAAGAAATCAAGTAAAACTCGATCACGAAGTCGAAGTAAAGAACGTAGAAAGAGTCCTATTCGAAGAACAAGCCGATCGTCTAGTAGAGATCGTTTCAAGAGACGTAGAACTTCATTAAGTCCAATACGGAGTCGAAGAAGATCTAGAGATAGGAGTTATCGTAGATCAGATAGTAGAAGTCCAAGAAGAAGAACAAATTTAAGAAGATTTAGTCCGCGTCAACATCGTCCAAGGTCACCTAGAACCCCTGAAAGTCCGAGAAGTAATAAAAGACCGCGAAGTCCTCGATATTCAAGATCTCGAAGTGGTAGCAGAAGTCCGTATCGTAATCGTTATGGAAATAGAAATCGTTACGATGATTATTGTAGACCTCCATCACCTCAGAGTGACACAGAATCTCCCGTTGCAGGATTTAAACGTAGTTTAGCTGATTCAACCATAAGTGATGCAGAATTAGAGCAACAACAACTATTCAAGATACAAACTCACATGACAACTGAGGGATTTTATTCGTACATGGATCCAGATTGCCAACAAATGCCTACCGGTGAAGTTAATGCATCACCAAGAAGAATTTCACTAGATGATCGTATCAATATGGCACTTGGCCAAAATCCAGATCAACCACATAAATATGGTTATGGGCCAATGAATGAAGAGTATCGTTATAATCAACCTTACAATCAAATGAATGGTCCTCCTGGCCATTTTCCACCTGGGCAACATCATCCTCAGCATCCACATCAATTGCAATATCGCTACGATCCCGCTGTGTATAATGAGGCTCCACATCCATCTCATTTTGATCCAAATATGCCACAATATCGTTATGATTATCCACCGCAACATCATCAAATGCAAAATCGAGGTCCTCCCATGATGGGTGGTTATGAGCCACGAAATATTAAACCATTGCAACAAGTTCAGTTCATGGCAAATAATCAGGGTGTTGTTCAAAAAGGAAATGTCCTCGAAATTGTACCAACAGCTGATCCAAGTCAAATGATGTCACAGGAATTTGACCAAGCTAATCAAAGTGCACAAACGCAACCAAAGAAAAAACTCGTGTTCACTGCCGAGGAAATACAAGCACGGAAAGAAAGAAAACTTGAATTACGGAAAAAACGTAAGTCGGAACGTGACAAGAAACGTTTGGAAAAGAAGATGCGAAAAGAAAAATTGAAATTAGAAATCAAGCGACTTGTGAGCATGGGTGTTAAAGATGAAATTTTATCGAGTGAAGAAGATGTGCCATTTGATGATATTGCGAATAAAGGCATTTATGGTACAAAAGATCGTGGAATTTTAAAACAAGAGGAGGCGTAAGTTGAATTTATTTGTTCAAGTCAAAAAATAATTAATTCTTAAATAATTAATCATTCTTTTTCACAGTCCTCCAAAAACTGTCAAAAAATCAGTTAAATTTGCTGATGGAATCCTACCAGGTGATGGAAGCTCATATTCTGATGATGAACCCAAAGCGGATGAGTCACCAAGTTTATTGAATATCAGTGAAAAAAGGAAGAAAAAGTTACATAAACGTAAGAAGAATCGTAATTCTGATAAGACTGAGAAACAAAAGGTAAAATTTGTAAAATATGCAAAACTTTTAAATTCTAATCTAATTTTCATTTTAACAGAACTCAACACAAGAATTGACACCATTCCCGATTGAACAAAACATTTCACCAGAATTGGAAAGAGCTCCCCCACCTCCACCCCCGGAAGGAAATCCACCTCCAGATTTGCAACAACCTCGATATCTGTTTCCAGAACGTGTTCCCATGTTATTTTTTCATTTGTTTCGACCAACTCATTACCAGCCAGCTCCTTATCATATGCATCCTAATCAATTTCCAGGACATCCTGGTTATCATCCTGCAAATCCAAGCCCACAACAATCTCCTGCAATTTCAATGAATTCCCAACAACCGCAACAATTGCCTCCAGCAATGAATAAATTAACTCCGAATAGTCGTGTCAACCAGCTACCACCCACATTTTTGACTAATAAAATGCAATGACATGAAGAAGAAGAAGAACGAGAAGAATTCTAGATGAAAGAATTTTAGTCCTGTAAAAATTTATACTGCAGCAATATATATCGATGAAAATCGTTTAAATTTATATTTTTTTAAGTACAAAGATATCATTTCAATTAGTTTGAATTTTTTTGTAAAATATATAGAAAATTTATATTCTCTCTTATAAATTTAAATAAATAATTACTGAAGTCGAATAAAAATTTAGAAGTAAAAACGTTTTTATAATGCTAAAAATGGTGGTTTTTGATGTAAAATTGCACTATTTCGATGCATTCCAAGTTTCCGTGATGCCATGAGAGTGTGTCGTCTAAGGGCTTCTTTTATTTCTTGAACTGTAATTGGTTTAACGCCATCCGCTCCACGACCTTGAGTAACTTCCGGGCATAGATGTAACATGGTAAAGGAAGCTCCAGATGATGTGACCCGGTCATATGGTTCAACTGTTTTTCTGTTATTTGAATTTAAACGTGATAAAATACAATAATCAACGATTGTTCCAATTGTTTCATGCGCTAAAAATGCCAGGATTGTAAGGACTTTTGGTACAAGTATTATCTCATTTGGCACTTTTAACCAATCACGCATTCGAGTCTTCATTAAATTTGAATTTCGTCCTAAGAAGGAGGTACGACGTGCTTCATTGTATTCCTGATATTGAGCGCCTGGTGCTAAAATCTGTGAAATTCTGTCGGCACGGAATATTCTTCGAGTTTTTTCCTCGTCAAATTTCTCTGTTAATTCAATGTCAGATTCGTCATCTGATTGTTCAAATAAAGTTTCGTCATCAATTCCCTGGTAACGATCACCAAGCATATCTCTCACACGTTTCTTGAAGAACTGTAAATCTTTCAGATATTTCTTTAATCTCATTATTTTAGTTGGATTTTTACGCATTAAAAACTCAAAGTCCTTTGGACGTGGTTGCGGCTTTCCCGTGTGTTCAACCGCAATATCAACAGCTTCTTGTAAAATTCCCTTCAATTGACTGTTCACTACTTTTTCAATCAGGATTACAGATTCACGGATTTGATATTTGGTTTCAGCATCACCAAATCCTCTCATAATATTCGCAACTTCATTGTAAAACACTGGCAAGTAATCACTGTCCTGATTACCTTGTGTTAGAAGACTTGTGATAGCAGAATTAGAATTACTACGAATTGTTTTTTTATTCATTTTAATTGAAAAGTTTGTTATTTTATTATTGTGATGTATTTTTTTTAAACATTGAATGACGTTTCAATGCACTAATGCACAATTTTTGTTATGAAGGTCATTACAAATTAATTTCGAGTTTCAATTTTCTAGACAAATCTCTTTACTTTGAGCAACTTGAAACATGATCGAAATTGGCCTTGCTTTTCCCATCTCAAATTATTCGTTTACTTGTCATTTTGAACAGAAATTTTCCTTCAACTCATTCATATAAGAAATAAATTTTTTGGTTCCTAAAGAAAGGAAAATTTAAAGAAATTCAAAGACTTAAGTGTGGAATCACAACAAAAAGTTAAATTATTACATTTTAACGGGGCAACCTTGAAATGGAGGTGATTGAGACTGTGACAACCGAGACCAAATTAAAGAAAAAAGCGAAAAAGAAAAAGTCAACTAAATTGAATAATAACCATTGTGAGACAGAAGAAAAATCTGTGGAAAATGGAGATGTTGATAGAAATATAAAAGAAAATCTTATCAAGAAAATAGATGAGCTTTGTATAAATAAGCAGAAAAATGGGTTGAAGTTAGTTAATGGAGTTGAACACAAAGAAAAAATAATAATTGAAAACAAGCACTTTGAGGTTGAGCAGGAAAATACTGATCAAAGTGAATGTATCTTACAGAAAGATGAGCCAGGTGCTAGTAGTAGTAATTGTAGTAAAAAAGTTGGAAGTAAGAAGAAAAAGAACAATAAAAAACAAAAGGAACCAGACAAGGTTGTTAGTGAAGACGTGAAGTCTTCAGTCACAATTCATCAACAAACTTCAGAGAGCACAACAACTGACGATATTCACACAACATCAGAAGAAAAATCATTAGAACCAAAAATAGTCATAGATTATAATGAATACGAATCCGAGTTACAGATGCCCGACATCATGCATCTCATACAAAAAGATTTATCTGAACCGTACTCAATTTACACGTATCGATATTTTATTCATAATTGGCCAAAATTGTGTTTCCTAGCGATGCACAACACAAAGTGTGTTGGTGCAATTGTGTGTAAACTTGATATGCACAAAATGGTTCGACGAGGGTATATTGCAATGTTAGCTGTTGATAAGGATTATCGGAAATTAAAGATTGGAACAACACTTGTACAGAAAGCAATTGAGGTAAATTACTAGAAAATTACAATTTTCAATTCAAACTTTAAATTTTTTTTGTACATTTTACAGGCCATGTTACGTGATAGTGCCGATGAAGTGGTGCTCGAGACTGAAATCACAAATAGACCCGCACTCAAATTATATGAAAATCTAGGTTTCGTTCGTGACAAACGACTTTTTCACTATTACCTAAATGGAGTTGATGCGTTACGACTTAAACTGTGGTTTAGATGAGCAATAAATTAAGAAATAGGAAGGTTGACCGATAAATCAATAAAAACACTGTCTTACCATCGTTTACTCACATAAATGTTCTTTTCATTGAAATTTTAATTTAAAACAAAAAATTATTTTAATTATGAATTAAATTAAATTATTATAATGATTGTTTAACGATAGAGCTCAAATTTGTGTATGATATTTGATGAAATGATAAAAATAAAAAATTGAACCAAAATTTTGTAAAATTATATAAATTTAGACAAAATAAAGATGTATGAATTATAATAAAAAAAAATGTGTAACGTAATTATGAACCATGGACACGAGCGCATTTACATATATTAAAAATTATATGATTTTGAAAATTTGAAGGTTTTTATCAAATTCGATGGTTTTGTGGAAAATCCGATGATTTCTGAAAAATTTAAATTTTTTTGCAATATTCGATGATTTTTGATAATTTTCATCTGGATTCTGGAAAATCTGATTGTTTTTAGTAAATCCCATAATTTTTGGAATTTGGATAATTTTTAAGAATATTTAAGGATTTGAAAAAATTCGGTTATATTTTGGAAAATTCAATGATTGGGCGCATTTTGTCAAATCAACAGCAAAGCGTTTAATTAAAATAAATAATTAATTTAAAAAAAAACTCCTCATTTTAATTTACAATTTTTTATTTTTTTACTTTATTTAATTTTCCGATTCATTAAATTTAATTTTATTACATTTTAATGTTAATTTTATAATGTTTATTTTTTTTTTTTAATAATTATAAATAAAGGTATTTAATTATTTTTAATTTTATATGAAAAATTGTAGCGATTTCTTTTTTTTAATATTTATATTTAATTTATTTAATAAATAATTCAATGCTTTGGCTAAATATTTTCCCATAAAATTTGGGTTGTGATTTGTGATTTTTAATAAATATAATAAAAATAAAACACATTTTCATGTTTGTATAAAAATAATAAAGATAATAAACAAACTTAAATTAAACATCATTATAAATTAATATTTTTTATTATTGTTTGTTTTTTTTATGTCTAAAATAAGATGATTGAATAGTTATTTTTTTATAAGTTTTTGGTACATCAAGTTTATTATTTTCTATTCTTTTTTTTATTTTTTTTTTAATATCTGATCATTAAACATTTTAACATTCAGTGAATTCTTATTATTATCATTTATATTTAGTTAAATTTTAACATTATTTGGTATGAATTCGAAAATTAATGTATGAGTTTTTTTTTATAATTCTATTTAACATTTATCGTTTACTTTTTGTTTAAATTTTATTTTTAAAATGATGTTTTTTTTATTTCCTTATGATAATGACATTTTTTTATAATTATTAATATTATATTTGGTTTCAGACAATTTTTTCAAAATTTAATATTTTTATCCTATGTATTTATTATATTATTTTATATGGTATAATTTAATAATAAAAATATAATGATTTTGTTGTAAGTTTTTGAAAGATTATTTGATTGTTTAGTCAGAAAATGAGTTTAAATGTTCAGGCGTGAACAAAAATAGAGATTTTATGTGAAATTAAGCTTATAACTTGAACATAAGTGAAAATATTAGTTAAGGGAAATAGTGTTATAAAAGTAGAAATAAAGTTTAGTGAAATAGGTGTAATATATCATTCATCAAATGGACCAAATTATTAACGAATTCAATTGGCAAAATAAACAAGAGCAACACTTTGAGTTCGCCACTAATAAATATCCAAACTTCCTTTGAGGCTCAACTCTGAGAAGAGCTCAAACATCTATGCAAGACCAAAATAAATTCTTCCTTGATCCTCTAAAGTTACCAATTGTTCAACTGACCAGAGGCAGCCTTAAGTGGAAGAAGATATTTGCTAGCTCGGCTTCTTGATAATAAAATATTTGAAGCAGTTCGCCTTTATTTAGCGTATATTTATGACAAAGACATCAACATCTGTGTGGATGGCAAAACAAGTATGAGTACAAAAGTCTTTTTAAGACCAGAAGGACTTCCAGTGAAGCATAATACTTTACTTTTATTCATTTTGAATTCAATGAAAGGGCTTTCAGTATCATAGGTCAAGCATTGGTTAACGAGAAAATACTTAATTTATATTTTCACAATATGAGCGAAATGAGGACATCCCTTGGTCAATTTAGAAACGACATTCAAAACAGTCCATACGACAATATCTGCATTAACGAAACACTACAAAAGAACTTGGACTGTAATGGAATATTTTGTGAAGTGAACATTTTGCTTATCAAGCATAATGTTCATTTCGAAACAAAAATATTTCATATTTATTTTTAAAACAATAAAATTATTAAGAAATAAATATTGGTGTCAAATGTATGGTGACGCTTGCGTCAGCATATATTTGCACATTCAAATTAAAATAAATTAATTTAAGGAGTCTGTTAAGAGATCTCTAACTGTCAGCACTTAAAGAATAAATAAAGTAATAATACTGTTAAGGAGTAAATAATCTTTTTATTTTAAAATAAAAAGTATGACATGAATAATTAAATTATAATAAAAGACATGACAGGACAAATTGTTTACAAATGAAGATGAAATCCGATTCTCAAACCACAATTTGAAAAATCTTAAGTTATGGTCAGTTATTGACTTAAATTAAGCAGATTCGTACTTTAATTAATAAGTTATGCTTGAAAATTCCTTGAATGGAATAATAGAAAGAAGAAAAATTAAGAATATTTCTTTAAAAATTCACTTCAAAGTGATATTTCTTGAAAGTATTCGTAAAAAACATGTTATTGATACTAAATTGATCAAACCAATCATATAATCTTTCAATTACAAATTCTCATTTTCCATAAATAGCATAAATTTTTACGGTTAATCGTTCTTTAAATTTGAATTTCTTCTAATTTCAAAGATAATTCTATGCATATTTAATCTTTTTTCTTATCATACTAAATACTTGTATATTTTAATTCTTTGATAAATTTAGTTTTAGTAATTCTTTTTTTAATTTAATATTTAAAATGATTAAATTTGATGTTAATTTTTATTCTATTCGCATCTAAACATTCATTGACTGAAACACAAAATAATCAAGGAAAATTGTTGATTGTTTTTGTATCAAAGATTTTAATTTTTTTTTGAAAATGAAAATCATTATTAACTGTGTTTTTTTTTGCTTGCTAATCGGTGGTTTCTTCATACACAATTCAATATTTAATTTTTTTTTTTACCTTTTCAATTCATAACAAAATGAATGCAAAAAAATATTTTAACTTTAAATTTGTTAAAAATAGTTAAGTAATTGTAAAGTTTTTTATATAAAAATATCAAAAAATATGTTAAATTGCAACAAATATTAGCTTAGTTATAGAAAATTTAATGAAATTCAATATTTTTCTTTCTTTGTCACAATGATTATTTTAACTTAATTCGTTATAAATACTAATTTTTTCAAAATGATTAAATATTTTTTTTATTATTAGTACGTTTAATTACTTTAAGTTATACGTTTAATAAGAGACCTACCTTAACATACGTTACTCAAATTTCATTCGGCTGTTTCGTCTTCTTCACCTTCGCTCGAAGAACTAGCTGGAATGGTTGCGAACCATGGTTCACGTGATTTCACAACTCTGTGTTTGATAAATTTTAAATTGAGATCAGCATAATTTTAATTTAAATTAAAAACTTACGGTTTTTGTTTATTTGTATTACTGGGTAATGTTGCCGAGACACGATAGTAGCCTTGTTGTTCATCACACTCATTTGTTTCGGGCATTTTTCGTTGTAATGTCATAGTTTCCATTGTCTCACCCTCAACTTCCTCATCCAAGTAATACTTTGATCCATGTGCGGTTTTACAATTTTCACATTCACTCAAATAGTCATCATCTAAACTTGTATCATTTGGTAAGAAATGCTGTTTTGGATTTGTGCAATTCGTTGAGGTAGTTAATACTGGCAAAGGTTTGTTATTATCTGATGATGATCCTTGATGACGATGAATGACATGGCTACTGCTGTTATTTAGATGAGGAGGTGTTGTTGGTGTTCGCATGCCTGAACGACTTCGTTGATGATTTTGTTTTCCAGATGGTGGTTTTGATGATTGATTTCCATTATTAGACGTCTTGGGATGTGGCAATGTTATAATTGATGGAACTTTATTCACAACTTCAGTTATACTGCTGCTACTACGATTGTTGTGATGCTTATTTTTTGGTAATGTATTATTTCCACTGGTAACGTGTTGTTGTGATGGTTGTCGAGACGAAATCACTTTATCAACATCCGAATATGTAGATTCGGTTCGTGGTAACGTTTTATTTGAAGTATGGCGCATTCGTAAACTACTCTCTGCCGAATGATGATCATTTAAAATTGAAAACTGAGCTGTTTCACTTGGACGTGTGATGGCATGGATTTTGGAATTGCTGTAATATGAACCATTGTCACGATGATGATTCTGTTTTTGACTTGAGGATTTGTAAAGTTTTGGTGGTAAAACTGGATTGGGTTCTGTTACAGTTTTGGCGACAGCATCAATCATTGGATAACTAGCTGATAAGAGATTCTCTTGTGAGCGTGATTCTGTTAGACTAGAACGAGAAGACGATTTTAAAATAGGTTTTGGTGTTATGTCATGTGATTGTTGTTGCTGTTGTTGTAATAATGCAGGATCGATTTTTCTCCTTGGAGTATTCGATGAAGTTATACCTAAGGCATTCGGATGTGCTGCCTCAAGTTTAAGCAAATTAGGTTTAAGTCGTCGAATACTATTTGTAGGATCATAATTAGGTCCCTGATATAAATTAGGAACAATTTCCTGTGGTTTTGAGATAGTTTGAATTCCCGATGTCGAAGGAAATGAAGTAGATTTTCCAACTGCAGATGTTGCTTGTTTAGCAGCAACATTATTCAATTTTGTCGTAAGTGTCGATAAAAATATATTTTGTGTATTCTGTTGAGCAGCATTAATTTGGTTTGAGCCCATGTATGTCATGGGTACATGTTGCACTGGACATTGACAAGCAGCTTTCTTGTTATTTGGAGAATGTAATCCGGAATTTCCCGCAGTAGTTGTAGCAGAAGTACTATTATTATTTGGTTTCAAAGTGGCCATTAATGCGTCAGTCGTTGCAAGGTTTCTTGGTATTGTGCGATGATATCGTTTCGACGATGTAGTTGAAGAATTTGAAGTTTTTGGTAATTCTACAATATCTCCTGTATGATTTTCAACTGGGACAATCAATGGTTCCGTATCTAAATTACTATTCATTGGCTCACTGCTAAATAAAGGAGGTGGTAAAATTGTTGCAATAGTTGAATTGTTCATAGATCGTGACATGCTATTTGAGTTACTGTTAGCTCCACTCATTAAAAGTTGAGTATTTTGAATACTGTTTGATACAGTTGCAATACTTTGGTTTGAAGGTTGATTTTCCTTTGGCATTTGACCCCGAACAAGACATTGTCCAGATGCACGACCCATAATTGGGATGTTACAAATCTGATTTGTAATTGTCGTTGTATTTAATTCACAATTTTGTAAAGTACATGGAATTTCTCTAGGTAAGTTTATCATTTGTTGATTGCACGGATAAATTGAAGATGAAGGATCAGCAGGTAACTGAATAAGTCCATTTTCGGTAGTGCGTGGTAATGTATTGGATGGTGATCGTCCAAATGAACTGCTACTTAGAATGTGATTTTCTCCTGCAGCAACTGCTGTAATGTTCCCAGCATTATTTATGTTTATATTTATTAAATTTGTTGTTGTTGAGCTAATATCTGGTTCTGAATTGCAAACATTCAAGGGCAGTGTTCGATGTGTTGTTGCAACACTCACTGTACACGTGTTCATCGACTCAGCTTGTGCTAATGCGATTGCTTCCTCATATGGAGGAGGAGCCTCGCCTCTTGGAAAGTAATTACCTGGTGGTTTCCATAATTGATAATGACCTGGATTTCCATCATATGTGAATCCCATATCACCATTTCCACCCATATAATTACCCGATAAATAGCCAATACTTCCTATGCTTCGTTGATCTTCACTTTGTTGCCGAGAATCACCACGATGTCGAGATTTTCGATTTCTCAAACGATTTATAAGGAAAAATAACAATGTGAGAGATAATGTGGCAGTAATGCCACTGGCTATTAGTCATATACCCATATCTGAAGGTCGCTCATTTCCAGATGCTGTACCAGCTCCATCCATGCAAATAAATTCACAACAATTATCACCTTGCTTAAATCCAGATTTGCAATCTTGTGGAGGTGCACACAGCACATCTTTACATCCTTCTATGTGGCCATTTTTACAGACACATAATTTGCATGGCTCTGGTCCTGGCAACAGATGCTGACCTTCAGTAAAAATTCTTCCTTGATAATCACGACATTCGCCCATGACTGAACTTCCAGCATAAACACCTTTCAGAGAAAACAAAAACAAATTAAACAAAAATAATAAATTGTTATTGCAATAAAAGTTTTTGAGGTCATAGTTTTCCATTAAGACAAAAAAAAGGAGAATTCCAAAAAATATTAAATTTCACTTTAGTTTTGGATCTTACCGTTCATATTAACGCTTGACCACAACACTAAGCTTAATATTTCGGTGTAAAAACTATTTTGCATGATATTTTGCACATTAAATCACAATTTTACTAGGTTTTTACTTGAATTTTCTTTTTATTTTTCTTATTTTTCCAATTTTTCACACACTATACATGTACAGAATACGTCAAAGTGACCAGTTCGATTGTGATTGAATCGAAATATTTGAAATTTTTTGAAAAAGACCGTTAAAATGTTTTTCTCAAATTGAGTTCAAATTTCGGTGATTATTGTGAAAAAGATCAAAATTTATTGGAAGAACCATTTCCTTTTGAATTATCCACCGAAATTCACTAAGCCCTCTCATCTTTTACATAACCGAACCCCCATATAAAATAAACAGACAGAGTGGGTCCTGTCATGTGTCAAATTAACGTAAACAACAAAATAAAAAAAAAAATCTAATAAAATAAACTAATTTGTAGTAAAAATTATTATAAAAAAATGTCTGATGAAAAGTCACCAGATGAAGTTCCCACTGAGGAACAAGAAAAAGTGGAATTACAGCAATATATCGATGAATTGCAAACAAAAATAAATCAAAGATCGCAAGTGAGACACGAAAACACTACCGTCACATATCCCCAGGAAGACTTTTTCACGAAACTTGATTCAAGTTTGAAGAAAAATACAGCCTTTGTAAAGAAAGTTAAACAATTTACTGCAAGTCAATTGGATACCTTGCTAAATGATCTCTCAGGACTCAATCTGACAAAATATATTTCAGAGATTTCTGTTGGATTGTCTGAGACCAAGTTGAAATTATCTGATATTCCGGCAGCTTTGACATTATGTACAAAAATTCATCAAATTTATCCAGATTTCGGAAAGAGCTTTCTAGAGAACTGGCAAAAGGTGTTGATGATCAAGCCTGGTGAGAAGGTTTCAAATCCGAGTAAAATGAGAGTTGATTTGAGGTTCTTTGCTGAACTGCTTAGTTGTGGAATTTTTCCAACCAAAGTAAGTAATTCAATGTTTTAATTCAATATCATTTAATTTTTTTTTTTGCAAAACAGGCAGCTTTGGGAACTCTTGGATCAACTTTGATAGCCCTCATGCAACATGACACCACAGATCATGCAAACATTTCAATAATAATTTCATTTTGTAAGAATTGTGGAGAGGAATTTGGAGGTCTACATCCCATGCGTATGATCCAATTGGCAGAAAAATATCAAAAAACCCTTCCAAAATCATCGCTGTTGCCTGAAGATAAACAACAGGTTTTTAAACAAAGATTGAAAGATTACTACACCTCATTGGCAAAACATTTGAAATCCGAACATAAAGAACTTCAGATCGCTGAACGAAATAAACGAAAGCAAATCCAATCAAAGGGTGAAATTTCACAAGAAAAACGTGAACAGCTGGAATCACTTCAGGCTAGTTATGATAAATTATTGTCATCAACTCAAATTCTCTCGGATTTACTGAATGAACCAATGCCTGAACTTCCCATCGATACTGAACAGGCTGAAGAAGGTGGAATTGTAAATATAAGCGATGATTTCAGTAATGTCCAACTTGATCCATGGGGTGATGAAGATACAAAAATGTTTTACACGGATCTTCCAGATTTACGAGGGATTTTGCCAAATTATTCAGCGCCGAAAGAAGTTTCACCAGTTGACACCGAAGATCAAGTTGTCACAGAAGAAGCTTTAGATGCTGATGATGAGCCTGAATTAAAAGTTGATCCTAATCTCGAAGTTTCAGATCCAACATCAATTACTCCAGACAATCAAGATGAACCAACACCGGAACATAACAAAATCCAAATTCAGAGTAAGCAACAATTTGAGGTATTCCTGCAAAATTTAGTGAATTGCGTTAACAAGGAAATGGCTGATAGTGCAGCAATTGAGTTTTTGCTCAATTATAACATTAAACCATACAGGAAGAAACTTGTAAGGACACTTTTTGGAGTTCATCGGTAAGAAAAATGGTTTTTAATTAAATTCAATTTAACTTTACTCAATTTTCATTCCAAGAACGCGTCTGGACTTATTACCAATGTATGGGAGAATCATGGCAGTTATCAACTTAGTGGCACCAGATGCTGCAATTGATCTTTGTCAATTATTGAAGAACGATTTCAAGTATCAAGTTGCAAAACGAGATCAAATCAACATTGAATCAAAGATTAAAGTTGTGAGATTTATCGCTGAACTTGTTAAATTTGGACTGTATCAAAAATTAGAAGCACTCATGTGTTTAAAAATTCTTCTGTACAACTTCCAACATCATCAAATTGAAATGACTTGTGCATTTCTTGAAGTTTGTGGTACTTACTTGTACAATTCCAAGGAAAGTCGATTGAGAACTCTCGCTGCATTGGAAAAAATGATGCGATTAAAATCAGTGCACAATTTGGATCCACGACACGTTGCTCAAGTTGAAAATTGTTATTATTTGATTAAACCACCTGAAAATGTTGGAGCGCCAGTGAAAGAACGTCCACCAATGCATTCATATGTGCGTCACTTAATTTTCGAGGAACTAAATAAAAATAACGTCGAAATGATGATCAAACTTTTAAGGAGACTCAATTATAACGATCCTGAACTTCAACAATATCTCATCAAATGTCTCTCCAAAGCGTATAATTTACGATATCATTTGATCAAATATCTGGCGGATTTACTTTCCGGCTACAGTTCATACCAAGAACAAATAGTGACACATGTTATTGATAATGTATTTGAAGATATTCGAGCTGGACTGGAAATTCATTCACCAAAGTTGGCACAACGACGCATTGCAATGGTCACATATTTAGGGGAAATGTTCAATTATCGTTTAATTACTGCGCAACATGTCGTCAATACTTTATATTTGATAATTTCATTTGGTATTACGATGAATTATGAAACACCATCAGATGTGGATCCGCCTGGTAGTTTGTTCAGACTAAAGTTAGCTTGTACGTTGCTCAATACATGTGGACTTTATTTTACCAAGACATCACATCGAAAAATGTAAGAATATTAAATTTAATTGAAAATGTTAGATTTTGAATTCAAATTTTATTTTTAGGCTTGATTATTTCATTGTATTTTTACAACGATATTATTGGTTTAAGAAGGAAGATCCAATTTTCACTCAAAATAATGGTGATCTCTTTCCAATTTTGATTGATTATTCATATAAGGAATGTCTTTCAACTTTGCGTCCTAAATTGAAGCTTTTCAAGAGTTACGATGAAGCAAATAAGGCTGTTGAAAAATTGAGACGACAATTGTATCCCGATTTGGATAAAAATTCTGAGGAATCAAATCTTGATACAATTAAAGAAGTTGGTGAGAGTGAACGTGATGACGAAGGTACTGAGGAAGTTACTTCAGAGGCAGCTGGTGAAGATTCCGAGGATGAAACAAAACCACGTGAAATGATGGAAGAAGATGATTTTGCCGAAAATCAAGTTGAGCTAAGTGATATGGAAACAAATGAGGAAATTGATAGACAATTTTCACGTAAAGATGAGACAAAAAATCAGGATGACCTTGAATTTGAGCAAATGTTTGAAAAGCTGACGCAAGAAAGTTATCAAGAGCGTGTTAGAGATGCCGTTAAATCAGCTGCAAAAGATGTTCCAATACCAACGACAGGAAAACCAACAACAAAGAAAACATATGAACAGTTACAGACCCCTGAACCTGAAACTCCAAAAGACTCAGTTCCATTTACGTTAATGCTTCGAGGTCCCAAGGCTGGTAAACAACAATTGAAGACTTTCCAGGCACCAATTGAAAGTCAATTGGCACAAAATTTGATTAAACAAAAGGAACAGATCAGGGAAGAAAATGAGCGAGTAAAACGTCTCACATTGAATATTACAGAACGAATTGAAGAAGAAGATTATCAAGAATCGTTGCTGCAAAATCAAAAACCAATTCAAATGCCCCAATTCCGAAATCAAAAGTATCAGAAATTTAAGCATCAAAAAGGAGCACCGGATGCTGATGCCATCTTCAATTAAATTTAAAACAAAATTTCTATAAATTTACATTGACTTTTTACTTGCAGAATAAAAAGTAAGTCACCATACTTTTATAATTTTTTTCAAGATTTTTTTATGAATCAAGAATTTGTGGTTTGATTTTCAATCTATCTATGACATATTGTGGCATGCAAAAAGTCGGATTAATTGCCTTCAATCTCTTATCACCTAAGAGCGATAGTGCACCAACCCCAAATAGCGTATGAAATATGTCTGGCATATTTCCAGTACGATCACTAAAACCACCTGTTTCGCCATCCTGGCATGATAAAATAAATTCTTCTAATTTCTCTGAACTAATCCAATGAAGTCGTCCCATGATTGTCAATGATGCAAGAACCCACCACGAATAACATACATCGGGAAGTTTTTCGGGTCTACCGTTAAGTCCTCCCCCGGGTAACTGCCTTTCACATAACCACCATGCCAATTTTTCACAATCTAATCTATGTAATTGATTGGTGATTGATAGGAAGCCAACACAGCAGTAAATAAGACCAGCATGACTTTCTGCATTGGGTTTTGATCCAAAACCACCATCAGCATTACTACATGACATTACAAAATCAACTGCTTTCTCAATGTTGATGACTTCCATCCGATTCTATAAAAAAAAATACAATAAATTTATTGAATTTAGAAATGAAATGTTAAATAAATTACAATTAATGTCAGAATCGCTACAGCACAAAAAGAGAATCTTGTATCAACTTCTCCCCATTTATCACCGAAAAAGCTTCCGTCTGGTTGTTGCAACGAAGCCACATATTTTGCAATTGAATCAATGTTAATTTCGTCTAAGGAATTGTAAATACACAGAATTTGAACAGCACTAAGGGTGTATAAGAGATGTGGATCGTGATTTTCACATGGAGCAATGCCTCCAGACTGAGGGCAATGACATCGTTTAATGAACTTTATAATTGACCGTTTATCTAACTTTGGGAGCTGATGCATGATATCAAGAGCTGTGACACCCCAATATATTCCACTCATTCGAAGGAACTCGGTCATGCAATATTCCTGTTTAAATATTAAATTAAAGTTATATGAAAATTTTAATTCTTTCAAGAAATCATCATTCTTACAAAATCATTTTGATCACTTCCATTTCCATACTTTTCTATAAATTCAATATGTTTTTGCATTAAAAGTTCTTTGGTCGGTTCTTGACTTTCCTTCTCCGGTTCCGTCTGTTTAAAAAAAGAATCAAAAAGGAATTAAAATTCAAAATAAATTTTCAATCACATAAATCTTACCATGATGATGATGGGTGTGTTATATTAAATCGATTAAATATTAATTGTTTAAAAAAAAATAATTATAAAAAAAAATCTGTTTTATTATTGAGTCCAATGCAACTTAAGTTATATTTTCCGGTTTGTACTAGTACGAATGCTCACCACCGTATATTAGAATGAAATTTTTTGACATTTAGGTGTCGTTCATTGAATATGTTTGTAAAGTAATGATTTTAATTTAATCACATTAAATTAATTGTTCAATTAATTGAATTTTCTTGACTCACTTTTTATGAAAAACTTTGATTTGCAAAACATTTCACTTAAATTCCATTTCCTTTTAATGTTGAGGTCGTTTATGAATGACGCCTTGACGTTTCAAATTATAAAGTTAAAAAAAAAAAACAAGTTATTTTCAGTATCGTCAGAAATTTCATTATAGATGGTCGACGTATGTGTATTATTTTACTAAAATAATAAATTCAGAATGGATAAAACAACTTTTTTTATTTTTTGTGTATATTTTTTAACAATTCTATGTGTTTCTAAGTGTTCAAAACCCGAAGGTATGTGTAATCAAAAGGAAATATTTTCAAATAATTACAAAAAATTCAAAGAAATTACAAGTAAAATTAATTTAAAAGTGCATTTCGGGCAATCAAAAAATCATATGCATATAAAAGTACACAGAGGAAAAAATATACGTGTATAAAATATATTTTTTATTTTTTTATATACATAAAAAATGTACCTATAAAGAGAGAATGTGTTTAAAAAAAAGTGTTACTACACTTCTGTGCTGCTGTATAAAGTTTAAAAAAAAATATTAATATTAAAAATCAACAAAATGCTTGACAATGAGTAAATATAAATTAATTTAGTTGCTTTGTGGCCATATATTGTTTTAATAAATTTATTAATTATATGGCCTGGTCTACTTTTTAATTTTTTTCTTTATTAATTTTTCTCACACACAAATGTCGCATTAAGAAAATGTGTAAAAAAAACAATATTATTATGCCATGAAAAGAAAAATACTAAAAAAATATTGCGTTTAAATATAAAATTAATGGAAAATTAAGAAATCATAAAGTCACGATGAAATGTTGATAGATTTGAAAGTGTGACGATTATTTGCAGAAAATGTATTTATAAATGAACTTCAATTTTAATTGTTCAAAAGTATTTTTTTTGTGATGTTTAAATGTCTATTATTATCTAATATAAATTAATATTTAATTTCATGTTGTAACAAAGAAAGTGCGTTATTATGTATCATTACATTTTCATTTGTACCATGACCAATGTCTATTAAAATGTACCTACAATTGGATTTAATGCTGTTTTTTAGTCTCAACGATATTTTGAAAATAAAAAAAATACAGTGTGGTTTGTCAATGAAGGAGAACTATAGTCCAGCCGGTTACTTCTAACTGTGAAATGAGTTTTACAAGAAATTTTACGATGAATATGATAGTGAGGGGCAAGATTTACAAAATATTGGAAGTTTGCAATGAATTTAAAAATCACATCTTTTTTCGATGTAAAATTGCTTCTAAATCCGATAAAAAATAAAATTTGAGGGTCTTCATACAAAAAAAACCTGCGACTGACCGATTTTTGGTTTAATTTTCAAGTCCTTTGAGCTTTTGCATCAAGCATCTTTACTAGATTGGGTGAATCTGGTCAAACTCCATTGCTGATTGGAACTTGTTAAAAAGTGAATTTTCTTTTAGTTCGAATGACAAAGAGGAATCAAAAGCTTTCATTAACGATATCATTTCGTATGCAAAAATTACTCCAAAGATTCAAGTCATAAAGAACAAAATGATCTTGATTCATACAGTGAACATGAATTTGAAGCCATTCACCATGATTTTAACTATTTCTTTTATGAAAAGTACAAAAGAAAGAAAATTAATTTAAGCTTATCGAATATTCTGTTAAACCTTAAAAACCTTAAACCTTAAAACAAGAAAATTTGGAATCGATAAACTTAACATTTGATTGTAAGGCTTTTAACGTCTCATTTTACTTTTTTGACCAAATTGAACAGTAAAAGTTGCTGTACTTTTACAAATAAAATCAGAAACTCGTCTTCTCAAAGCCTTATTCAACATGTTCCTTCAAGACGATTCGAAAGATCTCTGTTTATTTGTTGTATTCAAGTATTCAAACATTAGAAATCCAGTTTTGTATAAGTTAAAGAAAGTTTCGTTTATTTCTATATTCAAACCTATGGTCTACCAGAATCGAAAAATATTTTTGTAACCAACGGTCAAAGTTAAAGAGATTCAACCCTATACAAAAAACATGATTCGATGTTAAATGAACCCACTGTATTTCTAGTTCAATTTTCACATACATGCTATGCTTACATGAAATTAAAAGTTTAGTTTCACAATCATGAGGCGGTCAGTTGTACGAAGTTCATTAACTTTTGTTTTATTTTGTATTTTTTTTCTTTGCAAAAATTATGTATCATAACAATAAAAATAATAAGAAATATACCGGACAATCATATTCAGGTGACTAATTTAACTGTATTTTTTTTGTTCAAATAAACTAAAAGTAAAATAAAACAAATTTAAATATTTTATCATATTTATAATCGTTTAATTTTTTTAAATGTTATTTTATTTCAAAAAATGTATATTAAAATAAAAACTTAACATCAAACTTCTTCTTTGAATAATTAACCGGTGTTTTACCGTATTATTATTATTTTTGTTTAAACATTATAAACACACAAGAAATTGTATATTCAGATTTTGGTTCACTGAAATTTGAATAAATTTTGTCATGAATTTTAAAGCTTAAATTACCTTTTATTTAAAATCACCCACGTTCGAATAAAATGACGTCAGAATCTAAGAATTATCAGAATTTAAAATGATTGGATGAATTTAAGGAAATTTGAATCATGGATTTTATTATTATTATTAATATAATAAACCTAGGAATGGAAAAAGTAAAAGATTAAATTTTAATGTTTATTTTCTTGGAAAATTATCGAGATTGAGAGAATAAACATAAATATTTTATTTATACCATGACTTTAAAGCAAGTGTATGACTTTCAAAATTACTGACGTTAAAGCACTCTTATTGTTACTTTTATCAATTGATCACATTCTGTTAAAAATTTTGTTAGAAAAAAAAATGTTAAATAAACACTAAAATCAGTGTTAACAAAATATACAAGCCAAAAAAACTGTTTAAAAATTTAGATCGTTATGAATACAAAAAAAAATTATCATGAGACGAATCCACTTAAAATGTATCTAACTTTTTACGGTTTTTCCCACTTTTATATTTATTTGCATCACAGTACTCAGAATTTCCAATGCAAAAAAAAATGTACAATACAAACTCAATCAAGATAATAACAAAACTTATAATTAATTATTATAACGTTGCTGTTATCATCAATATTTTATTTCATTTCATTTCATGAAAATGACCTCAGGATAGTATTGTGATGAGATATTCAATTAAATTACTTTTTGTCTGTTATATTATGTAAAACAAAAAAAAAGTTAATTAATTTTCATTCAATCAACTATTTTTAGCATTAAAAGTAACCTGAAAAAAGTACACAACTTGATACATTGCATATCAATTTCTATGCATAGGAAAGTTCAAGTATATTTTAATTGACTTTGATTTGATATCAAATGTGTATAAATATAGTTTTGTGTGTAACATGATGCAAAATCACATTTATTATTATTATTTGTGCTGACAAACAAGAACAAGAAATGATGATGATAAAAAGGTGTGAAGAAAATAAACCTACAAAAGTAGTGGGTGGACACTTTTTGTCGTTTGAAAGTTTAAATGAAATGGAAATAAAAAATTCTTGTTATCGGCACCACAATTTTTTTCAAAAGTGTATTTAAGTTTCAGATATAAAAATATTTACTTTATTGAATGTGTCAATATTTATTCAGTTTACTTTTTTTTTATTATGTTATGATATAATAAGCTTCTATGTCGATTTTATTTATTTTTTTTTAATATTATATAAAGTATGTACATGATCTTGTTTGAAGAAATAAAGGTATAAAAAAAATTTTAAATTAAAACACATATTGCAAAATAATACAGTCAATGAATTACCCATTTTTGGGCGTTGGAGTAACATAAAATATAGATTAAGACTGAGAAAAAAAAATTAAATTAAAAAAGTTGATACTGTGATTCAGTATGACAATGTTTGAATTGTTGAATTGGTGACGCACTTTATGGTAAAATAACGATTCGAGGCAAAGAAAATAAATAAACAAATGGTATGAAATGTTAGGTTTGGGGTTTGATAACATGATTACAGACCCAATAAAAAAATTATGAATCAGGGACCTGCTTGATTGTAAGTCTCGGTTTATCAAGCTAAAAAAGTTAGCAGTATATTAAAAAATATTTGTGAACACAATCTTGAAATTTGCACCCTTGTCCTCTCAACCCGAGGAACAAGTAGACAAAAGATCAAGATTTGTTCTTGTCTAATTTAAGGGTTGACTAACCGTGACTTTATATAGATAAATTCTTAACTTAGCGTAGCTTAAACCCTCGTATACATGCATACACCTCGTACAAGTTTTAGTCGTACTAAAATAGTACTAAATTTTATGTTGTGTGGATGTATACGACAATTTAGATACGCTAAGTTAAGAATTTATGTATATAAAGTACCCGAAAACTTAATGAATGCTTGGGATGATAGCATAAAAGCTAAGGCTCTCTCATGATGATCAGATCAGATTTGTAGGGCGGCTTTTAAGTCTGCACTCAGCCCATCAGTCGGGCCCATTGTGCATACTCGATATCATCATCCGAGGGACTTAGCTTTAATCCTGTCATCCCAAGCAGTCGCCACCTTTATGTAGCCTTTAACTCAAATTAAGTAGCCAGAAAAAGATACATTTGAGATTGTAAAGGTGAATGGCCGTAGCGAGAATCGAACTGCCTGTTAATGTGGAAAAATAACTTGTGTTATTTGTTGGATCAACGTGGAATAAACGTGGGCACAAACCTGTGAGTCCTGGAACCAATGAAGTTTTAAGGAAACACCAAGCGCTACTCTGTTTACAATTACACTTATTTTATTACTAATTTAATAAAGTATTTACACTAATTACATGAGTTTATTTTAATTTAATTTAATATTATAATTTTTCACCATGTGCAATGCACGAGAGTTTCATCAGAAGTGAGGAGACAGACGTCAAATGTGTCATCTGTCAGTTGGATGCGGCGTTGCCACTCTTCACTGCCAACCTTAAGATTGATAGTCCAACATGATAACCTCTGCACCGTTCAATCCTCAGATGATAACATATATCCTCAATGGCTCCGCCTGATTGCCTCAGTGTAAGCTCAATTATCACTCTATTAATCTGATGTTACGGTTGCAATTCAAGAATCTCAGAAGTTTTACTATTGTTAGGAAGACTTCTTTCACTAGATTTGTCCATCAAAGGATTATAGGTGAATTATTAAACCCCTAGGTTACCCCCAGGTTAAATTAACCTAATAAAAATAAGCAGTACTTTCGATTTCTTTATTCTGATGATCTCATACTGATATCAGGCACTCATTAATCGAATTCTTGTGAAATTAAAATTAATTTAAAATTACACAAAAAAAACTTGCTCATTATCAACGAAATTTTGATACAACTTTAATTGTTCCTATCGCAAAATGACTCAAATACAATTGTTTTCTTATTCACAATAATTGATCATTAATTTTCTTATCATAAACCACAAAAAAATAACAATTTCTTATCAAAATTTTACATGCCAATATTTTACCTCAATGATATGGATTATCGTTCCAAATCTTGTCGATTACTTATTGGCAACAAACAATAATAATAAAACAAAAAAAATTGTTCATTGATACCCTCTCAGTGATCTTTAACATAGAATTTCTAGTAAAATTCATATGAAAATAATAAGAAAGAGTAAAATGATACTACTTAAACCGGTTTCAATGCCAATTTTTTTTTGTGCATGACTTGTATCTCTGTCAAAATTTCATACGTA
>LN483425.1:254137-366026 GCA_900002565.1 Culicoides sonorensis
CATGTTATGGTTGGGATGTGATTTACAAATAAAACTTGTTTGTGTTATATGAGATTTTATTATAATGTATTTACTCACCTGTTCAACCAAAAAATCGTTGTCATAATTTGATTTTTTAAGTTCTGAAATTGAGTGGAAAAAAATATTAAAAATAATTTTTTACAAGGAAAAGATTTTACGGGTACTTTATATAGATAAATTCTTAACTTAGCGTAGCTTAAACCCTCGTATACATGCATACACCTCGTACAAGTTTTAGTCGTACTAAAATAGTACTAAATTTTATGTTGTGTGGATGTATACGACAATTTAGATACGCTAAGTTAAGAATTTATGTATATAAAGTACCCGAAAACTTAATGAATGCTTGGGATGATAGCATAAAAGCTAAGGCTCTCTCATGATGATCAGATCAGATTTGTAGGGCGGCTTTTAAGTCTGCACTCAGCCCATCAGTCGGGCCCATTGTGCATACTCGATATCATCATCCGAGGGACTTAGCTTTAATCCTGTCATCCCAAGCAGTCGCCACCTTTATGTAGCCTTTAACTCAAATTAAGTAGCCAGAAAAAGATACATTTGAGATTGTAAAGGTGAATGGCCGTAGCGAGAATCGAACTGCCTGTTAATGTGGAAAAATAACTTGTGTTATTTGTTGGATCAACGTGGAATAAACGTGGGCACAAACCTGTGAGTCCTGGAACCAATGAAGTTTTAAGGAAACACCAAGCGCTACTCTGTTTACAATTACACTTATTTTATTACTAATTTAATAAAGTATTTACACTAATTACATGAGTTTATTTTAATTTAATTTAATATTATAATTTTTCACCATGTGCAATGCACGAGAGTTTCATCAGAAGTGAGGAGACAGACGTCAAATGTGTCATCTGTCAGTTGGATGCGGCGTTGCCACTCTTCACTGCCAACCTTAAGATTGATAGTCCAACATGATAACCTCTGCACCGTTCAATCCTCAGATGATAACATATATCCTCAATGGCTCCGCCTGATTGCCTCAGTGTAAGCTCAATTATCACTCTATTAATCTGATGTTACGGTTGCAATTCAAGAATCTCAGAAGTTTTACTATTGTTAGGAAGACTTCTTTCACTAGATTTGTCCATCAAAGGATTATAGGTGAATTATTAAACCCCTAGGTTACCCCCAGGTTAAATTAACCTAATAAAAATAAGCAGTACTTTCGATTTCTTTATTCTGATGATCTCATACTGATATCAGGCACTCATTAATCGAATTCTTGTGAAATTAAAATTAATTTAAAATTACACAAAAAAAACTTGCTCATTATCAACGAAATTTTGATACAACTTTAATTGTTCCTAT
Source organism: Culicoides sonorensis (assembly GCA_900002565.1). Lineage (NCBI taxonomy): Eukaryota > Metazoa > Arthropoda > Insecta > Diptera > Ceratopogonidae > Culicoides > Culicoides sonorensis. Next base: position 255,488 of record LN483425.1, read on the forward strand.
CGCAAAATGACTCAAATACAATTGTTTTCTTATTCACAATAATTGATCATTAATTTTCTTATCATAAACCACAAAAAAATAACAATTTCTTATCAAAATTTTACATGCCAATATTTTACCTCAATGATATGGATTATCGTTCCAAATCTTGTCGATTACTTATTGGCAACAAACAATAATAATAAAACAAAAAAAATTGTTCATTGATACCCTCTCAGTGATCTTTAACATAGAATTTCTAGTAAAATTCATATGAAAATAATAAGAAAGAGTAAAATGATACTACTTAAACCGGTTTCAATGCCAATTTTTTTTTGTGCATGACTTGTATCTCTGTCAAAATTTCATACGTAAATTTCTGTTTAAAAATGATGTTACTAATGAATGACGTAATTATCTGTGTACTAATAATATTAATAATAAGTTGTCAATGTATAGAATTTTTTTTACTTTAGAGACATTTTTAGAATTTACACCTGCTCTAGTATTTTGGCATGCAATATTGGAAGAGCAAATAAAATTCGCCATATCTGTTATAAATCACGTACATTTGGACTGTGTAAGAAATTGATAAGATATAACTAGAACATTTTTTTTCTTGATTTGATTGAACACGGTAACTTTGAAAGTACATACCTGAAATAAGTGTTACCTCGTTATCTTAACCAATAATCAATTTAATGCGATTGTATACAAAAGAATTGACTGAATAAATAAATAAATATACATGTTTTCAGTTTTAACAATAAAATAGACACACACTTATGGCATTGTAGTGGAAATTATTTTATTTCATATGTGATTTATTGTTTGTTTTTAATATACATACGGTAACAACATTTTAACAGAAGTGCGTACTTATATATATGGGTTTAATTTTTTTTGTTGTACACGATTCTGGACGCAATTTTATTTTCGTCCAAAACAAGTCGATCTCATTTGGATCTCGTGGATCCTAAATTGAAAAGACCAAAAAAAAATTTTTTTTTTATTTTTTTCGGTGTTTGAATTTTTTAGACCATTTTCAAATTCTTTAATGAAAAAAATCTCAAAAATCAATTTTTATGGTACTCTGGTTCTAATAAATCACTCACTTTGTTCTGCAAAGTTTTTGCTCGTAACATGAGCTACAATGTTTACTTGGACCACTTTTTGGGTTTTCATACAAAAATATTGAGAAATCATACAAAAACCATTCAAATTAAGTTCAGCATTTTAAAAATGGTAAGTGCATGAAAAATCGTTGATTAGTATGGGAAATTTGTTTTTCAAGAGGAATAGACATATAGTTCCTTCTGAAAAGTTAAATATTTGGTAAAATTAAGCAACTTTGTCATACATTATTTCGATGTTTTCATACAAAATATTGAAGTTTCCATACAAACCACCGATTTTCCATGTATTTACCATTTTAAAAGTGCTCAACTTAATTTGAATGGTTTTTGGGTGATTTCTCAATATTTTTGTATGAAAACCCAAAAAGTGGTCCAAGTAAACATTGTAGCTCATATTATGAGCAAAAACTTTGCAGAACAAAGTGAGTGATTTATTAGAACCAGAGTACCATAAAAATTGATTTTTGAGATTTTTTTCATTAAAAAATTTGAAAATGGTCTAAAAAATTCAAACACCGAAAAAAATAAAAAAAAATTTTTTTTTTGGTCTTTTCAATTTAGGATCCACGAGATCCAAATGAGATCGACTTGTTTTGGACGAAAATAAAATTGCGTCCAGAATCGTGTACAGCAAAAAAAATTAACCTCATATATAAAATAATTTAAATCCATTTATTGTTGGTGTCACTTTTCAATTCAGATTACGTACTTGTGTGGTATTGTTTGACAGAAAGATGGACAATTGTAATTCCAATTTTGTTCTGATTGTGATTTGAATGAAATGAAATGAAATGTGAAAATTTAACATGAATGAATGAATTAATCAGCTGATATATGAACATCATCGTGATCATCAAAAAAAAAAATTTTCAATTTTAAAATCACATGTTAATAGTTTTGTATTACACATGTCTATCCACATATTTTTAAGTGTGTTGTAAAGAATGTAACAAAGTCAGACATGAATTGCATCAGACTATTAAGACAAAGTAAAAATAGAAAAGTAACATAGTGACCGTGTGTCATTAAATTTAAATTTAAATTAAATTTTTTATCATCATGTTCTTAACTTGCATTAGGAAGCAATTTGTTTTGATGATATAAGATTTAAAATGAGATGAGATTCATAATCAGACTTTAAAAAATTGATAATTGTAGGCAATTATTGATTTAAATTGCACACCTAAGTGGTGATTATCAGTCATCTAAATGTAGACATGAAACAATTTGTCGTTAAAGTGCTTTATAATTAGTGTAATTTGACATTCGGTTTATTCAAATTAAGTGATATTGTTTGAAACGATTCGATTCTTATTGGAATCGATTTTCTAATAAGATTGATATTATTTATTGATATGAGTGGAAGGATGCGTGTTTTGAATATGAATCACTCTTTTCTATGCTGTTGAGGGAAATCGACTAGTTCATTTTCTTGTGTGCACTTTAACAAGTCACACTTTTAGAAATTTGTGCCTCAATGACACTTTTCAGAAATGATTCAGACGGTCGTCTTGGTGTGAGTAAAGCGATTTTTGTTGATGGCGTCGATAAAAAGCGTAGAAAAGGGATATCTGGATTTCATTTCGGCCAAACCATCTTTTGTAAATGCTTTTAGGACCTGTAAAGTAAGAGAATTAGGTAACAACTTGGATATAGGCTATTGGAATGTCAGCTATTCATATAAATCATTTTCTTTTTTGACATTTAGTGTCATAAAATTTAATACCAAGTTAGACAAACACAATGAAAGACCATTTATTCAGATGAAAAATTGCATCACTTCTGTTTTTAATGAAAAAAATGAAGAGATATATTTTTTTATAATGAATAGTTTCCATTTTAAATTGTTTCCGGTGAATCTTGTCATTAAATGTTTTATTTTTAGACATTTTTTTCACTTCTGTAGTATTTTGATTGAATATTGAAGTTAAATCATCATGTTTTTGAAGAGTGATGTATCATATTTTTTTCAAAAATCGATTTTACACTGTTTTCAGATTTTCTTTCTTGATACCGTGAATATCAATGCATTGAGATCTGATTTAAAAGCAATATAACTCGTTTTTATTATAATTTTCGTTTAATTCAACCAGAAGAAAAAAAGGAAGAGAAAATAACAATGGAAATAATACCGGTGGACAATAAGGGAATTAAGGACTAATGGACAAAGAAAAAAGTGAGAAGATCTACGATTACATTAGCGTCAAAAGGTCTAAATCGGAAGTTATGGAACGGATCAACATTGGAAACTTTTACTATGATAAAGATCAAAACAAGGTGTTGGTTATTGCCGAAGAAGAAGATGCTTACTTGCTTTCTTTAAATTTTTCTCCCAACTCATAAAAGACTTTTAAAATTTAAATGTCTTAAATGTAAAATCGTGCCACTTGTTGACTTTTTTTCATTATTATTATTATTAAATTAAACATTTCTCTCAATTCTAATGATAATTTTTCATGCAATCATTTTTCATTTACAGTAAAAATAGACTAACGACATCGATATGCACTATCAAGCATAAATTGTGTAGCTCATTTTAAAATAATTTTCATTATTTTTTTGCCTTCAACATGTAAATTTACCGCTTTTTGTTTCAAAAAAGAACATAAAAAAAATCATACAAAATTTCATCATTTCACTCTTGAGAGGAAAATTAAAACAGAAAATATTGTTTAAATAGAATTCTCATTGATTTAAGAGCACAATAAAGCCGTTAAGTTAAAGTTGAAGTTTATTTTACGTAAAAATATTTCTTTTTGTTCGAGTACCATTCCGAGACATCGTACGTGACAATAATTTTTAAGTAAATTTCAAAAAATTCTCTATACATTCAAGAAATTGTCTTATCTGGTAATTACTGTAGTAAATTACTCAATTAATTTGATAGTATTTTTTGATGACTTTTGAATGTGTTTAAAATGAAATTCTCATTAATAAAATCTTCTTATCTCTAATTGTAGAATATTTTATAATGTGCAATAAAAAATTGACATTTAATACCAGATGATGATCTTCCGTTTAACCCTAATTGAACGGACGTGACAAAAGTTCATCGATTAAGGTCAATTTTGCTGACTAAGACCCCTACTTATGAGACCTTTGACCCTTCAATGGATCTGCATGCAGAATTTTTTTGATTAATTTCTTATCACTCGTGGTCGATTGAGGGTTAATGAGAATTTATATGAAATATAAGTTGATGACGTTAAAATTTAAAGGTTATAATTATGATCATAGTACATGTTCTCATTTGAATAGTAAATTGATCTTGATTCTTTATTTATATTCAATTTTTTTTTCTCTTGTTTCAATGATTTGAATTACAGTAAGTGAAGTAAGTGTCAATTATGACATGTGTGAGTAATTTACGATCAATCAATTTAAATTGCATTTGGTTTTAAATTTGAAATTCAAATTTTATTTTGAGAATCAATGCACGAATTTTAATTATGATTGAAGATCATGGACAGAGAAAAAATTAACCCGAAAAACTGAGATTGAACTGATGACATTCATGTGAAAATTCTGATTTGAGCAAGAAATTCACGTGAAAATTTTCTCGATGCAGCAAACCAGGCTTCGTGGATTTTAGTGAGGTGAGTTCAGCCCTAACCACGAATCCACCAAACTTTGAATGTGATCGCTGAATTCTGTGATTTCTGTTAGAACAAAAAAATATGAATAGAAAAAAACCCAGAAATTTCAAATCAAAAGAAATGCGTAATAAAAGACACTCTTAATTGATGTACTTTAATTGAAATCATTTTGACCTAGTCTTAGTTGTTATTCCATCTTATTTTAATTATAATTGATGATGTTAATTTCATTTTGGCACATTTGCGATACAAAATACAAAACAAAAAAAAATATTTGTTTTTAAATTAATCAAATTTCATTAAATTTAAAGTATATGAGCATTGAATCAATCAAGTGTACAGTGATTGGACATCAAAATGTGCTTTTTTGCTTCTAAAATCTAGATCTTATCAAATAATTAATTCAAAAATACATTAAAAAAATTATGTGTAGCATGCGATTTTCAAGGACTCATAAAGTCCATATCAAATTGAATGAATTGTAAAGAAAAAATGATAGAAGACCGTTTTTATATTCAACGTAATCGGTATAATGTATTGAACCGAATTGTGTTTGAAGGTGTGTCATTATAATAATAAATAAAAGAAATAAAAAAAAATTATAATTGATTGAAAGTAGCATTGACCTACGCGAAAAATTAATAAATGAATAAATTTATTTGAATTAGAATCTTCCATGATTTGAAATAAAACGCATTTTGATTGCCCTGATTTGTGACGCCAATTATGACCTTTGTTAATTTTGATGATTTTTTGTTTTGTTTTACAGACCACCAACATATAAGTCATAGCCTCACAAATTCATTTAGGATCCACAAACGTGCAGCACTTGATACTTCCAGTCCATCATCAACAACAGTGCAACCACAAAATAGTTTTAATAATAATAATAATAATTTAAATAACAATAGTGATAGTTCTAGTAATTTAAGTAATGTAAATTTACAACAACAACAAAAACTGCTAGGTGTGAATGGCACTGGCCAAAGAAAGGATTTGAGTAGTTTCTCAACGACACCAAAGGCTGAATTGGCAGCAACTATTGCAACGCCCTCGTTGAAACAGTACAAGAGCGATAATCAAACGTATGCATATCCAGATGAAAGTATCACCCTAGATATCGATGAATCGGATGATGATACACAAACTCATTTGAAAGAAAATAATATCACAAAATATGAAGAGGTAACATTTTAATCATAAATTTTTTCAATGAAAATCAATTTTAATTTAAATTTCAGGATTATCACATTTATTATAATAGTACCGTGATTCGAGGAAAAGACCTGGCTGAAAAACACCGCAAAGATTTGGGAAATTTAGCAATCAGTAATATGTTGTCCCATTCATACAGAAGAGCAATGGTACGTTTATTCTATAGAAATTCCAATCAATATTTATTTTTAATTTCCTTTTCCACTTCATTTCCTTAGACAATCAAGCTCAGTTTTGATTTTCCATTTTATGGACATCCTGTTAGGAATGTAACTGTCGCAACCGGTGGATTTCTTTATACTGGTGAACATGTGCATTCATGGCTAGCAGCTACACAATATATTGCTCCATTGATGGCTAATTTTGATACGTCCCAGACAAATGATTCTTATGTCAAATATAGTGATAACGGTAAATTTTCGCAAAAAATAATTTAATGTCACATGATTCTAAAATTACATTTAATTAGGCACGGCCTTTACTGTCCTTTGGGAAAATGTACGATTACAAGATAAGGATAAAGTTGGAACATTTACCTTTAGTGCAACCCTTTACAATACTGGTGATATAATTTTCGCATACTATTCAGTGCCCATCAACATTGATTCAATTCAAGATGATAAACATCCAGTCAAAGTTGGATTGTCTGATGCTTATATTATTGATAAAACTATTTTCTGTAAGTTTAATTTTTTTTGTGTCATTAAATATATTTTTAATGTGATATCATTGAAATTTTAATAGTCGCACGTCGAAAAACAATTTACGAGTATCATCGGGTCAATTTCGCGAATGGTCAAATTGAGAATAATACAATTATTCAGTTAACTGCTTTGCCGACATGTCTCAGTTACACGGATTGTCAATCATGTGTGGAGTCTGCTTCGGATTTAAAGGTAATTTTATTTATTTTTCAATTTGAATTGAAATTTTAACATGAATTTTATTTATCAGTGTCTTTGGTGTCCCTCCATCAATAGATGTTCAACTGGAACTGATCGCAAACGCCAAGAATGGTTGCATAAAAGTATGAATCACAACTATTTTTTGTTTAACTTTACATTTAACTCATTTTTTCTTACTTTTAAAGGTTGTGATGCAAGTAAAATAAATCAAGCTGGACTTTGTCCCAAAATCGGTGAAAAGGGAAATGATTACAAGGCAACTACAGAAGAACCTGATTCAACTAATAAGAATATTTCACCATCATCCACCACAGAATCCGTTATTGAAAAGTCAAATTCTGTCACTCAATCATCCCGCATCAATAATCGTAAAATGAATTTGGATGAACATGGAGATGAAATTCCGCCATCACCAGAACACGTTAACGCAAAACAAGATGAAAGTAATAACAGTACTATGGGAACTGCGTTAGGCTTCATTATTCCTATTGGTTTGGTATTAACCGCAGTTTTATGGGTATTTTATGCTTATCGAAATCCACATACAAAGAGTGGACAATTTTTGATTCAGGTGAGAAATCAATTTAATTTTTATTGAAATGGAACATTTCCATTAATTTCATGCAATTTCTTTAAACATATCAAAAACAAAATAATAGATGAGACAGGGAACTAAGGTTTGTTTGATTGATTTGATAAATTGATGATAGAATCGTTGTTTGTTGCTGTTAAATATTTATAATTTTTTTTTTGGTTTGAATTTTTTTCATAATTGGCTTAGAATTTTCCTTATTTAAGTTTTTTTTATTTAATTTAATCACAAATCATTTAATGAAAAAATTAAATTTAAATCATAAAACATTGAGACAAAAAATAAAATCATTCAAAATCTCATTTAAGCTGATAACTCCCAAAAGTATGCAATCATCTTTAAAACAAAATTAAATACACTGAATCCTCTCTTTTTTATTTGCTTCTCATAGAATATTTTGCTAGATTGCATTTGATTGTTGTTATTAATTTTTTTTTTAATTGAAATTTTGAAATATTTTGGAATTCAACTTAATTATTTTATTTTTATTACAGTATCGTCCTAGTCAATGGGGATGGCGAAGAGGTGAAGCACATTACACGGCAGCTGTGCAACAATTATATATGTAAAACGTATACAGAAAAGTCACTTCGAGGTTAAAATTGTAAATTTATATTGTAGGAAAAAAGAAATTAGGAAAAAAACTCACATTTTAGAGATTAATTCAAAAATAAATTAAATATTTTTTTAATGATCAATGAAAGAATTGCAAATTTTGTCTTATCAAAAAATTCGTTTAAATTTTTTTATTATTTAAAAAAAAAAAAACAAAAAATTTTAATATGAAAAAATAAAAATCAATGTGCTTTAATTTTATTTTATATATAATTTTATTTAATGTTTTAAGAAACACAAAAAAAAAATATTTGTTAACATTTTATTTGATTTTAAATTTTGTATAAAATTTTTATTAAACATTTTAATATAAGTCAATAAGTTGAACAATAGAGACAACAACACAATACATAATATACATTAATCTCATTCCATCGAAAATTTAGGGACATTTTAGTTAAAATTCACTTAAAAATTAATTTTTTTTTTCTAAAAGATTTTTTTTTTTTAATTTTAATCACAATAACTAAGTACACTTAAAATGAAAATGATAAGGATAAATGTTCTTTAACTTTAAGTTTATTAATGTTTAAGAATAAAATGTAAAATATTACAAAAAATAAATTAAATTAATAAATAAAAAAAGAATACTTTCAATTAAAAATTTTTGAATGTGGTCCAATGCATGCAACAAAGATGATTTTTGAATGAAAAACTGAAGCTGAATTAAATTTCTGGTGAAATTAAAGTCAAAATGAATTTTAATTTTATTTTAAAAAAATTTCTTTTATTCACATTAACTTTTTTTTCTTTACAAAACATTTACAATTTTTTTTATTAATATACAAAATTAAATCTACAAAATTTTTTGGTTACATTTTTTTCTGTTTTTAATTCATTTGCACTGAAACTGAACTTTAGTATCTTATTCATCTCAAAATAAGAATAAAATTAGACTAATTTTAATTTTATTGGTGTTTTGAAGTTGAAAATTGAAACAGGCCTCATTGCACTAAGATTTATAGCCAATATGGGTAAGCATAACCTTGAATTGAAAGGAAAAATGTTAATAAATATGAGTTTTAAGGATTTTTTTTTGTATCGTATTCATTACCATATGCATAATAAGGTGAATAAGCATATCCATAGTAGTATGGTGAGTAAGGCCATCCAAGTGGGTAAACTCCTGGTTTTGGAGCTGCTTTTGGATCTAATTAACAAAAATTCGAATGGATTTTAGAAAATATTAAATTTAAATAATGAATTTAATTACCAGGATTTGGTACTGGAGCAGCAACTGGTGCTGGAGCTGGGTTTGGAGATGGAGCACTCATGGTAACGGCAACGCAAGCCAAAACGAACAATGCCTGAAAATGTTTAGTGAGGTTAATTTTTTACACATATCCATTGCATTACATTTAATATTTTTTTCAAGAAATCTTCATTTAATAAAAAAAAATCACTTACAATCACAAATTTAGACATTTTTAAATATTATTTTTTTTTGTATGAATTCACAGCAGGAAAAATTATATCACAAGATTTTCAAGATAAGGCAGCTTCTTGTTAAAACTTTTTTAAATGTAGTTTTTTTTTTCTTGAAGAACTATTCTTCACTTTTTCACAGGTGATTAGCGACTGATATCTATTCACTTAATTGATCGGCATTTATATACTCATTTGAGAAAATTTTACAATTGTAGCTCCTGAACGTTCCATACATTGTTCTACCTTTTTTTCATGCAAATTTTTGTTATATTATATATGAATATCGATATAATCAAAAGTGTTTCGTTTTGCAAAGAAACAAATAATAACATTAATAATGGCAATAATTGTGGATAGATACACCTGAATGACTTTGAATGAATGGTGACTTGGTGCAGCACGTTTTTTCTTATTCTTAAATGGAAGTTACTTGAATCGATCAATGAATTGATTTAAGTTTTTGATTTTCATTCATGATCATTTCATTAGAAAAAAATAATTATTAGAACCCATTCATACTTGGTGTTTTATCAAAGGTTCCTTGTGGGAAATTAACACGAGCTGACATACATTGCAAAGTGCTGGTAAAAGGGTATTTTTCTTATAAAAGCAATATAAACATACATATTTTTACTTTTATTTATCATTTTACATGAATACCATCAAAAATCGGTGGTATATTGTTTTAATTCATGTTTTGGTTGTTAATTTATGCAAACATCGTAGTAACGACCAATTATGAGACAACAATTAGCCTTTACCTACAAACAAAAATACATGTGGATTATATGGCAATAAATCATAAATATATTATTCAATATTATTTATTTTATATTATGCTTCCTCTACCATAAGACAAGAATAGCACAGTTGAGCGAAAATTAAAATACTGAGGTAATGCAAAATTTCAAGTTTGCTCTGCACAAGGAATGAATCATACGAGGGAGTGCCGATTATGCCAAATTGAGTCCAAAGTACTTCAAATTATGAGAGAAAATGTCCGTCTGATTCACCAAATATTTTGGTTCATGAATTTGGAGCCTTGATGTGCTACCGTATAATTCTACTGATCTTCCATACACACGTACAAAAGTCAACGTAGGAAATTTAAGTTATCTGAATCATTAAGTTTTTCTCCATACGAGCTTTGTCTATTCTACTCAAAGTCAGTGTCTTACTTTCTTCCGTCTCATTCTCTCTCTCACTTTTACTCGCACTCTCCTTTGACCACACTGAATGCATTCCATTGCAATTCAATCAAAGCTTGACTAAAGTCATGTCATAGCCAAAACCTTGTAAGAAACAGACAAAGTTTTCACTTTCCAGTGCATGCTTTATCGGCACCAAAGTAAGCACAAAACAATATAAAAACATTATCACATTTATACACGTTTTTAAACAATAACATTTTAATAAAAGGTCACAAATTCGCTTTTAAAAATATTTGAGTATTTTTGGTATTATGCAAAATCATATCAGAGGGTCAAGGTCGTTATTATGTTGCTTTATGTTTATTGTTAAAAGTAAATTTTTATTGTATTGTTTAAAGTTAATTACCTTCAATTAAATAAAAAAAAAAAAAAATTAGAAGAACAATGGCTTCCAATTGATTTTTCAAAGGACACATCTGACAGTTTTCAGTTCAAAATGCATCTAAAGTGCAATCAATTTAATTAAATAATCTGTTTAAATGGCGTTGTTCACTCATGACATTTAATTTATGTGATTGAATTTCATAGTCTTCTTCCTGTTACCACTGAATAAATAAATTGAATTAAATGTTAAATTAAATGAAATGAAAAAGTCAAAAATTCTGGAAATGTGAAAAAAAAATCGATTTGGAGTCACATTTTCTCCAAAAACATGAATATTATCAATGAATGGCGCCCTCAAATCCATTTCAAATTCATTTTTTAAACATAAATAGCGGGAAGAAGCTAATTAATAAAATTTAAACGTGATTTTCAATTAAGTAATAAGTGATTGTAAAGCACCTTTACAATAATGCTAAAATTGGAATGTTAATGAGGAATTCTGTAGAGAACAATAAGACAGAAATGGTGACATGAGATAACTTGTGATTCACATTTAATAGAATATTAACTGCATCGTGGATCACATTTTCGATAATTGAAGTCTCTTGTTAAATTGAATTCTCGAGTCTCCCAGAACTGTTTGATGTTGAACATCTGTTCAGATGTTTGCGAGTGGAAAAAATTTACATTAAACAGTTTAAATGGCAATAAATTAATCAGATGTCGTCTGTTTTGTTATTTTTTTTACATTGTAAATTAATTGAATTAATTACAATTTATTAATTGACCCTTTTTCTTGTGTTGATCTGATTTTAATGTAATTAAAGCAATTTTATGATAATTTCATACAAGAAACAGGATATCTAATGCTCAAATGAAATTATTTCGATTATTACTGGAATCAGATTTGTAATTACATCCCAAGAATCGATTTTCCTTGCCTAATTGACTCTCATACTGACACGAAATCAATAATTTAATCGATTATCTAACTCACATGACTTTAAAAGCACGATTAAATTTTAGTAGTCACATCACTTCAAATCACTTCGATTCACCCATTCAAGAAGCTTCTAGAGATTTAAATGATAATAATAAAATAAAATTATGTTATTAAATTCCTTTTCATCTCTTTGATATGCAAATAAGATGGGAATTCGTGATCTATATAATTAATTAACGATATTGTCTTTTATTATCTCATCTCTTAATATGATAATTGTTTACCTATTTAAACGGCTTTTGTAATATAAAATTACTTCATATTATTTTCTATTTATTTTTATTTTTAATTGGAGCAAGAACGGTAGCAATGTTATTGTTGTTACATAAAAATGTTAATCACTGAAGACGGATCAGGTTGTCAATCAATCTTGACTTGGGAAATTAACGGCGATGCAGACTGATATCATTCACATTGAAAAGCAGTTTAAAATTCTTTTGAATAGTTAAGATTTGATCTTATGAAGGTGTGAAACTATTTAAAAAAAATAAATGAAGTAAAAAAATTCTCAGTGTAATGTTTTTTTTTAAGATGTTCGATCATTAATTAAGTTCTTGCGTTATCAATAATTATAGGTTACTTTGACGCTCTGTTATGAAGCTTTTTAGTGTTGATTGCATACTTTTAGGATAATTATTTTTCTTTATTCTTAATTGTAAGAAGTGTGTATTGTCATATTAAGGACCTAATTAGTATTGAATCGAATTTTAATGTAATTTCTAGACAATACTTAATTTAATTGTGATTATTTACAATAAACGTTTTATAATGAAATATTCATTGCATACTTATAAAAGTAAAAGACTCGAAATTTTATGAAAATCGCTCTTCATTTGAAATTTATAAACTGTTTCAGTAGAAAGATATGAAAAGGCTCGAGTTTGCAGCCCATAAGGGTCCTATTAATAAGGGATTGGCTAGATTCATATCATGGGTCTTACACAGGGGCGGTTTGAAAATTATTAACGGCCTTGGCATTCTGAATGATTTTCTTTTAAATTTACGTTAATCTTAATTTTTACAAGACGATCGACTGCGGCCTTTCTGGCATTAGCCAGATTGTCCGTATAACCAATCCGCCACTGGTCTTACAAAAACCGTTTGGGGGCTACACGGTCTAGAAAATTTCTTGTAACAGCAAAATCCTCCAGATTTAAAATAATGACTTTTCCAGGGGTTAAAAAGATAAATTTAAGGCTAATTAAGAAAATTGAATGATGATTGAAGAATGATTGCACTTTTTCCATTAAATTCTATCAACGTACCTGTCTAATGCATTAGCTTGAACTAAATATCCCCATTATAATTCCTTTCATTCATTTCCTTGAATCAAAATCACACAAAAGAATCAAAATAACTTACATTAAAAGCCACGCCTTATCACAAGAAAAATAAACACAAAAAAAAATCAGGCTAATAGGACAATAACTGCTCTACATTCAACCTTTCATCAAATTCTCCCACAGGATACATGACAACAAAACAGGACAAACTTTGAATAAAATCTCTGAGAGCTTAACTTCATATTCTCTTTTACTTCAATGCGACATTTAACTGAAATTTTTTTGTGTTAACATTCAAATTAATATTGTAGCTCATTTATTATTGAATTGTATAACAAATTATTGATATTTAACACTAATTTAATATTATAATGAATTTTATGAATTAAACATTTATATTAAATGTTATTTTTAACATTTATATTGAATTTAATTCATTTTAATGTGTAATAATGTTATAAATAAAAATTTAATCATATTAAAACATTATAAAAAAAAACATTTTAACGTACAAAATATTTAAAATTATATTTTTGTTATACATTGAGTACTTGTCATGATAATTATACATTGTGAATATCATCGCCATGTTTATCATGTTTACAAATGAAGTTTAAACATGTTATGTTTTTTATTAAAATTAAGTTAAAAATCATTATATTTTATTATTATTTTATATTGTTATAACTTTATATGCATTATTAATAATATATTATAATGAAACATTAGATGTCGTTTTGTAATTTTCTAATAAAAGTGAATAAACTCAAATTTTACCGCTAAAACAAATTCCATAACACTAACACATTGCTATACCGGCATCATCATCATTATACATATGTATAAATATACATAATAATGTTAAAGGAGAGAGTTCTTCACTGGAGTTTCAACAAATACTCAATCAGTTGGAGTCGGACAGTCATTGAATAAAGACGTAGCTTTTATAATCGGCGATATTTTAACATTTGTGTATCTATAGAAAAGTAAAATAATAAAAAAAAACATAATATTTATACATGCATGTGTATAAATTATATACGCTACTTAAATACCATACACTCTAAAATAAAATTAATATTATAACATATATAATATTTATAATAATAATAAAAGAGAAGAAAAAAAATTAATAATAATAATATAAAAAAAATAAAAACAAATGAAAAGTTAAATTAAATATCGGTTAAAGTGTGTCTCAGTTTTTTGTTCAATATTTTATTAATTGTGCTGATACAATCATTATTATTTTGGATCGGATTTCACACACTGGATAGAAAAAAGATCCAACAACAAATTTTTGTGTATTTCTTGAGGTAAAAGCAATATAATTTAATTAGCAAGCAATCTAAGTGCTAAATAAATAATAATAATAATAATGTTACAAAAAGAGCACAATCCGTTACTGTTCTGTTAAAATTAAACATACACATAATGAATGTTAATTTTTGTGTTATTGTTAAAAATTTAAACAAAAAAAATAATTTTAAACTTACAAAATATCGAAACACCAAAAAATACAAAAAAAAAATTAGTTATATAAACCATGAGAATAAACACGTATAAAAGTGTAAATGTTAAATATTGTAAGAAGAGATGAAGAATATAATGATGATGATAATCATTGAAAATTGATGATGATTTTATACATATTATTTTTGTGTGATACGTGGACAAGATTAAATGTTTTAAATTTTTATATTTATGTGTAAAATAAAAAAAATACATGAAATTAAAAAGAAATAACAATTTATAAAGAAAAGAAAATTCATGTTAATATCAAAAATTTGTGTGAAATATTATAATATTAAACATTACACTTAATATTATTAAAAGATAATTATCATTATTATGCATACATGTGATGCTGAAAGAAAAAAAAATATGTTACAAGAAGTTAAATATCGGATGAAAGTTATAATATCTTGAAATTTAAATGAATTTATCTTTTTATCCTCGGTCTAGTTGTTATACAACATTCATTTAATTAAATGTTTTAATTATAAAATATATAAGTGTTTTATAGTATATTATCTTATAAAATTATTATGGAAACATGCATGACGTGACAGATCAGAAATTATTTATTATAATTTTACTTTATTGATGATAAAATTACACTGAGAAATGAAATTTAGTAACCGGAGGCTGAATGGCTATGGATGGAAGCTATGAGCGAATCAGTTATTGAAAATTACTAACGGTCCTGCCATTCTGTATGATTTTCTATAAAATTTTCGCTAAACTTATTAGGTTTAAGTTCTTAAAAGAAAATATTTTTAAGCTTCTAGACTTACAGTTATGAATTAATTAAGTAGAAAAATATTTTGATTTGGTATCATCGATTTTGTTTAAACTTGGCGCCAATTTTTAAATGCAAATTACTAAGTTTTTTTTCCTATTTTGAAGAGATTGATTAAAATATGAGTTTAACCTTGTGTTTCACTAGAAGTTGGGAGTTTGCCAGGTTTGGTGTGACTTTTTTCAGGTCGGAGTCCTACATTGTAAAAAGGGTAATTTTGGCATTAGGTGTGACTTTAGTTGCTATGTAGGTTATCGTCTTGGCATTATTTATGAACTGATCTAAATTGGTTTTTGAATTTTTCTTTTCCTTTGTTTTAATTGATTCAGTCGAGGAGATTGAGGTTAAGAGGGTGGCTTCTGAGGCACCTCGTTTTGAGGTTGATGGGCGTTCGTCTACAATCATAATGTCATTATCTTCTTCTTGTGCAATGGTGGTAGTGTTGTTGCTTTTTAACGGATCAAGTTGTTGGGCTTCACGGATTTGTTGTCTTAGGGCTTCTTGTAGTTTGACTTCCTCCTGAGTTTCTCCAAGGACCTTTTTAAATTTCTCTGTCTTTTCCTTTTGTTCATTTAGCCTTCTTGTTGCATCTGTCAATTTCGAATCTTCACCTGCCAATCTCAAATACAACCCCGATTTGCTTCCATGGCGTTGATTCGTCTACGTGCTCCCGGATAAGAGATCTTCATATCTGTCTTCAATTTTATCACCTTTCATTACTCATTTCTGAAGACCTGGCTGATGTGTTAGGTCTGTGTTGTATTTTCCTTAAATCAGTGCTTAAATTACAGAGTTATAGAGTCGTAATTCAACTTAAAGAGGTTTTTCTGTAACTGTGAATCAGAGCACCAAATTCTATTTATTTTTGTCGTTCAAAGTCATCTATCAATGTTTATTTAAATTTTAAATATCCTCAGGAGAATAAATTTCGTTTCTCAGTGTAATACTAAAAGCATAATAAAAAAAGCAAATAAATTTATTAATTAAATCATGATGAGATAATCTGTAATCGTATATAAATTATCATTATAAATATTAATTTAATAATTAAAATAAGGTCAGTGTATTTTTTTATTTCTATACATATTTAATTTTATAAATGAGTAATAAAAAAACGAACATTAAACATAACATTGAATAAAGAAGATCATGTTAAATGATCATTCATTCATAAAACATTTGATTCTATCAGTTTACACCTCGTTTGAAGCAAAATAATGATAGTAACAATATTGCACCTTTACAACATTACAAACAATTACATGAACTAGTTAAACTGCACAATATAATAAATAATAGATAATAATAACTACAATCTTCACACAATTGTATTAATATTATTATTATTGTTATTATTACTATTACATTTATTTTTACTCTCATTTTATGCTCTGTATGTATAATTTTTTTATTATTATAGGTGAGAATGTCAAAATCAGTATAAAACTACAACTACCTGTTTCGATCTGTCTATTATCTGTGTGTTACTTTTCTTTTAAACAATTTTTATGTATATATACATAAAAAAAATGTATATTATAAAAGAATGTGTAATAAAAAATATGTAGACTACGTAATACATTTTAATGATGATGATCATCATCATCATTGATATCCAAGTATTTTGTTGTTGTTGTTGTTGTCTAACTGGTTGGCCAGCATCACCATTCCAATATGCAGGAAGAAGATGAAAAAAAAATAAATGAATAAAAATATGTTGTTACGCGTTAAGAAAAAAAAAAGAAATATAGATTGTTGAATGAGCAAAGACGGAATAGCAAGTGTGTGTGATTCGTGTAATGATTATACACGAGTAGCTTTTATAGTAAAAATAAAAACCGGCTTCCTTGAATCACCACCACGTTAATGATGATGATGGTGATCTTTTCAATATAATATAAATACAAAATTCTGGTTTGCTACATTCCATTTCTGTTTTCTCTTGGATATATTTTTTTTCTCAATGATGATGACGAGTTGTTTTTGGTTTTTTTTTTTGATTGGAAAAAAGAAGAAGATTTTGATTTAAATTTCATTTTTAAATGACTTCATTTAAATTTCTCAAAACAAACATTAATTGTATGTAAAACGTGACACGAGTAAAGAAAAAAAAGGAAATGTGATTTAAGGATTTTTTATTTGTTTTACTTTACAAAACGACAGATGTGTGCTATTATTTCCGATCTATTTATATACAAAAATAAATTATGCTTGGGATGACTGAGGGTTTTAGTCAAGAAATTTCTTCCCTTTTATACTTGCTAAACATCTTTTTTCTTCCTTTTGATCTTCAAATTAAATACATCTTGCTTTTATTTTATTATTTTTTGATCCAATATATTTTTAAAAAAAATTGGCTGGGATAAATAAAAAAATAGAACCGATCTAGATTTTTGCATAAAATCACAATTTCCATAAATTAATTATAAATATTTTATAAGCAAATTAAGTTTTTTCTATAATATTATTCAATTTCAGGTTATTTTTTGTTTATGATTAAAATGTGAAATATATATTGATAGTTTTTGTTTTGTTTTGTTAGAACTTGGAAATGTTTTTAAACCAATTCTTTTTTCTTTGCTTTAAATTTTATCAATGTGAATTTTATTTTGAAGGTTATCGAGAGCGTTTTAAATATAATTGTGCTATAAACAAGCGAGAATTTTATTCATATGATTTTTATCACTTCATTACTGATTGCTGAAATTTGTTGATTTAGTTTGTTATTAGCTCTATGTGTCGTTCAAAAAGTGCATTTCAAGGTCATTTATTTTTTTAGAAAATGATTTGATTACCTTTGCATCCATGGATCTGCGTCTGGTTTATGGACCACCATGGT
This sequence comes from Culicoides sonorensis, assembly GCA_900002565.1. NCBI lineage: Eukaryota > Metazoa > Arthropoda > Insecta > Diptera > Ceratopogonidae > Culicoides > Culicoides sonorensis. The sequence goes on from LN483425.1 coordinate 273,916, forward strand.
CCATGGTACTTTAAAAGCTGTTTCTTGCAGTTTACCTTACTAAATTGCCAGGGCGGATTGAAAATATTTCAATTTTTCAAATAATATGTGTCAAATGTTTCAAAGACTCGTTTGAGATCCAAAAATACATTTAAATTTAAGTCAGTGGACCATTATGGACTAATGAGCATCAGGATAGGTTGACGGCAAAAACCATCTTTAAAAGTGATTTTTTTCTTACGAAATGCACTTCTATCATTTTAACATGCTTTTAAGAGATTCATTTAAAATCATTATTATATAACTGTGTCATTCACATTTTTTTTATTATTCATGGTCCATTTGTTCAATTGCTAATATACATTTTCTTTTATGAGTAAAAACAAATAAACTCATTGCAAAATTTCTCTATTGTTTTGATAACTTAAAATAAAAACAAAAAATGTTCACATAAAATTGAAAGGAAAAGAAATTACATAATTATCATTTTTTTTGTCAACTTTAACTTTAAAATTAACCACGATCCAAGTAAAACAAAGTGTAATGAACTTTTGATTAGAAGGTTAATCAAAATAACCTTTCATTTAACAAATTATCGCATTCACAAATGAAACTTTGTTTGTTCAAATGTTAAATATATGCGTGTTTGCATGATAATCATCATAATAGTGGATAATGATCGTAATGGGTGTCTTAATAATAAGACAATTGATGAATACATGTCATTTGTAGATGATGTTTATTCAATTTATTTATTTTAATGTTGACAATATTTTTTGCAATATCATCACTCTTGAAATGAAACAAAAGCAAATTAAAAAAAATTTTTGAAAATATTCACGAAATTTCACTTATCCAATCATGATTTTTGATTCATGTTCATTGGAATTTCGTATGATTTTCTCAAATATGTTAAAAATGTAACTGTTTTCTTAATTCTGGGAAAATCACGTCACAAATATCACACGAATTTCTCAGAAAAATGTATTAACTGTTTGTTTACTGTTCATTACTCACTGTATTAAATGTTTTCATAATAGTAAATTTCCTTTCTTTTTTTTTTTTATTTTATTATACAACAATTAAAGTTGATTACATTGTTCATGTACATAAATTCTTAAATTTATTATTAATTCTAGCCTTAAAAGTAACTCTACTTATATCATTTTGAAAAACATCTGCATGTAAATTGAACAATCTTATACATTTCGTTATAGACTCGTTAAAAGTAAAATCATTATTTCTTGAATCTTCTCTAAAATACAAAAAAAAAAGAAATAATTGAAAATACTCATTTAATGAGACACTTTTATAACACGATGTTATCTTTGGTGTAAATTTAATATTTCGCAATATATGTGACTTGCATTTATTATTATTATTTTTAACACTCTTTTTTATTTTAAAACCATCTTGCATTTTATTAAATATGTATGCGGGGGTGCCAATCCATAGAAATTACGGCAACAGTGAGGATGAAGCAACACTTCAAAAAAAAAACATAATAAATAAATAATAATAAACAACTTATCTATATCTTGCATCGTATTATCTCATCCCACATATCGTCATTTGTTTTATTAAAAAAAGTTTCAATTCCATTCAATTCAATACAAATCTCGGAATATGATCAAATGAAAAGTGTTAGTATTAAATATTGGATATTAATGATAATACATGGCACTGTTCATGTGAAAAAAAATTGGCAGCGAAAAATTTTCAAGACATTCCAAGTGATAACGCACTTAAAAGTGAAAAATAAGAGCATTCTGACACTGATCGCTATCCATAACTTCGGAATAGTCCATCGGAGTGAGGTCGGGTTTTTTGTTGGATAGAGAAGCTCATTATTTAATTATTAACTTATAAGTTTTGAGATAAGACTCATGGATTGGGCGCCAAAGCCTTGAAAGCTTAAAAATCGTTTAAAAACGGTTAAAAATTATAAAAAATTTATGATTTGTTTTTTTTGGATGGAAAAGTTTACTAAAATGAACTTTAACTCATTAACTTTGAGATTAGGCTCAGGGATTTGGGCTCAGAATTACGCTTCAGAGCTTCCAAAGCCTTAAAACGGTCTAAAACAGAAAATGGCCGATTTTTTCAAATATTTTTTTAATTTATTTCAAAATGGTGGTTTTTCATATAAAATATCAAGTTAATGAAATTTGTTAAAATTTTCAAAATGACGATTTTTTTTAAAATTTGAAAATCGCTGAATTTCATAAACATTTTAATCAAAAAAAAAGCTTAATTTTATTCAATGAAACGAGTTTCATTAAATGCACTTTTCTAAACCGCTCAGTGGTTAAAAACTTTAATTTTTTTAAATATTTGTGCAAAAATGCAGTACACAAAGGCTGCTTTTAATCGTTTGTAATATACATTAAAATATGTTAACTCAACATTTATTAAACGGTAGTCATGAAAAAAATCGTTACCACGAACAGTGCCAAAACTCCAGTTAGTCATCTTATCTTATTTTTAATTTAACTGCAAAACAAAAAAAAATCATTACAAATTGAAATTAAAAGTATTGCGATGAAAGTGAAAGTTTTTGACATTAACGACCATTCATTTTTAATTATAATGACGAATTTGATGATTGAGAAAAAAAAAATAGTAATGAGCAAAAAATTATCTTAATTTTTTTATTTCCACATTGACAACAAAAACATATTCATTTTAATATTTTAACAAATGACATCAACTTCAAATTATACAAAAATACAACAAAAAAAATTAGCTTTGATGACCTAACAACAAAGTAAGTTGTTAAAAAAAAATTATAAATAAAAAAAAGATTTTACATTAAGATAAAATAAAAGTAAAGGTGTTTCAAAGGCACATTTGTATACGCAAAACAAGAAATTCACAATGAAACACAAAGGATTTGGGTCATACTCGTATACAGGACAGATGCATTTCATATGAACAAACATAAAGCATTCAACCAAATGTTCAAAAAATATGCGACCTTATAATATGTATATTTAAACAAAATAACAAACTTAACTTAAATAAATAACTTTGTATAATAATAAATATAAATGTTAATAACTTTTTATTGCAAATATTTGCCTACACAAACAATAAATAGAGTTCAACAACCTAAACGCAAGTTATAAACATTTTATTTTACATTAATATTAATAATAATAATAATTTTACACTTAAAATTTGATACTGTAAGTTATTTATTTTTTTTTGAAAAAATTCAATTCAATTCAATGTAAACAAATAAAGTAAATAAAATAAAAATTACAGTTAATAACATTAAATTCAATTAAACATTTACCATTATAATTATGATAAAAAATTTTAACAAAAAAAAAAATAATCAGTAATCAATGTTTGATTTATGTTTGAAGAACACTTGTACGGAAATAACAATAAAAAGTAATAAAAAGCAACCTGTAAAATTTACTTAACGCTTCATTAACCAATTATCTCTACTGTTATACTTGTTTTAACTCCATTGAACAAATAAATTCGCATGGTGATTTCAATACATTTTTCCTTCACTGTAAATTTATAATAATAATAATGTGAAAAAAAAAATATAATTTTACAATGTGAATCAATTTTATGATGTCATCTTTTTGAATGATATTATGAATGGGAATGAATGTGAAGTTACATTATAAATAAATTTATTATTGTTGTTATTTAATTTTATACATGATTAGTATTTTTTTTTTCATATACATATATAAATTAAAATTCTAATAAAAGCGAGTCAAGGTCACTTATTGATTAGCAGAAATATTTAAATTTTGTTGTTTATGACATTTTGTGAGACAATACATTTGTGTTCCCAATACGAAATTGATTATAAATGGTCTTGTAACGTTTTAATAATTATTTTATAATAATTTTTATTGAAAAAGAACTTTGTATAAAGGAAAAAGAGTGTAATTTGAAACTTTACCTTTATTTATTGAAGTATGAATTTTTTGTATGTACTTTTTAATTTAATGTACTGTATACTTACATTGTTGTGACTTTGCAAAGAGTGTGGATATTGTAGAGAAAAAACTAAATTCCTCAAAGTCAATCATTCAAAATGTATTATTTTAATGAACTTATAACTGTCTTATTCAGTTTAAAAATAAATTTTATCTTAACGTTCGGTTCACTTAAGTTTGCTCTATTTAATGAGTTTAAAATTTAATGAAGGCTGATATTGTGGAAATTGCTACAAGAACTGAAGAATTAACGCGAATTTTTTGAAAGACAAAATTTAATAATACACACTCTCAACTTAAAACCTGTGAGACCTCAGGGGAAACTAAGTTTTGGGTTTGTCGGTGTCAAAAACAAAATGCCAATTTCCCAAAATGATTGAATTTTTAAACTGTCAGTTTTTTTAAAATTGCCAAATTTTGAAATCGTAAAAATCTCAAAAAATTGCGGAAACCAAAGAAATTTGCAAGAAAAATCGCAGAAATTCTTGAAATCGTGCAATGTCTTAATGGTTGAATTATACATAATGGTCAATCTTCTTGGATTTTTTTTGTTCTGAAATGGATAGATCAGTATAATTTTTTTTTTTATTTATTTGACAATTAATTCTTGGATCGGGCAAAAAATGGTCAAATATCGTTACACAGCAAGTGCTGTTTCTGAATCATTGTATAATGACCTTCTCGCTCCACCATGGCAAGAGCATCTTCCGAACTCAAGTGCTTTCGAACCCAAACTGAAAAGTGTTAATTTTGGACTCTGCGACCCGCACAAGACGATTGTTGACAGCTTTCTCGAATAAACGATCGACGCATGAAGTCAGAGCAATCAACATGTAATTCTTGGCTAAAATTGGGTCTCTTCCTGGTTTAAGGATTGGTACAATTAGGGATAATTTCCAACTTCCTGGGATCATTTGACCATTTTGTCATATCTAATTAAAGAGTTCTAGTAACTTGCTTTTTGCCAAAGGATTGGCATTAAGTACGAAGGCTATGGAATCTGATCATTTCCAGGAGTCGAGTCATTGCAAGACTTGAGTGCATGTTCGAATTTTAACATAGTAAAATATGCATTAAACGCTGATGAGGACGTTTCGGGCTGAAATATTGACTCAGATTCGCCTCCGACATTATCTGAAGGGATTGAAAACTGGTCAAGAAATATTTCAGCTAATCATTTCGTGTCATCTCCTATTTACACAGACTCATCAAAGTGGACTTTTTTCAACCGTCCTGTCATTAAGATAAACAATTTTATTCAATTGATATGACCTAATGCAGAAAAAACACCTTAAAAACTTTAACGTCTTATTTAAATGCCTAATAATAATAAAAATTTAATTTTTTATGACTAAAACGATTAGTTGAATACTGTTCTCCCATTAAAATTAACTCAATTATCCCAAGTGTTAATTCTTTTACAAAAAAAAAAAAAAAATTTAACTGTCATTAAATATAAACATAATTAGATGGACTTTAACTTTAATTGATGTCTTATTTCCTCTCAAATTCTTTAATGCTTACATAATTTGCGTTAAATGATACATTTAAATGGGTTAAAGGGTTTACACATTTTTACATACATAAAAAAAATAAATAAAATACTCATAAATAATATTACATTAAATAAAAGTCATAACACACCTTGACTATTTACTTGATAATGAAAAAAAACAATAAAGAGTCTTAAAATTATTCCAACATAATAAAAAAAAGATTTGTTAAATCAACTGCAAATATTGTTTTAAACTGTAACTTGGAATAAAATAAAAAAAATAAATATTATTATAACACACTTCATGGTCAAATCACATTCTTTTCAAACTTATTATTTTTCCTTATATGTTGAATTCGATATGACGCCAAAGTAAGTCAAATGAATAAATAAAATAAAAATAATAACAATCGATTCTGAATAAACAAGTTCTAACAAAATCTGTGAAAAAATTTACATATGTTAAATGTCGAGTCCTCGTTAAATGTTTAAAAACTAAACTATGAATTGATTGAATGACTCACATGTTGCGTTACTTGATGTCACACACTGATGACTTTGCATCACACATTGCTTCAAAAATATTTATTGTTTATTAAAAATGTTATATTTTTTTTTTCATTCTTTGTCCGGAAATATAGCACCGATATGTTTTGTGTGTGTGACTGTTTACCAAATAAAAGAAAAAATTTTTATGGGGAATTTTTAAGTTAACTCAGCTCATTCTTGATATTGTTTGTTTTGTCTAATTTTATTTTATTATTTTTGTTTTTTATTAAATTGAAAACAGAAAACGTAACAAAATCCAGAATATTTGCTCACATGCTGTTAAATGATGAATAATATGCTTAAAATTAAGATTCTTAAAGTCTTATAGTGATACATAAAATAAATATTTAAATTGAATTGAGCAGATTTGAATCATTTAATTTCATTATAGTTCAACATTACTTTTCCTGTCCACCCAAGCATTTTAAGATTTTTTATTCATAATTTGCACAAATTTTAAAAAAATATTCATTGTATGTGTGATGAAATTTCAAAAAGCTGGTTCTTTAAAAGATGTCCATATTAGAATGTGAATTCTATTGTTCATTGAACTTGTTTATTTGTTTGATTCTTTGTCGTAGGTTTGAAATTCAACAGAATTTCTTGTTTTGTATTAAAAACTCTGTGATGAGTTTTTCATTTCACCTGATTTGAAGGATTCTAAATCTGTTTAATGCAAATGATCAAGGTACAACATTTAATGAATGTCTTAGGTGACTTCGTTGGTTCATAATGGCCATCATCTTGATTAGAGATTCAAATAATTATAGCTCTCGTGTACTGAATTGACTCAAGTAGCTCAAGATTTAAAATTTTAGTGTGGCTTTGAAGATATGGGACGCGTCAATCACGTAGCCAGCTTACAATAAAACAATAAATCAGCAACTTTACGGCTATCACTCAAAATTATCATGAAAAGAAGCATTAATTTCTATTCATATTTGGGAAGGTCAAAATGATCACTCAATCTCTTGATTCACTTTGTTGCTTTGAGAAATTTCCGAGTGGAAATTAGAAACGCCCCGCAGACGGAAATCTTTGATTAACGCTTACAGGGTGTTTGATGAATTTTTAACCCATGGTCTGTTAATTTGGATAAAAATTTAGAATAGTTTGGGCACTCTTTTAGCTTTTGCATATAATGTGAGTCGTTTCTAACTTACAGTGTTAGGTCCCACTAGTTTTGGGTTGAAAATTGCAGTGAAAATTTTGCCCAAATTCAAATTCCGCAAAATAACTTCATTTAAATTTTCATACCAATAATAAACATCTAAGATCATTAAACTCAAATTTTTCCTCTCAAAAACTTTAGTTTACTAAATCAGGCTAACGACCTCTGATCAATAATCACATTGTTTCAAATCAAAAAAAAAATAACATTAAAAGATAATTATAATGTTTGACCAACAGTTTTATTTTATGATGGAAACCAGATACACTATTTCTTTCTCATTAATTTACGTGTTTATTTTTTTTTGTTGTATCTTAATTTGATTTTGTGCTAAATTGTAACAATAAAAAATTCAGCACCATAAGTTACGAGAAAAAAGTATAATAAAAAAAAGTAGTTTAATATAAAATTATTAATAAACAACAAAAAATCATTCATATGCTTGACTTCACTTCGTATTTTCTTTTTTTTTTAATATACAAACAAAATAAAAAAGTTAATAATAGTGTTTTTTTTCAATCTAACATTAAACTTTAACGTTCTTTACGATAAAAAAGGTATTTAACTGTTCTAATGATGATGAAATTCAATGTTTGAGAACAACAACGAAAAAAAATGAACTTGATCAAGTTAATTGAACTCCACTCAAATTTGTTCTTTGATGATTTTATTATTTGTTGATCAATTGATATTTTAATCGTTATTTTTTTTTCTTCATACCCAAACATTCAAAGTATCATGTTAAACTTAATTTTACGACATCTCGCACGAACCAAAAAAATTAACATTTGGTTTAAAATTACAAAGTTTATAATAAAATGTGTTCTAACTAAAAATAAATATCCGTTATTTTTGCTTTATAAAGGCATTAAATTCGTATGAACGCATATTTTGAGTGATGTTTGTACAATAATATTATGTTAAAAATAATAAAAAATAATAAAAACAATGTGTTAGACTAAATAAGGAAAATATGTTGAACATCTGAATATACAAAAATTTCATACATGATTTTTTTTAGTGGTATTTTTTTGTTCATTAATTTACTTAGACACATTTTTATGATGAATATTTAATATGATTATGTTACGTTTTCATCGCATTGCTTAATTCAAGGATATTTTTATGCCTGCATTCATTTCTATATAAATTTACTGTTCCTTTCCGATTTCGAAGAAAACTTTTCTTCGGATATCCTTTAATGTTGCAATTCAATGCATTTTATGGTGTATTTCATGTTATTTTTCTATTTTAATGCCATAAATTCTTTGCTTTTCCTTTTATTTTTATGCAATTTTGTTACAATTTTACACTTATAAGAGAAAATTGCATTTTATTTTTATGTGGACCATCATTTTATGCATTTTTCGTCTGGATGTGAAACGAATTTCAGTTGAAAATATCAAAGAGTTCGTTCTTGGAATTGAATTTTAACCTAGTTTGACATTCATCTTGAAGCTGTCTGGCTTGAAGTGAGACTAATTTTGTTTATTATCAAACGTTCGGCAAATTCGTTATAATTGAATAGGCCATGGAATGAGGTGACATTAAAACCCAGCCAGAACCCTTTAGATAATTTTCTCTTTGCAATGTTACAGATGTCATATAATTGAAATATAATACATTTCATTTTATTTTGTTGTTTTGATTCTGAATGCACTCATTGTTTTTCTTCTCATTTACATAAAACAATGTATAACTTTTCTATGGATTTGAATTTCAATGCAAATGTTATTTTAAATGCAGTGATTGACAACATTTGAAACTTTGTCATGCAAGAAGAAAATAAAAAGTATAAAATATCACTTTTGTCGATGAAAATTCATTGATGCACAAAGAAATATTTTTACAGTTCTAAGGGTTCAAAGTTATATCACTGGAGATTTCATGAAACGCCATTAAATGCTTGAATTTATTTTAAAATTTCACAAGCAAACGGTATTTCTTGTAAAGTAACACTCAAAGTAGTTCAGACTCACGTCAAATATCCGCATAAAAAATTGACAAAGTGAGCAGACAAAATTTTTTCAATTAAATCAATTTATATTCTATAAACACACAAAAAAAAAACAATATATTTTTTCTTTTATGATAATGTTACCATGCACTTATATTACAAATTACTTTTAAAATTTCACCAAAACTACAATCTCTCAATCATATTTAGCATTCCACACATTTAAAAGCAAAACAAAAACATTTTTTTATTATTATTTTGAATATAAAGTAAAATAAAAAAAAAATAATTTAAATTGATACAAACTACTTTAAAAATAAATAAAGAAAAAATTAACATTCAAACCATGTCTAATACGGTTAATTTATAAAATTAAATGAAATGAAAAAAATACATCAATATATGTAACAAATGGACATAAAAAAATTAAATTTATATTGATAAGATTTTGTGTTAAAAGCTATTTTGATTTGAAGAAAAAAATATTTAAAATATGTTACTTTTTTATGTTTCATAGATAAGACAAAATTAGAAGACACTTAATAAAAAAAATTACAGTCAATACATCATTAAATTTGTCTGTTACACACTGCTGATAAAAGTTACACCGATGATTAAATGTGTTGTAATATGATCGAAAATGAATGTGATCGTAATGAATGAAATTAATGTGAATCTTATCTTGAATTGTGAAAAAAAAATTATGATTTTTCATTTCAGATGCATTGAGTTCTCTTGAGGTGTCCATTCTTATAGTAAAACGAAACCTCTCAAGCCCTGTAAATAATAAATTTGAAAAGAAGCATATAAACATATACTCAAACAGCAAATGTACGTATGCCGTACAAGCAAATGTATGTACGCTGAACAAGCAAACGTATGTATGCCAAATGAGCTAATGTCTATTGCTCATCCGGCAAATCAATGTTTGCCAAATTGGCTACTCTTGAATAAATGTATAGTCTATATTTTCTTTTTGAAATGTTATATTTTGAGAAATATTTGTCGCAGAAAAATATCTTTTAGAATCTTATACAATATTTTAATATTTGTAACATTTGTAGATTTTTAGAACGAAAATTGTAATTTTTCATACTTTCATCAAAATATAAATAAAATTTAATGCGTACCAAATATTTGAGTAATGCAAGGCACCCTGTATGAATCAGCAAAAACATGAGTGTTCAACAAAATTGTTTGGTTTGCATCCATTTGTTATTTTTTGTATGAAAAATTTACAATTTTCGTTCTAAAATTCAATTTTATTTACAAATATTAAAATATTGTATAAGATTCTAAAAGATATTTTTCTGTTGTTTCCAAAACATATTTTAGATTTTTTCTACGACAAATATTTCTCAAAATATAACATTTCAAAAAGAAAATATAGACTATACATTTATTCAAGAGTAGCCAATTTGGCAAACATGCATTTGCCGGATGAGCAAAGAAAACATTAGCTCATTTAGCATATATACGTTTGCTGTTTGAGTATATGTTCATATGCTTCTTTTCAAATTTATTTTTTACAGGGAGCACAGAGAAATATTTTCAGTTTTGAACTGTTACTACAAACCAAGCTAGTGACAGTCGAGTGAGAAACCGACTTATGAATCTTATCTACCTGACTGAAGTTACCAACGACCTTGGCAGCCTCTAGGAGGGGTCTTTGTGACCCCCTGGATCCTCCCCGACACGTTCCAGGTGTCATCAACGACCGTTTATTATCTCCGTTTAAATCACAGAATAAGCTCTAAACGCCATCTTGTGGGTGCAATCTAAAAACCCTGATACAAGAAACTGCCAAGGTCGGTGATAACTTCAGCCTAGTATCTTATCTGAGGTTTCCACCACATGTTTTGGCACCAGATGGCGCTATTGTCGATTTATATTAAATTATATTATTTCAAAAGTATTTATCCAAAAATCTTATTAAAACAATTAGATTATAAGATAATGACAAATATTGACATTAATCAAAGCATCACGATTTTCCTGACATTCATCTATGATAAATCTCAAAGGAAATGTTATTGCCATAAGCTGTGACTTATTCAATGAAAAATGAGCTTTTATATTGCCTTAGATGTCTACGTTCAATCATTCAAAAATGTTGCCCTCAATTTTTATGATAGTCTGGTTCAAATAAATCCCTAACTTTGTTCTGCAAAGTTGTTGCTCGTTACATAAATTACAATGTTTTTTTAGACCATTTTTTAGGTTTTCATACAAAAATATTGAGAAATAATCCAAAAACTGTTCAAATTAAGTATAGAATTTTAGAATTTTTTCAGATGAGAAAAAAATCGCGTCCAAAATCATGTACAGAAAAAATTAACCCCGTAAGATTTAGGTGAAAATGATGTGTGACAAAGTTGTAGGAAATTTTCTAAGCTTCAGCTTTGCTGAAGTAACCAAGTCGACATTTCATACAAAAAATAGCAAAAAAACAAATTCTCGGTATGCATTCTCCTGATTCATTTAAAATTTCTCTTTCTCCTCTTGATTTATTTCAATTCCTTTCAATTTAGATTACAGATGATAATCCACGTAAACTTTATTATTTAATCACTATAAAAAAAAATATAGAACAGCTTGCACTTGTTCAAACAACAATAATAAACATAAAATGCTTTCAAGCGATATTCAGTTTCCGTGTGTACGTGTTACAATTCTTTTCATTCCAATTTTTTTTTATTTTAAATGTTACATTTACTTTATTAAACTATTATAATATATTGATGATTTTATGAATAAATATAAAAAAGATGAATTAGAGTAGAACGCGCAAATTCCATTTGATGTCATTCACATGACTCTGCGTTATTTTTATTATTATTGTTATTTTACATACATCAATATACAAAGTACTAATATTACACTTATTTCGTTGTCTGTCTATCGACGTAATTTGATATTAATATCATGCAAATGATTCCATGTATGAAGAGAATAGTAGATTGGATTAGAAAATATTTGCACTTGAATACTAACACAATTATGACCGATTTGTACGGTTTTATTTTGTATTTTTTCAAATTTTTTTTTGTTTTAATAAATGTAATCTGAATGTCAAAAAGACGACAAACAAATACATTTTTTGTTGTATATTCGATTCAGTGTCGCGTCTTTCGTGACTTGATTCTACTTGATGATCTTACACAGTCAAAGTTATTTTAAATGAATGACGTGAATAATATGCGACACTTTGTTGAATGTTATTTATAATTAAAAACGGTTATCTTATCAGAATTTATGCAAATAATTAAGTTTTTTCATGATGATCTTCATTTTTTTTATTGTTGCTGTTTTAATTTTATAATGCAAAAAAAGTCATAATTAACCAGTTCTCGTATTAGGATACTTAAAAAAAAATTCAAGGTCTGAATTTGCATGGTAGTTAACTGGTTCCGACTTGTCTCCATTCAGATGTGAGTCAAAAACAGGTTGATTATGCATTTTTATGTCATTTATATTTAAGAGATTCAAGTGATAAAACCAGAATTAACCAACCTCATAAATTTGATTTGAAAATTTTGATTGTTTGCCAAATTTTAGGATTTACCAGCCTCCTCCATTTCAAGTGTGTAATATCATAAAAATAATCCAAAGTTAAAAAAAAAACACGACTCAAATCTTGTTCTTCCTATTTAATATATTTTTAAATTAGAGGTATAAGTGTCCAAAAGCCACTTAAATAGGATTAGTTTTAATAATAAGACGATTATCGTTGAAATGTGAATGGATTATTACACACACATGTTTTATTATATCGATAAGTAATGAAATTATGCTTTATTAAAAGATAAAATCGAACATTTTAATATTTCATCACAAATATAAACAGAAAATAATAATTTGTATTTGCCCTAAAAAGTATAAGTAAAATGCTACCTACATTAATATTTACGTTAAATACACTGTAAATTGAAATTTCACCTTAAATTTCCTTGGGGTACTGTTCGCAAAGGATATCAATGACCCTTATTGTCGTTTTTTCTGTTAAAATCGTCCTGAAATAAGTTCAATACGTAGCCCCTTAATCGCCTTGTAAGCGCTAAGGGACGCACGTCCTTTGCGAGGAGCCTCGTCTTGCATTACGAGGCATTTTCAACTTACGTTTAATATAAAAAACGTTCCCTTATAAATATTTTGTCTCTTTTTTATCTTATCAATGTACAAATTATGTGATAAGGATTCCACACATGTGACTCTTCAGTTATATTAAAATTTGTAATGAATTTAGTTGTATTTTTGCATTCCAACCGTTGAAATTATTTTTTTTATTGGAATATATAATCACAAAAACTACAGTAATTTTCAGAGAAATAAAAATCAATGCCCTGGGATATCAATCAATCACAACAACACGATAGAATTGATTACAGTTTAGGAGCTATTTGAATTTTAAAGAAAAAAAATCATATAAAATTGTAAAAAGAAAGTGAATTTAAAGTATTTAATGAAATTGATAGCTGTCTTTTAAAAAAATTTTTATTTAAACGCATCTAGCTATTCATTATTTTACTACCGTATTTGGTATTCAAAGAAAATTAACTTTTTTTATACAATGTATTTTAAAAATATTGAATGAAAAAGAAATTGGATTACATAAAATAATATTAATCATAAGACATTCATAGTTCATTAAATTTAATTTAATTTGTCCTGGTGAGAGGTGAACATAAAATAATTTTTTATATCAAAAATGCCAGGGTATCAAGGGAAGAGATATGGTGAGTTATTGAAAATGTGCAATTTTTATGGTATAATTGCCCTATTATGAAATAAGTGAACTTGAAACGTTAAAATTATCTTTTTAATTAGGGGTAATCCATATTGATTATTTTCAAATACTTTTGATAAGATTTGATCTGGAATGACGAAATAATATCACGATTTTTGAATCAAAACATTTTTTTTTTATCTGATACCGTTCAATATTTTTTTTGTGACAGTCTTACAGATAAAATTACAAAATAACTTTTTTTTTTGGTTAAATTGAGTCTAAAATGAATAAAAACAGTTTAAATAAAAATTAATATTTGCAAAATAAAAAATATTAAAGTATTAAAGGAAGTGATAATAAGATAAGGTGCGTTTATTTGCCGAACAAATTTAACTTTTGCCATTTTTTTTCTCTCTTATCATGTCAACTGCAGTCACTTCAAGTGATTATTATTAAAATGTCTCACTTATTTATTTGAATTTAAATTTCGTAATTGATATGATGACTCCTGTTCAATAGTTTGGACAATACCTACCTTTGTTTACTAATTATTGATTTTTTTTTATTTCATATCAATGATCGTTTACAACAATTTTCAAATATAAAAGGAAAATGAGTCAAAAACCGATGATTTCACTTCATACTTCAACAAAGAATCACGTGAAATGCTAATAGACATAATATTACTTTAATAAATAGTGGAAAAAAATAACAACAATATAATGTCTGCTTGCTAATTATATTTACGTTGTTTTGAAATTTATATTTAACCCTTCGTTGCGTGAAATTCCTCAGAAATCGATTTTAGAGACTTCAGAATTTCAAATGAGTCGAAAACGGCTTAAATCTGCCAATCAACAATCAAAATGACACGTTTCAAGTGCAGTTAGAACTGGAATAGGAAAAAAAAAACACTTTTTTCAAAAATTTCATCGAACCGCGTTTTTCTAAACCAACAGTAGTGAGAATTTCCCATTTTTAAATTTAACGTTAACTGTCAAATGTCAAACTTTAAAGAAAACTTCTGTTACTAGGTCAGCAAGCAAAAGTTTGACATTCAATTATTACGTACAATATTTTTGATATTTCCGTATGTGTATCTATGCAAAATGAAATGTCAAATTTAATCTGCTTACCTCCTTTCAAAGGAATTTGAAACGCCTCTTTGAATTTGATTCAGCTCAAACCAACTTCACCTTTCAATCAGAATCATTGACTTTAATTCCAAAATGTCATCTGTCAAACCAACTGTCAATAAAATGCCATTGTTTGTAATGTTGTGTGATTAAGGGTTAATGATCATTTTCGCAACAATTGTAAGTACGAATATTTTAAACTTATTTAAAGATAAATAAATGTATTGCAGAAGACCACACACTCTTCCTAGTAATTAGTGATATACGATATATTTAATATCTTCAAAGTACAAACAAAAAAAATAAATATAACAGGAAAGAATACAAAGAAAATTTAGTATAAATATTAATATATATTGAGTATGTTTTACAATTTTTTTATTTAATTTGAAATGCATGTGAAATGTTTTGTTGTTTTGTGTTATTGAATATCAAGTAATTTACGATTATAATGAAATTGGATTCGATATGTTTTTTCTTTTCTTGCTTTTATGTGTAAAACGTGAATTATCTTGAGCTGTTCAAGATTCTTATGAAAATTTTACGATACAAAATTAAAAAATCAGAACGGATTGGCTCTTTGAAATGTAATTTTCAAGTAAAAAAAATTTTTAATTAAATTTTTATATTGTTTTTAAACAGAAATACAGTATGAGAGACGAATTTCGTCGAGACCAGTTAATATACAACAACGTTCCAACATGACCCAACGTGAAGGCATACAAAAATTCGAAAATGACCGAATAAAAGCATTACAGGAGGAACGATTGCACATACAGAAAAAGACTTTTACAAAATGGATGAACTCATTTCTAATAAAAGTAAGTTGCAATTTTCTTATTTTTAATTGAGATTTAATTGAAATTTTAATTGAATTCATTTTACAGGCCAAAATGGAGGTCGAAGATCTCTTCAGCGACCTCGCAGACGGCATAAAACTACTAAAACTCTTAGAGATCATCTCTGGCGAAAAGCTAGGAAAGCCAAATAGTGGAAAAATGCGTGTACATAAAATAGAAAATGTCAACAAGAGTTTAGCATTTTTACATACCAAGGTAAGTGAACAATTTAAATTACTATTCAATAGTTTGCCCAACAATTTAAAATAAAAAGTGAATAATAATAAGATAAGATTTATGACAATATGAGTCTTTTTAAAGTTATTTTCAACAAAAATATTTCTGTTTTCACTTTCTTAAATACTTTAGCTCATATTAAAATTCACATGTAATGTTAAAATGCAGGCAATTCATTTTTTTTGTAAAGAAAAGAAAAATAAAAAAAAATTAGGCTTTTAAATTGAATGCAATGCACAAACATGTACCATAATAATAAAATAATTACGAATAATGAAAGTCTGACTCACATTATCTTCATACAAAACATAGCCATGTGAATAATTTAAATATATAAAATGAGAAATAAATTAAAAGGCAGTGAATCTCTAAACTAAACAAAAGTACTACTAAAGACCATTATTATTAGTATTATATGAAAAATGTTTAAATTTCATTTACTATTCTTTCAAGTCATTTCGAGTAAATAGAAAAATTTGTATTATTTTACATTTTTACGTTTATTGACTCAAACTTTACATGTATAACGGCTACATATGGTATGTGGTATTATGGCAAATTATTCAATTCAATACAAAATATGAAGAAAAAAAAAATCTCATTCAACAGGTAAAGCGTGTGTTATATCGGTGTGTGTGTGTGTATGTGAAGCATATTCTTTTTATGGTGTGGTTTTAACTGTTTTTTCAAGTTTGTTTTCTCTTCTTATTATGTGAGTATTTTTTTTTCTTATTTTATATGTTTTCATTCTGTGATTGCATCACACTTTCATACACTGAACCATATTCTACATAAAAGCATGTTAATTCAAAAATTTGAGGTTTAAGTGTTTAAAAATTTTTAGGGTTTTGATTGAACTGTGAGAAATCACATTAAATTGGTTATTTATTTTTAATAAGCAGGAGGAAAAAAATATTTTTTATTTTAATTGATATAAATTCTGACCCAATTTTATACTAAACAAGTCACTGTGAGCGGAAACGAGCTAGAAATAGTCAAAAATCCGCAAATGTCATTAAATGTCAGATTTGACAGTTAATTAACGAAATACATAACTAGCATGTTCTATAGATACATATACGGAAACTTCAAAATTGTGTGTGTGAAATTTTTAACTGGGTACGCAGGTGAAAGTTTGACAGTTCCTATTTACATAGAGAATTTTTGACGTTTCCGGATGAAAAGCTACCCAAAATTAGCTGTCAAGTTTTATCTGCTTACCCAGTAAAGGTCAAAATAAATTAGAGTCAATGGACTTTGCCTTTAAACAGAGTAATCAAAGAAGTAAGACCCTAAGATTATTCAAATGTCAAAATTTGACAGAAAATGTCAGATTTTATCACTTTAGGTCTTTTTTGACTTGGCACTTGTAGTTTTAGCACATTTGAAAACAATTTGATAGTAAAACTAGTAATTGTATAGAGATTAAAGTGGTCAAAGATCAATTTTCACTTGTAAATGTCACTAATTGTCAAATTTGACAGGAGCTCATCGAAAAAAGGATATCGGATGTTAGAAATTAAGTGAGACTCTAAACTTAGCTTAATTTCACTTATGACAATTAACAATGACCAGAAATTTAAGGACAATAATTCATGACTGTCAGTGGCTTTGAAATTTGACAGTTGCCCCCTTATTAATTTGACATTTAAAAAAACTGTAACTCACAGTGGGCAGATGATGAAGTAAAATTGGTCAAAATTTCATTTTATTCCGTAAAAATCCTTTTGATCACTTTTTGGACCCATTATCTGACAAAATTATGAATTCCTCGTATACTGTTACCGTAATTTCAAACTTATTTGCGTATCAACTGTATTGAATAAGTGCCATTGTATTTAAAGTACACACAACATCGTGTCAATTGCATTCTGATTTACATTTAATAATATACCGTTTATGGTATAACGTTGCTATTAAACTGCGCTTTATACATAATAATGCAATGAATAAACTAGTAAATGTAAATAATAATAATCCGAAAGAATGTCACAGATCCAGTTTAAAAATAAAAAAGAATGATAAACACAGTCTTGTTGTATCTTTTTTCTTTAAAATTATAATGCTATTTATTAAACGACACCACACCAAGAACCCTGTTTTGACTAATAATAATTTTGATAACGGTTAAAAATAAAAATTTAGAGGCACGTGTCAATTAATATTAATAAAATAGTAAATAAATAATTTGAATGTAAAGAGAAACCACATTTGAAATGAAATGAAATGAAATTTAAAGAAAATATTTCCATTCACCATCTTTCTCTCTCTCTGGTATGTTTACAATTAAATGAAATAACAATATCAAACCTGTTTTACACTATTTTTTAATGTATGACCTTGACTTCATCAGTACATTGATTTGATTCTTATAAAACTTTTATTATTATTATTATTTTTATTTTAATTCATTCAACACATTCAAGAAGAGTGAAGAGTCATTGCGTGCAAAAATTCAATTCAAATGTTGCTGAAAAAAAAATTTGGCTTTTTTTTTGTATTTTTGCACAATAAAAATAAATGTGTTCTATTCAATTTTGATGAGTCATGTATTAAATTTAATAATGTGAAAGAAAACGCGCCTTGAATACAAACTGTTATGATACAAAAAAATGAATCTCAATCAAAAATGCCTGAAAAGTATTTTAGCACTTGATTGTCCAATTCTTGTGTAATAATTTTAAAAACCAACAAAAAAAACAGCTTTGTGTATGCAAACAAGGTTTGGACATGGAAAAAATGAAGTGTTAGCAAATAAAATCATGTTCAAATTATTGTTTGATCTATTCTCTTCTTTTAAATGATCTCAAAATTTCACACAATCAGATTTTCGAGAATTTTAAAGCTATATTTGCTTAATGTTTTGACGAAAATGTGTTCAAATAAGCACAAATTTGTTTTTTTCTCTGATAAAAAAAAAACACATGATTGTGATCTCATCAGATACGGTTTAAACTCATTCTGAACATCTTATTTGATTTGAATGAATGAATGATGATTATTTGAAGTTTTTTGCCTTACTTACTGATGAATTAGTGTCTACTGTTAATGTAAAGGTTACAAGTAGTGAGTATGAATGTTAGATTTTAATTAATTATATTTTATTGTAAAATTTTAAATTTTTCAACCGTGAGTTCATCATTTAACTACAATGATCAGCTACTAGACTGATTGGCAACTGGCATCAAAGGTCATTTTTGTATGATTTTTTTGGAAAATTATTATTTTGATATGAAAGTGCCATTAAAAGGGTGTCTCATTCAAGATTCAAGGAAGAATTTGAATTACAAAGCCAGTAAATTGAATGAAAAATTGAAATTTAACACCAAAATCATTGAAATTTGCCTTCAGATGACCAGAATGTCAATTTTCAAGGTCATAACTCAAATCACACATAATTTTATATCTTCTAAGTAACATTTCAAATGATTCACTGTCGAAATGACAAGTCTCTCATTATTTTTATTGCTAATTAAATACAGAATTCTAAGGAATTTAAACAATGCAATGAATTTCAATTGTGTTGCATCACATTTTGAGTTCAGATGTTCGATGTTTATTTAAATTAAGATATTTTTTTGTCTAAACTCAAATATTGTGATGATTCAATACTAATTAAGTCATTTGTAACATTAAAATATTTTTTTTTGATTTCCTTTCATTTTTAGGTCCGATTAGAGTCAATTGGCGCTGAGGATATTGTTGATGGCAATCCAAGACTTATTCTCGGTCTTATTTGGACGATTATTTTACGCTTTCAAATTCAAGAAATTGAAATTGATGTGGTAAGTGGAATAAAGTTCCTTTCTTATTCAATCGTTTATGTTGTTTGTTGACTTTCATGTTAAAAGTTAACGCAAATCTCCTACACATACAATAAAAAAATCATTTTAAATATATTACAAAGTTACATGGTTCATCAAACATTGAAATTGCTCAAGTTTAAAAAGAAAGAACAATCATTTTAAATTTAATATCCATTTTCGGAATCATTCATTCGAGTAAATTAGTTTCTTTTCATTTACTTGTGTCTGGATTCTCAACTGAGAGTGAAAGAATCCAATAAATAGAAATGATTATCAATTTTAATGATATTACAAAACTGTAGAAACCGGTTTTATTCATATTTTTTATTTTTTTTTGATTTTTTTGAACTACCAAAAAAATTAATAATATCTAACACATTAATTTAATTTTTTTTACTATCATAATTGATGAGTGTAGAAGATTTTAGCGATTGAAATTCAGTATTAAATTTGAAATAATAAAAAAAAATCTTTCTTTTCATGTCATAGGACGAAGAAGATGAGTCTTCTGAGAAAAAATCAGCTAAAGATGCCTTACTTTTGTGGTGCCAAAGAAAAACTTATGGCTATCAAGGTGTTCACATACAAGATTTTACCAATTCATGGCGTTCTGGTTTGGGTTTCAATGCTTTAATTCACTCGCATCGCCCAGACTTGTTTGACTACTCACTGCTACAACCCGGCAGAAATATTGAGAACTTGAATCATGCATTCGATGTGGCAAGTAGTGAATTGGGAATTCCACGACTGTTGGATGCTGAGGACATTGATACAAATCGACCAGATGAGAAATCTGTGTTGACATACGTTGCATCGTACTATCACACCTTTGCACGAATGAAAAATGAACAGAAAAGTGGAAAACGAATTGCTAATGTAAGTATTTAAAATATTATATGAAATTGGGTGTTTAATTTCATTGAATTTTTATCATAGATTGTTGGCAAATTAATGGATGCTGATAAGAAAAAAATGCACTATGAGAGATTAACAACTGAACTTCTCACGTGGATTCAAACAAAGACACGAGAATTGGAGAAACGTAAATTTCCAAATTCACTTGAAGGCATTCAAAAAGAACTCTTAATGTTCAAGGAATATCGAACAATTGAAAAACCTCCCAAATATAAGGAAAGGAGTGAAATTGAAGCACTTTACTTCCATATCAACACTCTCCTTAAATCACTTAACCAACCACATTACACACCCCAAGATGGCCAATTAATTAACGACATTGAACGTGCATGGCAGAAACTGGAAAATGCTGAACACAATCGTGAAGTTGCATTACGTGATGAGCTCTTGCGCCAAGAGAAACTCGAGCAACTCAATTACAAATTTGAGAAAAAGTCCGTTTTACGTGAGGGATACTTAAATGAGATGATTCAAGTACTATCAGATCCGAGATATGGCTCTAATTTGGTTCAAGTTGATGCAACTGTGAAAAAACATGAAGCCATATCGGCTGATATCCTTGCGAGAGTGGAACGATTTAAGGATTTGACTGCAATGGCAAATGAGCTGTTGAAAGAAAATTATCATGGAAAAGATCGTGTTAAGAAACGCGAAGAAGAAGTTCTCATTAAATGGGAAGAATTGCTTGAGTTACTTGAAAAGCATAAAAATAATTTGTCACAAATGAGCGGGTTAATGAATTTACTCAGAGAAATTGATGCAACAATTATGACAATTAAAGGACTGGAAGTTCAATTCGCATCAGAAGATGTCGGTCCACATTTGCTTGGAGTCGAAGAGTTGTTACAAGCTCATTCCATCCAAGAGCTACAAGTAACTGCATTGGGAGAAACACAGAAACGCTTTAGACGACAGAGTGATGCATTTAAGAAGTCAAATGAAAAGGACATTCCTATTCTCAATGATAAACTGAAAGAATTTGAAAATTTATACTCAGGGTAAGTTTTTTCATTTCATTGCAAGGAAAAAAGTTAATCTAAAATTTTTGTATTCTTAGTTTAATGAAACAATGTGCTCAGAGACGCAGTCGTTTAGAGGAAGCACGTGATTTTTATCACTTCCTCGAAGATCACGACAATGAAGAAGGTTGGCTCATAGACAAACAACGTATCTGTAAAACAGGAATTTCAGCTAAAGATCTACGAGCTGTCATGTCATTACAACAAAAACACAAAGCCCTTGAAGATGAAATGAAGGTGCGCAAACCAAAATCGGCTCAATTGAAAGAAATTGGAAAAAAATTGATTCATGATAAACATCCTCGAGTCATTGAAGTCCAATCACGAATCGAGTCACTTCAAGAACATTGGAAAGCCCTTGAAGATTTAGTTGAGTTGCGCAAACGTCAACTCGAAGATGCCGCTGAAGCTTATCAATTTTATACAGATGCAAATGAAACTGATTCGTGGTTAAACGAAAAGATGGCTTTAGTGGCATCAAATGACTTTGGTGTTGATGAGCCATCAGCTCAAGCATTGCTTCAAAGACATCGGGATTTGCAGGGTGAATTAAATGCATATTCTGGTGATATTTTGAACTTGAATCAACAAGCTGAGAAATTGATCAAAGCTGGAATTTGCACTTTGGACTTGTCGACGGAACCTGATCCAATTCCAGAAATGGATCAAGAAGAGTGGGTCAATGAAACAAGACTTGTCCCTAAAGAAGTGTGGGAAGAAGAGCCAGTTGAACGCCTTGAACACAAAACAGTTACCGAATATAAAATGTTTCCACATGTTAAGGCCATGTATCCATACGAAGGTCAAGGCATGAAAATGCAAAAGGGGGAAATTATGATTTTACAAAATAAAACAAATCCTGATTGGTGGTCAGTTAGAAAATTAGAAGGAAATGAAGGATTTGTACCAGCATCGTATGTTCGTGAAATTGAAGCACGACAAGTTCCATGCTTAGTACGTAAAGCAGAAAAAGTAAAAACCACACAAAAAGTAAAGAAAACAATTCTTGTGAAGGAAGTTATTCCAGTTAAGCGAATCAAACCAGCAAAAGTTTCACAAGTGAGACCTCTGATTAAAAGACGTGGTGAAGGCGAAACTCCAATTGATAGCAGTGACAGTGTTGAAAAACGTCAAAAACGAATCAACACCACATACGATCAATTACAAGACTTAGCTCAAAGACGTCATGCCCTGCTCGAGGACTCAATTCGTCTTTTCGGATTCTACAAAGAATGCGACGATTTTGAAAAGTGGATCAAAGACAAAGAAAAGTTATTAAAAGTTGACGATCCCACTGATAGTGTCGAAGTAGCTAAACGCAAATTTGAAAAATTCTTGACAGACCTTTCTGCCTCATCCAAACGAATCGATAACCTTGATGGAGCTGTCAATGAGTTTGTGCGTCAAGGTCATTCACAACTTGACAAAATCAAGGCACGTCAACGTCAAATTCACCAACTATGGGATCATCTCAATTACTTGAAAGGTCGAAAGGAAAAATCACTTGAGGGAGCTTCTAGTGTTGAGTTATTTAATCGAACATGTGAAGAAGCAAAAGATTGGATGCACGAAAAAATGACACAATTAGATACAGCTGAGTTAGGACCTGATTTGAAGACAGTCAAAGCTTTGCAACGTCGTCATGAGAATCTTGAACGTGAACTTGCACCAGTTCAAGAGAAAGTTAATCGAGTTAATTTACTCGGAAATTCTGTCAAAAATTCATATGTATCAGAAACGGCAAATGTTGCTGAAAGGCAAAAAGAGATTCAGGATATGTTACAACAAGTTCAAAGTAAAGCACTTGAAAGAAGGTCTCGCTTGGAAAATGCTGTCGGACAACAAATTTTCACAAACAGTGCCAAAAATTTACTCAATTGGGTAAATGATATCAAAGCACAGTTGGCTCAAGATGAAACCGCCAAAGATGTTGCGACAGCTGAAAATCTTCGGAAGAAACACTACGATTTGGGAGAAGAAATCGATTCACAAGATGATGAATTTAAAGAAGTGCTTTCACTTGGCAAAAAGATTTATGAAAAAAATCCGACATTAAATGAAATTCCAGTTGCATTGGAGAAATTACAAAAAGAACAGAACGAAATGCGCGATGCATGGAGAAATAAAGAACAATATTTACAACAATCAGTTGAACTTCAAATCTTCAATCGTGAAGCTGATAAAATTGATGCAACAACTAAAAGTCATGAAGCCTTCTTGGATTATATTGATTTGGGCTCATCCTTAGATGATGTTGAGGCGATTTTGAAACGACACAACGATTTTGAGAACACTTTGGGTGCTCAGGACAAAATTTGCAAAGGATTTTCAGAACATGCTGATAAGCTGATTCAAGCTGGTCATTATGATTCGCCATACATTGATGAGAGACGACACCAAGTCCTTTCAAAGCGACAAAAGGTAAAAGATTTATCGGGACGTCGACGTGCTGCACTTGAAAGTTCCAAAGATTATCAACAGTTTGTAGCAGATGTTGATGATTTAAATGCTTGGCTAGATGACAAAACGAGAGTAGCCGGAGATCAAAGTTACAAGGATTTGTCAAATCTTCCACGGAAATTACAAAATCACAAGGCATTTGATCGTGAATTGCGTGCCAATGAAGGACAATTACGAAATGTCAATAAAAATGGTGAAGGCTTGATCCAGCGAAACAATCGTCCGGATGAGGTCAAGAAAGCTCTTGAAAAAGTCAATCAAAAATGGAAAGACTTGATGGCTTTATCGCTTGAAAAGAGTAGACGATTAGAGCAAGCAGCATTGCAACGTGAACACAATCGAAATATTGAGGATGCCAAAGCAAAATTAATTGACTTTGAGACAGCACTTCAAAGTAAACAAGTTGGACAAGATTTGCGTTCATGCAAGGAACTTTTGAATAAGCATCAAATACTTGAACAAGACATAACGATGTGGGAACAAAAAACCACGGAATTAGTTGCATTTGGTGAGGAAATGGCACATGAAGGTCATTTTGATGCACCCAATATTCAACATGAAACAAAAGCACTCCAAAATCAATTTAAGAATCTACACAAACCAATCAAACAGAGACGAGCAGCTCTCGAAGAAAGTCTCAAATTCCATAAATTCGTATTTGAACTCGATAATGAGTTGCAATGGATTAACGAACGTGCCACAGCAGCAAGTTCCGAACAAATTGGACAAAACTTACATCAAGCTCAAAGTTTCTTTAAAAAACACAAGAAACTCGAAGCTGAAATTGAGGGACATCAACCAATGATTGACAAAGCTCTCGCAGCTGGCCAACAATTTATTGATCAAAATCACCCAGAGAAGCAACAAGTTCAGCAATTGTGCGAGAAATTACAAGATGCATGGAGAGACCTGCAAGATCAATCAGATATTCGTGCCAAGAAATTAGATCAAAGTCTTAAAGCACAACAATATTTATCAGAAGCAGGTGAAATTGAAACATGGCTTGGAGAGAAAAATAACGTACTGCGTTCAACTGATTATGGACGTGATCGTGACTCGGCCACTAAATTGCTGACAAAACATAAGGTGAGAAATAAAATTTTAGTGTTGAAATTTATTTATTCATGTAAAATTTAATGATTTTCATAGGCAATTGAATTGGAATTAGACACATATTCTGGGATTGTATCTGAAATGGGTCACACAGCTGCTGCAATGGTTGCCTCAAAACATCCTGATAGCAAGGTGATCGCTTCCAAACAACAACTCATTGAAAAAATGTTAAAATCCTTGCAAAAACTTGCTGGACAAAGACAACGGCGTCTCATTGAAAGCCTTCACAGACACGAATATTTTGCCGAAGCAGCAGAACTCGAACAATGGATCAAGGAACAAGAACAGGCCGCGGCCTCTGAAGATTACGGTCAGGATTATGAACATTTATTGGTGAGTGTTAATAAAAAAAATTATTTGAGAATTGAATTTTTAAACATTTAATTTCATTGTGACAGATCCTTCAAAATAAATTTGATGACTTGAAGCATCGCATTGAAGTCGGAGCCGAGCGATTCCATCAATGTGAGGAATCGGCTAAGAAATTAATTAGCAATGAAAACTCATACGTGGCTGAAATTGAAAAACAACAAGAAAGACTCAAGTAAGTGAATTTCAATAATGCTTTTAATCTTATGAGTGTGAAGTTCGTATAAAAATTACACATTGCAACTTCACACTCAGAAAAATTCTGATTTTTTGGGTGATGATTTCAACAAATAATAAACACAATTTAAGACTTGTGTGTAAATATTCTAAATTATTTTCTTTTCTTCATGCACTCACTCTGATGCACTTTCCTATTTGTTGGATCTTCAAAATTAATTATAAAGTAATGACGAAAATCAAAATAGCACTGCCACAACAAATTCAGCTATAATTGAAGATGTTTTAGATCGACATGATTCAATTTGGTAAAAAAAAAATTTGAAATTTCATAGAAATTTTCATTCATGCTTTTAAACCAAAAAAAAAACACAAATTATCTTTTATTTCATTTATTTATTATTTTTATTTGGGTGCTTTTTAATTTCATTTCATTATTTATTTTATATGGAAATAATCTCACAATTCATTGTCAAGTCATTGGAAATCTTACAACTTTTATTTTCTCATTTTATTTTTCTTTACTTAATTTAAAATAATTATGAATGAGGAAGAAAAAGTAGCTGAATATTTAAAGAATACTGCAAAAAAAAAACACTTTCTTTTAAAGAGAAACTTAAATGTCCTAAGTACTTATCAATTTATAGTTTAAAATACTTTATGAAACATTGATTGAATTTTTTAAGTACTTTCCAAGAAAATTTTCAAAAATAATTTTTGCTTGTCAATTAATCAACTCCATTTTCTTTGGCAACTGAAGCAGAACGAGAATGATTTCGTGAGATTGAACGTCTCGGGGATTTACTTTCACCACGACTATCAGCTCTGTGACGACTTACTGATCGTTTCTCGGAAGTTCGGCGTGGTGACGATGCTGAACGTGATCTGAAAATTAAAAAAAAATTAATTAAATGAAATTGAGAGAAATTTTTCGTAACATACCGTTTCTTTTCACGTTTCTCCACCGGACTACTGCTGCGTGAATAACTCTTTGATCGTGTGCGATACTCCCTTGAGCGTGACCGGGAAACTGATCTTGATCTGGAATAGCTGCGTCCACGTGATCTAAATTGAGGTTAAAAAAAGATTATTAGAAAATGTTTAGATTGAAGTAAAATCAGAAGAAAATTTGATGTTTGAAGTTCCCAAGATGATAAAAAAATCCTAAAGCACGATTCAGGTCGAGACTTATCTATTATATAGTATATTTTTTTATATTTTAATTAAATTGAACTCACTGTAATCGCATGCTAGGTGGAAGGTTTCAAGTAGCTAGAAGATCTAGTAGATGTTCAAAAAACTACATTTTGGGTCACGCGGGTGAATTCTTGTGCAAATTTATAATAATTTTTATTTTTACTTGGGAGATAAACACAAACTTGATGATCTTGAAGAGGATGGTTGAAAGGTGTGTGTGCTTGCAAGTACTAGTAGTAGTAGTTTGTGTGCTCATTTGAAAGTCTCAGCAATTCGACGATTGATTTTTAACTCTCAGCCGAATTGGAGCAACCTATAATATATTTATATTTTAAATTATAGATTTCTTTTTTTCATTTATTTTTAATGTTTTGATGCAGACTCATTCTCCTCTTCAAGTTGGTTTAAACCATTTTGTTATTTTTCACATTTCACATTTAAATTGAATTCAAAAAATCATTTCAAATGAGTACTTACCTACGACGTCGGCTTTTGCCATTTCTACAATCTCTTGCATAATGACCTCTATCGCCACATTCATAGCAACGATCTGCCGAATTGAATGGTCTTCCTCTTGAATTGCGAGAAGGTCTAGAACGAGCACTTCTTCCAGTTGATAACTCAACTCTAGCGCGTCTACCGCAAACTGTTCGACCATCAAGACCTCGGACAGCGTCTTCAGCATCTCGTGACGACTCAAATTCGACAAATGCAAATCCTGGTGGATTTCTTGCGACCCACACGCTTCTTAATGTCCCATAGTAACCAAATGCGTCTTCAATTTCTTGTTTGCTTGCATTATTTCCCAAATCTCCCACATAAACCTTGGCATCGTGAGGATAACGAGACATTTTTTTACCAACCGATGATGATGACTAAAAAAATTAAAAGAAAAATTAATATTAGCAACATGTAATGCAAAAAATAAAATCGATATGAAATCAGACAGACATATTGCGCGTCCATCTTTTGGCCTTGAATAGTGTTAAATGTATTTTTACGAGAAACTAACATAAATTCCAAGTAAATTTCAATAAATAATGTAAATTTGTAACTAACTACAATTGATTGACTGAAATTTATTTAATTTTCTTACCATTTTGTCTGTAAAATTTGATTTTTATATTTACCACTTTATTTTTCACAAACAAGCCAAACAAAAGTCAATACGCTAATGGAGCCGGTACAATCTGTCATTCATATAACCGATTCATTTACACATTTGAATTTAAACACGTGCTTATGTCCGTTAATTTTTAATATGAATTTTTTTTCAATTTTTTAATTTTAATTTTTTTTGAATAGCAATGCTTGGAAAAACCTTCTGGATTTACTGTCACAACGTGAACAGAGACTTTATGCAGCTGGAGAAATTCATCGGTTCCATAGAGATGTGGCCGAGGCATTGTTTAGAATTCAAGTGAGTTTTCCGTTTAAATATTTAAATGTAAATTTTAATTTAATTTTTATTTTTTTCATAAAGGACAAAAATGCTGCTTTATCAAATGAACTAGGAAAAGATTTAAATTCAGCTCTTGCCCTTGATCGGAAACATGAAGTATTTGAGAATGATTTAGTTGCAACAGAAGCTCAACTTCAAGTTCTCGTTGAAGATTCAGTTCGTCTGCAAGCAAAATATCCAGGTGAAAATGCGCAAACAATCAAACAACAACAAGAAATGGTCGTTGCAGCTTGGAATGACCTCAAAGAGAAATCAGCTCATAGAAGTGATCAATTAGCGGCAAGTTGTGACTTGCAAAACTTCCTTACCCAAGTACGTGATTTAATGTCATGGGCCTCCAATTTACGTGCCGCCATACAAACTGAGGAACATGTCTCAGATGCACCCGGGGCAACAGCACTCAAAATTCAACATGATGCCATTTATAATGAGATTGAGGCACGCGAAGAAAAATTCCGGTATTTGTCTGAATTGAGTGATTCCATGGTGCAAACTGGACATTACGCTGCCGCAGAAGTTGAGGAAAAATGTACTGCATTGCTAGATGAAAGACAAAAATTGCATTCAGCATGGAATAAGAAAAAAGTTTTACTTGAACAGAAAATTGACTTGTTCTGTTTCTTGCGTGATGCCAAACAAATTGACAATATCTCGAGTAGTCAGGAGGCTGCTTTGAAAAATTTAGATTTTGGGTCAAGTGTTGAAGTGGTTCAAGATCAAGTGCGAAGACATGATGCCTTTGAAAAACTTATTAAAACTCAAGATGAAAAGGTTGCAATTTTGCAAGATCATGGAAGAAAACTCGTAGAACAAAATCATTATGACAGTGCCAATATTCGAAAGAGATTACAAGAAGTAATTCATCGTAGACAAAAAGTTAAGGATTTATGTGCGATACAAAGACAGAAACTTGCAGATGCACTTTTATATGCACAATTCTTGCGGGATTGCGCCGAAGCCATGACCTGGATCAATGAGAAACAAAAGAAATTGGAAGCTGACGTTGGTAATTTCGTTGAAGTGACAAGTTTGGAAGATAAAATCAAGAAACTACAAAAACATCAGGCATTCCAAGCAGAAATTTCCGCTAATGAAGGTCGCATTGCTGAAGTGAAACAAAAAGGTGATACACTGATGGCGAAGAAACATGAAAACTCAGCTGAAATTCGTGAAACTGTTAAGAAGTTAGTGGAAGCCTGGAGTACATTGATGAAAGAGGTGGATTCTCGTGGTCGTGGGCTTGAAGAAGCACAAGATATTCTTGAATTTAACAATCAATTGGAAAAAATTGAAGCATGGAAACGCGACAAAGAATTGATGATCCAAGCTGGCGATACTGGCAGAGATTTGGAACATTGCAATGCCTTGCGACGTAAACTTGATGATGTTGATTCAGATATGCGCGTTGATGAACAAAGAATTGAAAGTATCAACGTCCTTGCTGATAAATTGCTCAGTCAAGAAAAGGGACCGAATGAAATGAAAAATGTCCAAGAACGTCGAAATGAATTCAATCATCAATGGAGACAATTACAATCAGCCCTCAACAAATATCGTGAACAGCTTGATGGAGCCTATGAAGTGCATGTTTTCCATAAAGATATTGATGATACATCTGAAAGAATTGGGGAGAAATCACTTGCAATGGGTGTTGATGATACTGGAAAAGATCTGGTAGCAGTTGAAACCCTTCAAAGAAAACAAGAAGCACTTGAACGTGACATGACAGCAATTGATCAAAAAATTACTGAACATGAGAAATCAGCGAATAAACTCAAGAAACGACATCCTGATCGTGCAGTTGTCATCGATGAAAAACTCGAGGAGTTGAAACGAAATTGGGAACATTTGAGAAATCTTTCATTAAAACGTAAAAAGGCTCTAGCTGATGGCTACACAATTCACAAATTTATTGCTGATGTGAAAGAATTGGAAGCCTGGGTCACTGACATCTGCAAAAAGATGGATTCAGTCCCATTACCAAACACAATACCCGAATGTGAAACACAAATTCAGCTGCATAATGAACGGAAAGCTGAAATTGATGGTCGTGTAAAAGCATTTGACAGCCTCAAAGCTAAAGGTGAACAATTAGCGTCTGAAAGTAAAAATCCAGATGTTTTGAAATCTGTACAGACATTGGAACTTCTCAACTCTCAAGTCCAGTATGCTTGGAGAGATAAAGCAAAACGTCTCAGAGAAGCACATCAATTGCAGTTGTTCAAGGAACAAGCTGATCAAATCGAAGCATGGCTTGCAACAAAAGAAGCCTTTTTGAACAATGACGATTTGGGAGATTCCTTTAAAGCCGTTGAAGCTCTCATTAAAAAACATGAAGCATTTGAAAAATTACTCGTAGTAAATCGTACTGAAGAATTAGAAAAATTTGCTGAAGAAATTCTGGCCGAAGATCCATACGAAGCTGATACAGTTAAACAACGTCTGTATACCGTTCAATTGAGACGAGACAAATTATTTGAACTTTCCGAACAACGAAAGAAGAAACTTCAAGAATCTCTTTCACTCCAATTATTCCTTCGTAATTTATATGAAGTTGAGAGATGGTTAAATCAAAAAATGCAAGTAGCATGTGACGAAAATTACCGAGATCCGAGCAATTTACAATCAAAAATTCAAAAACATGCTGCATTCGATTTGGAACTTCAAGCCAATAAGAGTAGAGTCACCGGATGTTTAGCTGAAGGTGAAGTTTTGATCAATGCAGAACATTATGCAAGTGATGAAATTACACAACAACTCGAATTACTTGAATCTGAGTGGGTTAAATTACAAGATGCATCGAAATTGAAGCGTGACCGCCTGCAACAAGCCTATGAAGCACTTGTATTTGGACGAAGTTTGGATGAATTCAATACATGGATGGATGAAATTGAAGGACATTTAAGTTCTGAGGATTATGGACGAGATCTGGCTTCTGTCAATAATTTGCTGAAAAAACACGAGATGCTGGAGGCTGATGTTGCGCATCATGCAGAACAAGCTGAGCAAATTAAGGAAACTGATGAAAAATTCCTCAAATCAGATCATTTTATGAAAGAAGAAATGCACGAACGATCAATGATGACAATCAAGAGATATCATTCGTTACATGAACCTACTTCAATTCGTCGTGACAATTTGGAAGATTCATTGTTGCTCCATCAATTCTTGAGAGATACTGAAGATGAAATTGCCTGGTTGAGTGAAAAAGAACCAATGGCTGGAAATAAGGATCTAGGTTCAAGTTTGACTGCAGTTCAGTCACTCCAAAAGAAACATCAAGCTCTTGAAGCTGAAATCCTCTCACGTGAACCAATAATTTCATCAATTTTGCATCGTGGTCAACAAATGATTCGTGATGGACATTTCGCTTCCGAAGACATCGAACATCAAAGTAACCTTTTACAGAAGAAACTCATTCAATTGCGTGATCTCTCATCCGTGAGACGATTACGATTATTAGATGCCGTTGAATCACAATTATTTTATGTTGAAGCAAACGAAGCCGAATCATGGATTCGTGAAAAGAGACCAGTTCTCGCATCGAGTGATGTTGGCAAAGACGAAGACTCAGTTTTATCATTGCAAAAGAAACTCGAATCAATTCAACGTGAAATCGTCGCATTTGAACCATCATCATTAGATAAAGTTGCGAAATTGGCAACAAATCTCCTTGAGAGAAATCATTTTGATAGTGAACGTATTAAAGCAAAATTCGAGAAAATCATGCAACAATTTGATGAACTCAAAAAATTAGCGTATCAAAAGGAACGCAAATTAATTGAAGCTAAGAAGTTGTTTGAATTTTTGCGTGAAGTTGAAGAACTACACGAATGGATTAACGAACAAATGGCTGTTGCTGCATCTGAAGAATATGGTACAGATGTGGAACATGTTGAACTCCTCACTGCCTCATTTGAATCATTTGTCTCGAATTTGGGCTCAAATGAAGGTCGAGTGATTTCATGTGTTGGTCGTGGTGAAGTTTTGATAAACGAAAATAATCCAAATTCGGATTTGATTAAGAGAAAACGTGATGAAACGAAACAATTGTGGGAAGAGCTGAAGGATTTGGTGACAGCTCGTCAAGAAGCTCTCGCAGGTGCCCGTCAAGTTCACGTCTATGATCGTACTGCCGATGAAACAATTGCATGGATTCATGAGAAAATATCAGCACTCATTTCTGAAGATTACGGCACAGAACTTGAAGCTATTCAGGCACTTGTTCGTCAACACGAGGCATTTGAAACAGAATTGAAAGCAGTAAAGGAACAAGTCGATGCAGTTACACTCGAAGCCACAAAATTATCTGACACCTTCCCAGATGCAAAGGAACACATTGAAGTCAAGAAAGATGAAACCTTGGAAGCATGGGAAGATTTACTAGACAGAACAAAACTTCGCAAAAATAAATTAGATCAAGCTGAACAACTTCAAGCTTACTTTGACGAATATCGAGATCTCATGGCATGGATCAATGAAATGTTGGCTCAAATTACAGCACCAGAACTTGCAAAGGATGTGCCAGGAGCTGAACAATTAATCACCAGAATAAAAGAAAATCAAACTGAAGCGAAATCAAGACAAGAATCATTTGAAAAATTCTATTCAACAGGAAGACGCTTGATCAATGAGAAACATTTCTTATCGAATGAGGTACAAGAAAAAATCAGTATTTTACAATCACGTAAAAATCTGTTAGATACCACCCTGGTGAAGAGACAAGAATTGTACGAATTAAATCTTGATACCCAAATCTTCTTGCGTGAAGCTGAATTGCTTGAGAAATGGATAATTAGTCGACAAATGCAACTTAAAGATACAAAATTGGGAGATTCAATTGCACAAGTCGAAGATTTGATACGAAAACATGAAGATTTTGAAAAAACTGTTGCTGCACAAGAAGACAAAATAAATGCAATTAAACGAATCACCATGCTTGAGCAACTTTTCAAGAAACAACGTGAAGATGAGGAAAATGCTCGTCGAAATGAACGTGAACGAATTGAACGCGAACGTCTTGAACACTTGAAACAGAAAGAAGTTCAACGAATCACTGAAGAGCGTCGTCGTAACGAAAAGAACATCGAACAAAATGGTTATTCAGATAAGAATCTTGAAGCTGTCCGAGAAACTACGACAAGTAATGTGCAAAAATCAAATTCATTTGTTAATATTTTCGGTGATAAATTACGGAGAAATAGCGCTGAAGCTAACGTGAAACGCGCTGAAAGTATGAAAATTCAACCGAAAACTCCAAAACGTACTCCAAGTTTCACGACGCGTCGCCGTGCTCACAGTTTCCGTAAATCTCCAAAATCAGAGGGAGTTGACTTGCCTCCAGTTGAAATTCAAGGAACATTGGAAAGAAAACACGAACTTTTATCAGGTGGCAAACGATCACCCGTCAGATCATGGAGACCATTCCATACAGTGCTCTGTGGACAATTGTTGTGTTTCTTCAAAGACGAGAATGACTTTGTTGCTCAAAAGGCTGCCACTGCTCCAGTCAATATTCTAAATGCCAAATGTGAAAAAGCAGGAAATTACACAAAGAAGAAGAATGTATTTAGATTAAGTTTACCCGATGGATCAGAATTCCTATTCCTGGCCAATTCAATGGATGAAATGAATGATTGGATCAATAAAATTTCATTCCATGCCAATTTGCCACCAAATCTACAACTTATGAGTTATGATGAGTCATTAAAGGTAAATTTAATTTAATTTAAGTTTCAAATAATTTAATTTATTTTTAAAATTTCATTTCAACAGCAACAACATTCAAGTGTGACAGATCTTAAAAATACAAGTGCTGATTTTGAAAATTCTTCAATTTCATCTCGTGCATCGTCTCCTGACTCGCAGAATAGAAGAGACTCGAATGGAAATAGAAAAGATTCATTCAGCAGTGCAAAATCACAAAACTCGAATAGTAGCACACCACAAACGGATTATTTGCTCAAACAAAAGGAACTTCGTGAAAGAGAACGAAAAGAAAATCAAGTGAGATAATGTTTAACCAATTCAAATTGTCATTTTTTCTAAATTTAAATGAATTTTAAAATAGATGATGGCCGCTGTGCTTCACCAGGCTCCTCCACATCAAGGAAATGCTGATAAGCCCCCAATTCCTCCAAGAGGGGCACCTCCACAAGTTCCTCAAAGACAGTCAAGTGTCGACAATGTGAATGCAAATGTGCAACTCAGACAGAAGAAACAAAATGGAAATGGTAAGTTGACCAAAAAAAATATTTTTCATTTAAATGTTTGTATAAATGTAAAAAAAAATCATGGTCCAATTAATTTAATTTAATTTTTATTTTTAATTGTAACCCAATTATAATTTAAACATGTTTTCCTAACAATTAACCTCCATTAACAGACGAAGTGGATAACGGAAATTATTCAAATGTCCCAACACAACCCAGACCTTATTCATTGCAACCAAATCAAACTTTACCCCAAAACGGAAATGAAGATCAATGGAAGCGTTCCTCTGAGATAAGATTATCAGGTAATTTTGATGATTCGTAAAAATTTTGTCTTGAATTTTTTTTATTATGATTTTTGTATCGTTATTTTGTCCTTTTGTCTCATTGTGACGTTATTTTTTTTATCAAATCCATTAAAATAATGCATGTGTGTGTACATAAATTTAGAAAAACCACCATTACCTTCAGCAATGCCCCCTCAATTAATACAACATCAACAACAACATTATCATCATCAATTTAACAATGCCCAATCATCACCTTATACCATGATGACAACATTCCAACCTGTCCAACCCAATCACCAAGCAAATAATCACAGTAATAATAACAATAATAATGGAACACATGCAAATATCACGTATAATTCAAGTCAAAATGCAATGATTAAGCAACAACAACAACAATTTCATTTTTATGAGCCATCATCTGTGAACTCCCAACATCATAATTACACAAAAATGAGTCCACCTGCTGGAATTCAATTACAACAAAAACGACCGTCACCTCCACGTAATGTAAATACGTGGCATCATCAACACACGGTGTCTTATAACAATACAAGTGGAAATTTAAATCAATCTGGCACGAATAGTGTAGATCCAAATATTGCATTTATCAATCATGAATCTGCCGGTTAGGATGAGAAACATTTTTTTTGTGTGCTTTTAATTTTTTTTTTTTTTGCCTTTTACATTTAATACAAAAATTCGAATGATTTTGGAAGTAACAAACGATTTTTTGATATGAATTTTTTTTTTTAATTCAAATTTAATTGTATCAGAAAACCGTTAAAAAAAAATTTTTACTTCTGAACACTAATCAAGGTTAATGGTAACATAATTAAACAAAAAAATAACATTAACAGTAAACGATATGAAATTAAACTCAAAATGGTTGTAAGGTGAACACAATTACAGATCAAATCCTACTACAGACAACACTCATCGTTGGAATTTAATAACTCTTGACATTTTTTTCTTACACAAAATACATTTTTTTTTTACTGTGGTGATGGTTCAATTTTGAATTGATTGCATGTACTAACATTGAATTCAAATATTATGTTTTATATTAACAGATTTCATTAATTTTTAATTTCTCTCCATTTCCCAGGATGGGGTCAATCAAGATTCGACAGCGGTCGTCCAACGTCATTGCCACCACAGACAGATAACGCATCGGTAACAACACGAATGTCAGCTGAGAGTTCAAGTGAAAGTGAAGCTAGTGTCAATAAGGGTTCATCTGGAAAAGAAAAGGACAGTAAGAAGGGCAGCGGTGGTGTCTTTAGAATATTTTCAAAGAAAAAGTCAAAGTCACCAAATCAGTAAAAGGAAATCAACATAATAAAATAAATTACATTAAAATTAGATAGAAATATTTTGAGTGAAATATCGCCATTTTTATAGTAATCTTTTGATATGATAATAATTTTTGTTAAATGTTATTGAAAATTTTTACCATGAACTTGTATGAAACTTATATTAAAAAAAAAAAATAATGAAGTAATGTAATCATAAAATATCTCATTGAAAAAAGAGGAAAATATCCATTTTGTGTTAGAACAGCAAAAACAAACAATTTATATTGTTAAAAAAAATATTTTGTAGAATATGAAAATTATTTTATAGTCAAGTAATGTTAGGACTGTTAACGACTTTATATTGATAATGTAAAAGAGGCAGCAATAAAAATTGGAAAATTTTTGTAACATGTTTATTATTATTAAATTTTATATTTAAATTTACAAAATAAAATAAAAAATGTATGAATATTCATAAATAATGATTAAAATTAAATAAAAATTAATAAATGGGTCGATTATATGTATAATAAATAATGTTGTTTAAAAATGTACGAATTTTAAATGTCGATGGAGACGCCTGGTTTTTTGTAAAACTGTTTCAATTATGTTTCCTTTTCTTTTTTGCTTTTAGATATTGCTCAGTCAAGATCATTTAGGGAATCATACGACATTACAGAAAAAAATAGAGTAAGAACATGTTAATGGAGACGTCTGGTTATTTTATAGAACTGTCTTTTTTTGGAATCTTATTCAGCTGATTCTTGATTTTCAGTAACTTTTTGGTTATAATCCAATTTTTTAAGGAACTCAATTTCATTTAAATCTAATTTATATAAATATTTTAAATCGATGTCATGATATCTGATAAAATCACACAGCGCCGTTCTGCATTTATCATTTTTGTGGTTTTCGATTTTCGTCAGCATTGTATACAGGAAATCGCGTCCTTGCATTACAAAGCCATTGTGTACTAAAACATCCACCAAGTAAAACCTTCTTTCATCATAAGCACTGCATTTCATTATGATGTGACTAATTGACGCCTGTTCATAGTGAATACATGTAAAATATTGTGGATTTGTCGGATATTTACGAAGATCAAAAAGTTTTTTCACGATACCCACATCTGATCGATCAATGGAAAGTCTGTCAGTTAATTCGCTGAAACCTGAAGGTAATTTATAACAATCTGGATCTTTATTTTTCATTAAAATGCATGCAATTATTTTCAATTTCTCATCATTCGTTAGAAGATTTGACTTCATTGGACCATTCATGAAATCATCATGGGACATCCGAAGAAATTGAATATGTTTCACGGCATTTTCTCTAACTTGATCTACGGCATTATTTTTTTCAGCATACATTTCCAATGCATACAACAATTGGGTCTCTGATATGACACTTAAAACTTTTAATTTCATTATTTCTGTTACAGTGTCGATATCACATTCAAGGAACCCTCTTGAAAGTAAGACTTCACAAGTCCGGACACTAATGAAATTCATACAAATTTTCTTGAATTTTTGATCATCAAAATAATTTGCGGTTTCATAGGCCATACAGACGATGTCAGGACACAATCTATCACCAATAAAATTCAAACAATGGTATTCCAAATCAAGGATCTCGTATTTTCGTGCCAAGTAATAAATTGCTTCAGCTTCATTGATGTCTTGGAATTCGATTATTTTTGAATACAAATATCTGGTGAATTACAAAAAAACAAAAATAATCAAAATGTAATCGTGAATGATTAAAGTAAGCGCATTTCCAGTGAGCAAATTCAATATTTTATGAAAAAATCGATTTTTGTATGAAATTCTATTGTACAAGTTTATTGTACAAGTGTAACATGGACAGACCGACAACTCTTAAAAAACGATTTTTTTAAATCGACGTGAAATGCGCTTGTATGCTTTTTACACACAAAAGATAAGATTCACTTACAGCAGAAATTTATCAAATATTTCATAATCAGCGTCAATTATTTCAATAATTGGTATTTCAGATTTACTTTCCGCTAAATGACCAAAAAACATGGAATCAAATACAGGACTACAAAATGCAAGGATAGTTTTATTGGCTTCCAAGAATTTTTCGTCGCTAAATTTAAATTTACAATCGGCCAAATGCCTATTTCGATATAAAATTTTAACGCGATCCATAATCGAATGTGTGCTTACACGCGAAAAATAATTTTAATACTGAGTCAAAATACAAATATATGAGTAAATTTTTGTTTTGTGTTATGAAATAAGATAATAACTGATATGTACATTGAATTAAATTTTATTTTTAATTATCTTTGAAAAACATCGTTTTCTGTCTTTTGTGTGTGCTCTCCATTCTGATGAAATTCCCGGATGAATACACATTTTCATTTGTCTCCTCTTTGAAATTATCCCTATTATTGAAGGCTTTGCTTCCATTACCAGTTTGATGTTCAGCCATATGCTTGACCAAAGCATACTCGTTCTTGAATATGGCCTTACAAATATAACACGCATATCTCAAATTACCACAATTATGATTCATCAAATTGACTTCAGATGTAAATCCAGTGGAACATTCAGTGCAATGAAATTTAATCTGATTTTTCAGCACGACTTTTTGCACATATGCATCAGAATTTCTCCTTTTATTTGCAGATCCATTGTAAACTGCCACCATATTGCAATGATTTTCAACGACAAGTTCTTCGCCAACTAGCCGTTTATTTGGTGATTTTACGGTATCTTCAATTTCCTCATCTTCATATTCATCAGAATTAAAATTGATCGTATGATTGAAAGGTTCATTCTTGATTTTGAGTTTTGTATCATCTTCGTCATCGTCCCACTCATTTAAATCAAGATTTGTTTTGTAATATAAATCACGCTTTACCTTGAGACTTTTTGGAGTAGTGACTTCGAATGTATTTTCACGATGATTTGATGTCGATTCGGAGCTGGATGGACTTGGAGGTGAATCATCCCAATCATTTAAGACTTCGGCAAGCACTTGAGGTTCTTGTTTGATTTTGACAGGAGACTCAGTGGAGAAATTCGTGTCAAAAAGAACGATTTTGCTTGAATTTTTTGATCCATTTTCAGTATTGCTTTGGATAGGTTGAATATTTTTTGGTCTCCGTGTATATTGACGTGATACGTGTCTTATCACTGACTGTTGGTTTTCTGGCACATTTTCAGTTTCCTCATGATCTTTCTTATTATGTTGAATTGTGACGACTCGTGGTGACATGACTTTCTTCGGTTCCTCGACTAATTCCGTTTTAATCGTTTCAGTGCGAATCGGCTTCAGATCCCTCACAATTTTAGGTGAACCATGACGTGAAGTCCTCTGAGGACTCGATACTGATAACATGATTCTCTGTTTTGGAACCAGAGCCAAATTTTTCTTTTTATTCAAATATTCATCAAAATATGTATTTGTCTCTTCACATCGTTTCTTAAAGAACACAGCTTGTTCGATCATTGTCTTACACAAAGGACACACTTTTGATGGTAAATGGTCATTTTGTTCAATAAAAATCAAGCAACTTAATTTCAGTTTATCATTCAAACCATTTTCAAATAATGAAATGTATTCTGTGTCGGATGATGCTGTTAAGCGACATAATCTGCACACGTTATCCAGGACCATGATGATTTTTTTTAAAGATCTTAATAGTTGAACACTCAAATTGAAACTAAAATTACTTTTAAAAATATTCCTTGATTTTATGATACAATGAAAAGAAAACAGGTAAGAAAATAAAAGTAATGTACAGAGATGAGTAATTGAAATAATAATAAGAAGTATCCCCTAATTATAAATTTCAGTGTACAGTACATACCTGTATAGACACGTACAGCAAACATATGTTCTCAAAAATATTTTAGGGATTCAAATCACAGGTAAATAAAAATAAAAAAGGGAAACTTTTTCCTTGAAAAAGTGTAACGGTCGCATTTTATATACAAATTTTGAATTTTTTCTGTTATTGTTTTTCTCGACATTTTGATGGCTCTCCATTTCTCTACTCGATCAGTCTGTATGGTTTCTATGAATTTATATGGACAGTAAGAATAATAAATAAAACAAAAACAAAGATACAAAAGGAATTTCAAATTTTTAAAGAAAATATTTGTTTTTGAACGAAGTTTTTTCTTTATTTACATAAATTTTACATTTAATTTAAAGTTTTCGATTAAAATTCATTCAGGTAAGCCCTTATCCAACTTTAATACACCATAAAATCTTGAAATCACTAAAAATTTAGAGTTCATGGCCATATAAATCAAAAATTTGTTTAAACTCAAATTCTAATCACACTTTATTACGCAGTTTTCATCTAGAATCAAATCATTTGAAATTCAAGTTAATCATGGCAGATTCCGATTCAGTGGTTGCTTCATTAAAATTACTCATAATCGGAGAGTCAGGCGTAGGAAAATCAAGGTATGATTGAATTTCATCATTTATTTCCAGGAAAAATTTGAATTTCGTTTATGACTCATTTCATGCAATTTTTTTTTAAATTTTAATTTTCATTGTAGTTTGATGTTGAGATTCACTGATGACCAATTCGAGGAAGCACAATGCACCACAATTGGTGTTGATTTTAAGACAAAAATCTTGGATATTGATGATGTTAAATTTAAACTTGCAATATGGGATACTGCTGGTCAGGAACGTTTTCGTACATTAACTTCATCGTTTTATAGGTAATTTATTTTTTTTATAATTAAAATTAAAGTTTTTGAATCATATAAATTTTTTTTTTTATAGAGATGCTGTTGGTGCAATATTAATGTATGATGTCACAAATCGAATTACATTCGATAAACTTGATATGTGGCTTAATGAATTAGAAATCAATGGAAATAAACCAAATATGGCTAAGATGCTTGTAGGAAATAAGATAGATCGTCCAGATCGACAAGTAGCTCGAGAGGAAGGACTTAATTTTGCGAGGAAGCACAGAATGTTATTTGTTGAAACGTCCGCCAAGACTAGTGAAAATGTGATGAATGTTTTTGAGGAGATTGTTAGGAAAATTGTTGAAACAGATAATTTATGGGACAAAAATAGTTATAGACCGAATGTGAATTTGAGTGAAGGAAGTGGGTATGGGGCCTCGTCATGTTCGTGTTAGTGGTTTTTTTGTTTTCAATTTTACATGTTTGGTTTGTTTTATGTCATATCACAATTTTTCTTTATTAATTTAATAAGTACAAACAAGGTCCGAAACTGTCCAGATATTGTTTGAGTCACATCATTCTTTTAAATGTATTTACAGTAAATAAAAATATTTAATCATATTAAATTGATTTTTATTCAAATCCCATCGCAATTTTCCCAATAAAAAAACATTAAACATCAAAACAGCCTCAAGGAAGACACCTTCAAACAAAAATAAACTAATCAAAATTTCATATTCACACTGTTGTTGATCGAAATCCAATTGACTTGAATAATATCAAATTTAGTGGCTCCCGGGCTTGGTAACAAACAAAAAATGTGTATTAGAATGAATGTTTTATTCAAATTATTTCATTTTATTTTGTATTACTTTCCTTGTTTTTCTGAGGGTTTGAATCAAAATAAAATATAATTTGTTTTGTGTTTTTTTTTTTTTTCAAGTTTTTTAAATATATTTTTCTAATTATTTCATGTTTTTTTTATGTAGATGTTTTCAAAGTCATTAAGTATTGAGATTATTGTTTATTTTTAATTTATTTGAGATTATTGATAAAGCCTACACTTAAAATTGATGGTACTTAATAAAGTTTTCATGAAATTGAAATGGAAAATATCAACGGTTGCCTTTTAACGACATTTTTAATGGCATGACTTTTTACGAGATATTTAACAGAAATTTTAGTCCAGGGACAAGACAAGTTTTGATATTTTTTTACCCTCTTGGGTGAGAATTCCTAGAAAAAGGGCATTTTTTAACTAAAAAAGGTATCCAAATATTTTGAAGGAACAAAGCTCGAAATTTGAATAGTTTTTCTTTTACATGATTCAATGATGGTCGTTTTTATAGCATTGAATGTCCCTTTTCCAGATTTTTTCGTGCAGTAGGGTGCTTAAAATGTCTCAAGAGGAGATTTTTATCACGGTTACGCAACGAAAAAAGCTTCAAAGTCATAAATAGGATAATCTTCATTATAAATGTAAATTTTTTTCCTTTGATTTTTCATTTTTAATAAACATTTCGTTCCAATAAAAATGAATTTTCAAACTGTTTGATGATTTTTATTTCTTTTCATGAAAAATGCTTTTTTAACGTATTTTGGACTGTGTGGGTTTCACTCAACGAAAAATGCCTTCACCTCCTCTGCATAGGCCACAGGGTCTTAAAACACAATCCTCTGACCCACTTCGTTCTCGAATTAGAAGAGTCAAGGTATGATCCAGGTTTATTGACATAAAAATTGTGAACATATTCGACGACCACGTGCTACAAAATTTTTTTTTCATAAAATTGATAGGTTTTTTCAATTTGATTCCATACAAATGCACTTTCAGACGGAAAATTTTCGTCATCGTTATATTTTTAAATAAAATACATAGAAAAAAAAATCAAATTGTAATCAAGAAAATGAAATTAATATTCTCTTATATTAATAATATCAAATTTTCTTTATATTATCATATTATTATTTATTTTTCTCAAAATTTCACACAAATACAACAAAAAAAATTCAATCATTAAAAAAACATTTGAATTTCAAATCATATTATTTTACATAACAAAAAATAAATAGAAATTTGCTTGCCAACAGCAGCAAGACGAAGCCAAAATTAATAAAAATTTTGGAAAAAAAGTCATTATTCATTTTATTTTTCACCATCATCTATGTAAAATGCTGATTGGCAATCATTTACATCATCATATCGTTTTTTTTTCTGTTTTCTATTCATTGTTCACTTTCTGTTGAATCACATGAAATGTGTATTAGAAGGAAAAACATGTTAAAATGTATGTTAAAATATTTGCTTATGTAAATCAATGTTTACCAGTTACAGTTTTTTTACATATTTATTTGACTAAGGCACATCCTACATAAGTAATTTTTTTTCATTGTTGTTTACTTAAAAAAAAATATCCGAATAAAAGAAAAAATAAAATCTCATTAAGTTTTTTTTGCATTAAATCATTCAAAGTTAATTTCTTGGAATCATTCATTCAGTTTTTTTTCCTTAAACTGACTTTTAAGTGTATAAATTGTTCTTGGAAAAGTTTTGCTGGTACAACATCATACAGCACAATGTAAGGGAATTTTTTGTATAAGTTACTAAAGCAACGTGCTTTTATTATTGTTTTCCTCTTCTCAAATTCTCTCTCACAATTTATTTGATTCTCTTATTTTCTCGTACGATGATTGAATTTTCCACAAACAAACTGCTACCGCTTACGTACTACAAATAATTTTCACAAATCAGCTCAAAAACCACTGTTGTCGTTATCATCATTCATGCACCCAGGAAGAATATTAGCTCCTTTTTTTCATCTGTTTTTTTTTTATTTATCATTCTTCCTCACTTTCATAACATCGTGCACAAACATTTTTCATGGTACTGTCTCGATTCGGTACATTTCGTTAAAAATTATCAGCCTCCCTATACAATGAATTGGAATTACAAACAAAAAACATTCCATACACAAACACACATAAGTTACGTTAAATCGTTACCCGAACAGACATGTTGGGTGTAATAATAGAAAATTTACTCTTAAATAGACATGGCACAACATATTTTTACTCAGTTTTGGTTTGACTGAGCACAGTTTTACAAAAAAATTTCAAAGGATATTTTATATTTAAAAATTACACAAACGTGATATAAAAAGGGAAAATAAACTTTTTGTATAAAAGAGGAAACTCCTGCCAAATTTAAAAAAAATAATTATTGAAAGTTTTTTTAATTTAAACGTAGATTAAAAAATAAAATCCTCCTTAAAATTACTCTCCTGTGCATAAATTTAACTTAAATTTTAATAATAATATTCAGTGTGTGTGTTGGTAATAAGAAAAATAATGAAAATATTTACATTAGATTTTTGCTCATCATAGTCCTTGTTCTTGGCTCAAATATATAAAAAAATATTTTACAAAAAAATTTTAACTTAAATTCCATGTATTTACTGTGTCTGTGAAATTTACCCAACTTTTAACTTTAAATTCCTGTGTAATTTCTATACATTTAAAATAAAAACTAATTACAAAACTTAAATAATATTAAAATAATAATAAAAATTAATGTGAAATTAAAAAAAAAAAGTTACTGTTATTATTATAAAATAAAAATTAGATTAAAGTCACATTATAGCAACAACAAAGAAGAAAAAAAAATAAACAGCGTATGTGTGTCTGTGTATGATAATAATATAAAAATAAATTTTATATAAATAACTCATAACAAAAAAAAATACAAAAGTAAGGCATAAAAAAAAGAAGGAAAACAAAAATATAATAATTTGTAAGTAAAGTCTAACTTTCTATTCATTTAACATTAAGCTTACTAAGCATATTCTTGATTTTTGCTACAATA
Organism: Culicoides sonorensis; assembly: GCA_900002565.1. NCBI lineage: Eukaryota > Metazoa > Arthropoda > Insecta > Diptera > Ceratopogonidae > Culicoides > Culicoides sonorensis. Next base: position 318,844 of record LN483425.1, read on the forward strand.
AAATTATACATATTTCACTTTCACACTACTATTTTACTGTACAATTCTATATACATAGAAATTATATTTATAAATAAAATAAACCACAAGTGAAAAACTTTACTTTTTGTTTTGTTTTTTGATGTTTATTTAACATTTTCGCTTAACTGGAAGATATTTCATTATTCTAATGCGTCTTCTTTGCCACAATGTAATGTTAATTGAATGTAATTAAGTATTATTATTATTTTTATTATTATTCATCGTTTTCTACGTTTTTTTTGCTTGGTGTTGCTTTAATTGTGACTTTGATGGTATGATGCATTTATTTTCATTATTGTCAGTGATAAATATTTTCATAAAAAGAAAATGTCTTGATAGCTTAAAAATATACAAAATAAGAAGTTATTTTTTCAGCTGGTGATAATTAGGATTATTTCAGTGATTAATGATTTGAATTTGTGTGTGTGTGTGTTTTTGTATGTTTATTTTGTCCTCATGATAATAATAAATATGTAAATATTTGAGTTGAGTAATCATGATGTTACAGAATTTGCTTGTGTGATGACGATTAATTTAATAAAAAATAAATATTATCCTTGTGATTTTGAATGATGATTAAAGTTGATTAGAATGTGATATACAGAAAATGCTTTTCGCGTCACAGTTTCCCGTCGTTAGCCATTTTGGGCCTCTTAATATGTGTTAAATTGACTTGGTCAGTTCAGTAAAATTGTAGTCTGAAATATTCTCTACCACTTTAGTTCAGGTCACATTTACCTAAAATTGACGAAAACATGATTTTTAACTCAAAAACGTAAAAATTTGTTTTAAATTTATATTTTTCCTTATGAAAATTCCCGACGCTGGCATTTCCACGGTATATAAATACATTTAAGTTAGTAGTTTATGATTAGGCATACTAGGTACTTTTGATGAAAAATCGCGACAAGGAAATATATTGTAAGTTGAAAACGCCCCGTAAACCACCCCGCGTTATAAACGTGGACTACAAAAATGCCCATTATAGTCGATTTGTTTAGACAAGTTAACAGAAAATGCACAAAAATGTGTTTTGTTCAACGGCCTGAAAGCGGCAATCAAAGATCATTACGGGGCGTTTTCAATTAAGAGTGTAAAAAATCGGTATTTGAAAAGAAAAATCGGGACGGTTAAAAACTATTTATTTTTACTAGACTTATATCATCAACGACCTCATCAACCACCTTGTCAGACTCGAGTAAGGATTTTTCAGACCCCCAGGGCTTTCCCTGACATCCTCGCAGTGTTATCAATTACTTTTCCCCTGACTTTCTATTTTTTGCTGTTTTTCAACTTTTTTCTAAGTGTAAATCACAAAATCAGCTTTCAGTGCCCTTTTTAGTGCCTTATTGAAAAACTCAGATACAAGACGCTGTATTTTTTGATTCTGTATCGATCTGCATACTCATGAAAGACCTTTCCCTAGGAAAATTTTTCAGGAATGTCTGAAAATCGGCCTTACGAAAAACTCAGACACAATCTCTATCGATCATCAATGACTTTTCCTTGGAAAATTTTTCAGGAAAGTTTTGTGAAATTAAGGTCAGTTGTTCGACTTTCCTTGTAATAATATTTTTCAATGTCAAAAATCGGGACAAATGGGGAATCGAGACATTGATTCAAAACTCGGGATTGTCCCGTCCAAAAGTGCGTAAATGGTATGCCTATCTATGATTCACACCGAAAGAACTTTTATATAAAATAATTTTTTATTTTTTCAAAAAATTTCTTTACATGACAAGACAAAGCAAAGGCCCTCTGGATTTTCCTCTATTTTTATTTATAAAGAAAATATCCAAGTGAAACAAAATTGGCATTAATCCCATAATAAAACTGCATTAATCAAACCAAATGAAATCAAAATTCCTATTCTTTGAAATTAAAAGTACAATAAAATGAAAATATTTTCCTTTTTTTTCCTGCAAACAAAAGTTTGAATCAATAATAGGAAAAAAAATAAATGTATATATTTGTTCAATATTATCATTATTTACAATCAAACAAAGTTTTTCTCATTTCAACATTTTATCCTCAATTTAAATGCAAAATTTTCTTCGATTTTATTATTATTATTCGTGTCTTAACTTTGACTATGTTCCAAATAAAAACTTTAGTGTGAGAAAATACAAAAGTAGACATTAAAAGTTTAACAACTCAAACAAAAACAAGTTGATTTTAAAACGTACACAAAGAGAAAATATGCTTTTAAAATATCAATAATAAAAATGTATCATTTTCATTTTTTTATTATATATCAAGTAAAATTTTTGTAAAGGTGAAAATAATAAAATGGAACATAATCCGGTGGTTTAACAGTAAAAATAAAACTTTTGATTGTTTTTTTTTTTATTATTTTCATTTGAATCCATTTAAATATTCATTGATACATGTTTTTTTATTTAAATATTTTTTTAACTCTGATGCATTTAACGCATCTGTGAAATTTAAAACATTTTAATGTTAACTTTTCAAAAAGGTATTTTTCCCACAAGAATTTTTACATGCATTAACATTTAACTTTATTTTATTTTATTTTATAAAAAGAAAAATATCTTGAAAACTTAAAATAAGTTATAAAAAGTTTTACTTGTTAAAATATTCGAATGAAAATTTCTTTAAAATTAACTTTTAACTTTTCTCAATTCAAAATTTTACTCATCATTTTATCTTGCATTTGATTAAAGGAAGAAGAAAAAATCCAATCATTAAATCACCGTTTCGTGACCATTTATCACAATTTAATATCAATAAAAGGAAAATATTACACGATCACTTATCATTCCATCCATATAAAAAAAAAGAAAACACCGAAACGATGAGAAATAATATCCATAAATAATTCAATTGGACAAATAAATATAATTTTGTTTTGGTTTTTTTTTGTATTTTTTGCAGATTCGTCTCTCGTTTCTGAAAGATTTTTTATTTATGTATTTTACATTTTTTTTATCAATTGAAAATTTGATTCAAATGGAAATGAAACGAGATTTTGATTAAAATTGAAAGTCGATGGAAATGTTCCTTTTATGAATATAATGATAAGAAATTATGGACAGGGATGAATTAAGGGATCATTTTAACCTTATTCATTCATCTTAAAATTGTGATTCATTTCATTTTATCGGATTTTATGAGGATATAACACGATTTTAATCGATTTCCTTGAAAAAATCCATGTTAAAAAATCTTACAATAAATTGAATTAAGAGAAGTTTACATTAAAAAATTTAAATTCCTGAATTGAACCCTGATTTAAATGATTTTTAAAAAAAAAACACACAATGAAAATAGATTATTGTATAAAATTCTTAAAAATTTCATTATAAAGCACTTTTATTCATTCATTCAATTAAATGAAAGATATACAAAATAAAATAAAATAAAATGATAACAGAAATAATTTTTATTTTTTTTGATAATATTTGTATATTTGTATATTTATTTCAATATGTTTTCTTATTGTTTCTTTTATCATTTTTGTGAGATTCTTTTATTTTTCTTTTAAAGAAGAAAAAAAAAATGAATATTGAATATCGATTTGAACATGAAAATAATAACAATGAAATGATTGGAATTTCATTGAGTGGGCATTCATCAATGATTGAAAAATTTCTACGAAACTGTTACATTTAAATACCTTGGTGAAGTTTGTCCCGATTTTTAGGGTGTCCATTTACGTCAATATTTTTGGGACAGTGCAAAATCGGGAAATGCTCGGAAAAATCGCAGAAAACAGTTGTGAAAAATCGGAAAAACCTCCACTAGAAGGTCGGAAAATGATTACTTTTATGTTATTTTTGCTTTTTTCCGATTTTCTAGATATTCTGATTTTTATTATTTTGACGAATTTTCCAAAAATTTTGCGATTTTACCGAGCATTTTCCAATTTTCCGGGCATTTGCCGATCATTTCCCGATTTTTCACTGTCCCAAAAATTTTGACGTAAATGGACACTCTAAATATTGGGAAAAAAGAAAAATCAGGACAAACTTCACCAAGGTCATTTAAATTTGGTATTTTTTTGATTTTATCTTTAATTTAACATTTTCTCAGAAGAAAGGAAAATTTTTTTATGGTATGTCAGATGAAAATTTTTGCCTAAGAAATGGGACAATTTTTCAGCAAAAGTTCATGATTTTTTCCTTCTCCTCATTTTCATTGTAAATTTTACATCATCATATCAAATGATTGTGTATGTGTGACAAAAAAATGTTAAAAATTTAGGTAATCTTCAAATAAAACATTTTTCTTTGTAACAAAAAAAACTGTATTGCATTTCATTGTATCTCACAAGTCACAATTTGAAATGAAAGGGAAGCAAAACATGTGAAAAAAAACATGAAATATCACTCAAGGTATGTCAATGCAGGTTGACAACTCGCACTAACTATGACAGTTATGTATTACAAAAAAAAATTGAAAAAGTGATGATTTTATGTTAACTTAAGCGGTTTTTCATTGCGAGAAACCAAACAGTGAAATATTTTCAAAGGAACGGACAGGTAACGGTAAAATCGCATTTAAAACCTAACTTGCAATTTATTTCATCCAAAAAAAAAGACAAGTGATTTTTTTCTCCTGTCTTTTTCGTTCAGTATGACTTGAGTGCATGATGACAGAAGTACGATACAGGCAATTTAAAATTTATATTTTTTTGCCTCCATGTAACTATACAAAAAAAACATAAAAAGGAAAGAAACGGAAAAGTGAAATCAAAATGATAAGTGATCGTCTTTATTTGTATGTATTTTTTTCTGTTTATTTTTTTTTATTTATGTTGAAAAGATAAATAAAAGTTTTTCATCCTTAAATTTAATCAAATGTATCTCATTTATATTAAAATTAAAACAATATGGGGATTTGTTTTTCCTTTTCATTTTCCTTCGAGTCATTGATTCACTGTTTATCATGAAGGAGAGAAAAAAAAACAAAATTAATTTGATTCCAACGAATTTTATTTGTCATTCTCTTTCTCTATCAGTTAAAAACAAGTTTAACTGTCACTCAATTATTATCCTTTAAATTTGAAAGGTCATGCAACAAAAACACATCCTCCCTTTTTCCATTTCATTTTGAATATTCTTTTTTGCTTTGTTTCGAATTTGTGTGAACATATTCAGCTCATTTCATTTCATTTCATTTCACTTGTATATTACTTTCACATGAACGATTATTTTTCTTCAAATTTTCATTGGCATGTCTAGACCTTTTTGCTCTACACACACCCACCACCAACAACAGTATCATATCTTATTTGAATATCCAAAGAATGTTCATTTTGTTGTGTTTTAAATACTTTTAACAGTACATTGTGTATTTTTTTTTTCACTCCACACTCCTCGGAATATTGATGCGATGATACACATTTAGGACAATAACGATGGAGAAGCAATATGTTACAATTTTCAAATCTTGTGGCATCTTGTTGGGTGTTGTTAAGTCATTCAATATAATAAATTTAATAATAAAAAAAATATATATAAAGCAAATTTGAAAGGCATGAATTTTGTGGTTTTATAACATTTTATTGGTTCAGTCAAGATTTATGATTTTGTCGTGTTAAGTGTTTGAAGTTTAATACTTGATTTTAACAGTGGAAGGATACAGATTTGATGTTGTATGATGTGAAAGGAAATGATGCAGTTGGATTATAAGCGTAATTTGGACAAAAATAGACGATCTTTTTAACCATATGCCAATCTTGGGGTTACACTGACCAAGCAAAAAGAAAAAATTATCTAATCGGGTTGAATAAAATCTCATAATGGAGACGACTGGTTAATTGTAGATTTTTTTAACCCCCATCCTATCCTCAGTCGAAAGCTTATTTGGTTTTAAAGGATTTAAAATTCGAAAAGGACGGAATATATGCTCAGATGATAGTGTCTTGTAGAATTGAATCACGAGTCAAATCAAAAATTTAACAGTTAAAAATTATTTAATAAAGTTACAGGGACTCAAAAGTCCCTGGACAGAATGAAGGTTAATATTGCTGAAAACTTTGCATATAATGGCTTAAAATTCAATCATGGATATGAAAATTAAATGGAAACGCCTGGTTGTTTATAAAATTAAATTTAAAATATCATTTAAGCACCATGAATACAAAGCAAACGCAATTAAAACTAATTTGATCCTTTGATATGAATCCGCATCCACTTATTCTCAAGTTAAACTTCAACACAAAGATAATATTTTCAAAATGCTGCCAACAAAACACAAACAATCTGTCTAATAAAAATGTGTTAATTGTACATTTATTTCTAGTTTTTTCTCTTTTTGCTCACATCGTTTTCTACTCGTTTCCATTGATGTTTTATCTTTCAACTAATTATGTAGATGAGGCTCTTAAAATTATACTACAAAGCAAAGAAATAAAAGGAAAAAAAAGCGTTATTCACACCTTTTATTTCATTTACTATTTATTCTTGTACACACATTTTTTTTATCTATTAAATTTTTTTCTTCATTTTATTTTACTTTTCTTTTGCAGTACATCTTTCAATTGGTACTGTTTTAGTAATTTTTTAATATTATATTATGGTAAATAAGTACTTTTTTACTTAAATTTGTGGTGAAACACCGTGTAAAAAAATGTACAGCGGGTTCCCCCGTACAGTAAAACAAAAAAGATTTACCATAAGAAATTTGAGTATTATGTCAATGATATGGTTGGTTGGTGGATGGTAACTGAGAGGAAAGCAGCCACGACTAATAAAAATAACGGAAGAGAGAAAAAAAATTAGATAATTGTTAACAGTAAAACAGTAAAACGATGTGAAAAGAGATATGAAAATGTTTGTGTAAGATTTTTTTTTTAAGCTGAAGAAAATGAAAAGACTTTTTTCTTCTTTTGTATCATAAAATTTAATTAAGAAAATATGTAAGCAAGATATAGACTGTCTCGATGGCTTATGATGTTTTCTTGCATCATTAAAATTCATTTATTAATTAATAAAATGTTAAAGGACAATGAGATAATATCGGTCTGGATTTAGCTTGATAAAAATTTATAAATGCATGTTTAAATGAATAATGGAGACGCCTGGCTCTTTGTAATTTTTTTTATCTTATCTCTCGCATTTATTTTTAATTTACTTTATTTAACGTCATTATCGCTGATTTCAGTGTAATTCTGAAGTTCAAGCAAGTCATATCGATTAAATTTGAAATTTAAAATCCAACTATGCCTTTCTGTGATTTTGTGACATCCTCAAAACTCGTTTTCGGTGCATCAGTGGCCACGATTTTGACGATTAGTTATCGTAATTGGAAACGAAATGCAATTCCAAATAAATGGAAATTAGTGGGAGAAATATCCGAATTATTTTGTTTCCCAATTAAATCTGCAGGTGTAATAAAACTAAAAGAAATTCAATGCACATCAATTGGTGCAAAAGATCAGTTTTTACGTGATCGTTCATTTATGGTAATAAATTCAGATGAAAAACGTTTTGTAACTGCTCGACAACATCCGATGCTTGTTAAAATCACACCCCAAATAATTGGAAGTAAATTAACGTTATCAGCACCTGATAAAACCTCTATCAATGTTGATATGTTTCGTGTGTTGTCAGATAATGACACATTGATAGCCGAGATTTGGGATAAGGCATATGTTGAAGTGTTTGATTGTGGTGATACAGTTGCTGAATGGATTTCAGATTTCATTTTAAATGAAAAAAAGGGATTGCGATTAGTTTACTATCCATTAAATTATCCAACGAGACCAATTCGACCGAAAAATAGAGTTTTTCCCGAAATGTCACCAGATCACGTTGGAGCATTGCATGATGCTACTAGTTTTATGATGATTAATCAAAGTTCTGTTGATGATTTAAATGCACGATTAAATTTCAATGTTAAACCAGTGCTTTTCAGATCAAATTTTGTCATGAAAGGTCCAGCGGCATTCGAAGAAGACAACTATAAATGGGTCAAAATCGGTGATGAAACAATTATGAAGGTTGTCAAACCATGTCTTCGTTGTCTGTTTACAAATGTTGATCCAGATACCGGTAAAAAGAGAGAAGATGGTGAACCACTTAATACTCTCAAAAAATATCGTAAATTCCCTCAATATGGTGATGCACCTTTCTTTGGAATTCATTTAGGTGTCATTAAAGCCGGAACTGTTAAAATTGGAGATCAGGTCTTTATTTCACATTAAAAAATAACAATAAAATCTAAAATTTTCAATTCAACAAGAACAAAATTCTCATATTTTTATTACACCATTAATATTAATAATAGTCTGCTGATGACTCTTTATTTTTATTACAAAACATCTCACTTTTATTTAAGATTATCCTATCCCTCACTTTCTACTGTTATACAAAAAATCATTATTTTATATTCAAATACACATCTGATATTATGATAATAATAATAAAAAAGAAAGAAAGAGAAAAAAAATGTTGTGATATGATCATTATATTTGCATGATGTTTATTTTACTGTTACTCTCTATTTAAGAAACAAGAACATTGCTGAATAGAATCAAGAATAATATTTACCTCATTAATTATTACTATTTCTCATTTAGCCTCTAATCTTAAAAATGAACAAAAAATGGATAATATGAATTGAGAGAACGCAAAAAAGGAAAAAAAACAATCATAAAGTATATGAAATATAATGAAGTGAAATGGGATTTCAAGAGAAAAAGAAAACTATTAAAATGTAATAAGTAAACAGATATAGTGCAGATTTAAATTTACTTCCGTTGATGCTAAGAGGCGAAAGAAAATTCTATTCAGTATTCATTTCTTTGAATTGTAAACGGAATTGATGAAAATGAGTAAATAATTAAAAAAAAAAAATATAAGTAAAATCTTATGAATAAATTTTTATTTCCTTTAGAGCTTTCACTTACACTTGAATGCCAACTAAGCTAATAACAAGTTTTTTCACTGTCACTATGAGACAAAATTTCATTAAAATACAATTAATTTTTTAAAAAATCCTAAAGTTATGCAATAATCATTACAATTACATTCAAAACGTGCAAGAACATGAAATCTCAATCTCAAAATTACGGAAAAACTAGAGTAAAGTTTAATTATCAACCACCAATTTTCCTTAATGAAAATTTTCATATGATTTTTTGCATTTTAATTTCAAATGTAATGTTAATTGCATAAATCTAGGGATAAACGAAAAGCTTAAGATTCAGTCTTTTGGCAACTGTGCCTAAAAATTATGAAAACTATTAAAAAATTTACTAATAATTATTTTCAGCATAAACTTCAAAAAACTTGTCTGAAATCATTCTACAAAGTCTTTTTCTTCTTATAGCAAATTCCCGCCTTTTCAATTTTTTTCTTTTACATAATTTTCCACTTTTTTGTATAGGAAGTGAATTCCATAGTTAAAATTCCTTATAGCATCATAAAAAATTATTTGATCAAGGGTTAAATTTCAAAAAGCAAAACTTCAAACAAAATCCATAATCTCCAAATTTTGTTTATGTTTGCATAAAAAAAGAGCTGTTATAATGATAGGCTTGTAACACATTCTCAAAATACATCATCGGCAAAACAAGCAGAAAAAAATATGGTTAATATCACATTACAATTCAAAAAAAAATATTGATTTATCTTAGAAAGGTGTTTTCTTTTCTATTCTATCATTATTTTTATTGCTGCCACACATTTTGTCAAAAAAAGAAGAAACAACGAGCAAATTTACATTTTTTTACCATAAAATTATATGCGAGCCTGGCATTTGATCATAAAAATTTACGTATAACTCCGAGTAAGATGAATAAGAAAATATGAGAGTTTAAGGTTAGTGGCACTTAGTAAGACAATAAAGTATGTGAAAAATGTGAGTCTTTATTTTATGATTTTCGTTTTTTTTTTGAGGGACACAAATATGCTAAAATAGATTTGTGTTTGGGTGTTTTCTTTTTCACATTGTCAGCAAAACACCTTGAAAATAAAACAAAAAAATGTAATCTAAATGTAACGGAAGTAAATAGCCTACAAGAAAATAAAATTTGATCCATTTTATGATAATGTGATGTGAAAGGCGAATCTTTCAGGTAATTTAATGAAAATAGATGTGTTTTGAAGTAATTTTCCTGTCAAAGTACTTGCTCAAGTTAAAATAAAATGAAACAAAAACATTTCAAGTGCAGAACCTAAAAGTTAATTTAACATTTTGTCATAGGTTGATGTAATGGGTTTATGTGTATACAAGTACAAATCACTAATCAAACAATACGTTTGCCGTGTACTAAACCACTCAATTACCTCATATCAATCAAATCGTGTATTGTACAAAATTTCACATTAATATCTGGTTACATGAGGGATTTTTCGGAACAGGTGTTTAAAATTTCTAATTATTTTCTCGCATGTAATTGATCAAAAAGTTGTCATTTACATGTTTTTTTTATTTTCATCTTTTATCATCTGTCTCATCGCTATTTCAATTTGACATGTGTTTTTAAAATGTTCATTTTGAGGCAAATTTTATTTAACAAGTCTTTTCAACTTATTTTTTGTTGTATCTATAGAAAAATGTTATATGACAATTTTCGTATATCATGATAAATGTTCGAGTTTTTTTTTCAACCACATAAGGTAGAATATTTAACTCAATTGGGTAAATGAAACATGAGAAAAAGTTTGAAAAGAGTGGTCAACCACCAACACAAACCTTGAAAAATCGGTAACAATCCAACAAATGTAACATGATATGTTGTAATTTGAATCAACTTCATAGGACATGGAAGAATTTCAAATAAAATTTTGGTTTTCAAATTCATTTCAAATGTAAATAAATTCTTTCTTTTACGATTCTTTCTATAATTAACTTTAAAACATTTCAATTTGATGAGAAAACTGAAATTTTATGGCAAAATAGCAGTAAAACACATAATTTTCATCAATTTACTACATCCGCAGGAATGCGTGTCGCATCATTACCTTTTCTTTCCGTTTTCATGTGCCTCCTCTTTGTTTTATATGCTCGTTTTTTTTAATTTTTGTTTTGACTTGCAACCGTGCGTGCTCTAATAATAATAAGCTAAAGGAACTTATTCAAGTTGGATGTCAAATGGGACATATAAATTGTGACGCTATTTTTACCTTTTAAGACGAGTCATATTAAAAAAAAACAAACATGGTAGATTTGAGTTAATTTTTGAAATAAATTCATTTAAGGGCCACATAATTTTGAATATAATTCATAATATTGAGGTTGCGCTAGAATTAACTCAAATTTCTCAAAGGTGATAAAATTTCAATGTACGTTGAAATTTAAAAAGAAATTTGGTGGTTCAACATTTCTTGCTGAAAAGACATACAAAAGTTTGTGAATTTACATGAGCAGTGGGAATACTAACTCAAATTTAAAATCACTTTTACCTGAATCCGTATTTCTTGGCTTATTTTATTGTGTATTTTATTTTCTATCTTATATGATGAGTATCAAAGCACGTTACATGTTACTATAATAAAAATGTGCGAAAAAATCCAGTGAAAATGAATTTTCACACAATGAATGACCAACTTTATTACTTTCATCAAGACACACTCGACTCAAATGTGTGTTTGTAATAAAATGTATCATCAAAGTGATATTAATGAACACCTTACAAAATGACCACACAAATTTTCTTGAATACATTAAAATTTTGGGTCTAATATAAATATTTGCAATCATCCCAAATTTGAATAACGAAATTTTGTTAAATTTAGATTCAATGATAAAGTGTGATGGTGGTCAAGTTTTGGGGTTTGAAAATGGGTGATGAATTTTAAGGTGAAATAACAATTTAGGATACAAACAAGTTACTGTGGTAACATTGAAATTGAATTCATAATTATTTTGCTGAATTTCATTAAAATACAATTAATACTTTTTTTAATCCAAAATTTATGCAATAATCATTAAAGAAAAAATCTAAGAACCATTATTTTGAAATCTAAATCATTTTTAAAGGAAAAGCTTAAATAAAGTTGAATTTTAAATCATAAATTTCCTTTAATGAATGATTTTCATTTGATATAATGCATTTGAAATTCAAATGTAATGGCAATTGCATAAATCTGGGCTATTTTCTTGAATAAATGATTGATTTTCAACAGAAATTCCATTAAATTTACCATTCAATAATAATAATATATTCTTTATTGTCGTGGTTTTTCTTTTTTAATGTGTGTTACATTGATTTGACTATTTAATGCTTTACCAAAGGGGGCTTTAAGCAAATTTTTTAGGAATTAATTTGTTAATTACAGTATTGATTATTATTGTTTTAAATTTTTAAGAGGAAAATCTCTACAAAAACCTCTACTGTGATTTACCATTCAAATGATAATTTCAAATCAAAGTTCCAAAGACATTAAAATTATACATTTAATCAGAGCAATTTCAATGCAAAATTTATTTGAAACTTGCAAAGTCATTTTATGAAGAGAAAATAAATTCAATACCCATTATCGCTTCAATGTAATATTTAATGGTAATCAGAATTATAATTTGCTTCCTGTTCAACCACATTCACCGAGAATAAACATTTTATAAATTTTAAAGTTAATTTTATCCATTTCCTATTTTATCATGTCAAATTCAGCATGTTGAATAATAAACTTAAACAACTTAAATGTAGTTGATTATAAATTTATATACATTTATACTACACATTATTTTGTATCAAAGCTATTAATAAATAATTCAATTTTATATTATTATTATTATTATTTAATTTTATAGTAATGTGGCTTTTGATTTTCAACATAATTTCATCACAAGGATGAATTTAAGTAAAATTTTGATAATGTTTTTTTTTGAATTCATTTAAAATAATATAAAAGAAATAATGGATCTCAGTAGTCGTTACTCCTTCACAGCAGTAGATTTAATATTAAAATGAGAATACTTCATAAATAACAAATATGAAAAGGATGACTTGACTGTGCTTAATATGCAATGAATAAAGGAACCACAAGTGTATTATGTGAAATTTATAAAGATAAACTTGTTATTTTACACACACACACACACATTCAGACACACATAAATATTATTTTAAAGATTTGTGTAAAATGAGTAAAATTTATTAATATTTAATGATTATCACCTCAAATTTTCTCAAAGGAATTTTGTGGGGTGAGTGTTTTTAGATGGTGAATTTTACCTTTAATAAGAAGATTTGTGTTTTGACATTGACATAATTGACATATTTTATTAATAAAATTAAATAAATATTGTACTGTGAATTGAATGAAAAGAAAATCCAATTTATATTAAAATCAACTAGTGTACTTGGAAAAACTTTCTTAATTTAATGTTATTTGTTCTTGTTATTATTATTAAAATAAAATTTAGTTTGAATGAATTATTCAATTTATGCTTTTATCATTTAATGTTATTTTTTGATTTAGAAAGTTATTTTGATGTTGTTTGGTCTGTCGTTATAAAAAAAGTTTAAATGGAATACGAGGAATTAAATGAAGGTATATCGATATAAAAAATCCCATACCTCCAGTTACATTACAAAGAGCTGAGTATGAACCAGATTAGAGCAGATTTGTAGGACGATTGTTAAGCCTGCACTGAGAAATTAGTCAAGCTCATTATGCATACGCGTTATCATCATCAAAGGGTCTAAGCTTTTATTCCGTCATTCCAAGCAGTTGCCACTTTTATCTAGCCTTTAACGCAAATTGATCAGCCGTAAAAAGGGACATTTGAAATTGTAAAGTTTAATGGCCGAAATGTGAATCGAACTGCCCACCTTAAGATCCGCTTCATTGGTCCAGGGGTTAAAGCATTCGCTTTGCAACAGGATGGCTTGAGTTCGATGCTCAGTGCGGACAATCATCAGTACTATATACTGTTGTTTTACCCTGTCTGGGTTATATAGTGAGATAAAAAGTATAGCAATATACCATGGAAATTGATTATAAGCTGGTACAGTCAAGCCTCCATATAGTGAAAAACAAGCTGTACGTAATGCTTCTATATAATGACAAGTCATTATCTATAAAATCTGTAGATCCATAGAAACTGACTTGTCATTTCATAGAATCATTACGTACATCTTATTTTTCACTATATGGTGACTTGACTGTACTAATCTATATGAAGCTGAAAAATTTGATACTACCACACCGTATCAAGATACTCCAATATCTATACGTACCAAAAAGTAAAGGTCTTTAGGATAAGTCGATAAAGTAGATCAATATCAAAATAATTTGCATTATATAGATTACTAGATTTAAGTTTGATGAAGATGAAAACCATGCCTTCACGAACCTTGTGTCACTGCCAAGTCTTATGAAGAGAAAAGGACACGTTTACCACTGCACCGTGCAATTCCATTGACCCATTGATAAGTGTTGCCCATTGACGACATTACCTGCAAAGGAAGCTTACTAATACAATATAAACAAGTACCATAATAAATGAATCAGTTGATTTCCTCAATTTTCTCATAATAAATACCATTAAACGTAGATAATTTGATCATTCTTTATAATATCTGAAAGCAATTAACTAACATCCATCATGTAATTTTATAACATAAAATATTACAACATATTAACTTTTATTGGCATCAACATTCCTTTATTACCCTTGAAAATGAAAATTGTATATAGATCAACACACATAAGTACTCTTTTCTCGTAATAATAAATAATGTCAAATATTTTGTGTTTATAAGACGTGAAGTGAAGTATTGAGTCAAATAATTCAATGATTTATTTTATGCCTTATTTCTCAACACCTTGGTAACTTGTGCTCTTAAGTAGCAGTAATAAATAAATAATTTCTATACTCATATATTTGTGTGTGTGTGTGCGCTTATTCTTCGTAACAAGGGACATGTAATAAACGACGAATGTTGAGCGATAAAATGACGACACATTCAAGAATAAATGATAAATAGATTATTTATTATTTTATATAGATTTTCCCTTTTATTTTAGATTATAAATTGATAATGTGACGTTAAAGTGTGAAAAGAAAATCTTAATCGTTGTAAGGAAAATTAGACAGGAAATTGAAAATAAATTAAATTTTCTTATGAACGTCTTTTACATGCTTAAACAAATATGAGAAAGGTACATTTTTTTGGTTTATTCACAGAAAGCAACCTTATCTAAATAATGTGTTACCATACCCAAAATAACAACATTAATATTATTATTGTTTTGTGATTTTGTTTTCTCAAAATTAAATATATAGAATTAAAAAGTTTCATCCCGCATATTATCATCAATTTTTCTATTCCATCTTCGTCTTTCATTCATGTGACTTGTCTTGAAAATGTAACTTGTTTGATTCTGAGAAATTACAATTTCATGATGAGCATAAGTGTATCAAGGTAAATTTTCTCTCCATCCATCCATTTATTTATCGTTAATGAACGATGTTTTACATTGAATTTATTTAATAAAAAAATACAGTACAAAAAAAATAAGTAACATTAAAAGTGTGAATTGAATTCAAAATGAGATGTAACTTGATTTGTACTTTTCTTATAGACTTGAGACCCTTATCAATCATCTGTACAAAGATCACGAACTTCAAAATCATGTAGTGTCAAGTTTTAAGGTTAAAAAATAAAGAAACTCATCAAATGTTTAACATTGAGTATAATTTTCAATGAAAAAAGAAAAAAAAATGTAAAATAAAATAAAATCTACCAATTTCTATGTAAATTGAAAACCTTCATCAAGTTCTCCTGTTCCTCTTACTTGGTTCATTCACTTTTGTAGTGTGTGACATTGATACAACTGATTTTTGATCATTCTTCTTATTATACTACATTAATGATATACCTTGTATTTCTGTCAACACCACTCAAATATCACTTATTCCATTCTTCTTCTCTTTTCGTTAAAAGAAAATCAAAACTTTTCTTTATTATAATTTTCTATTTCAATTTTTCTTTTTTTTTTAGGATCGTGTCATTATAATTCAATATACAAAATATATTTGCTAAACATGAAGGTGGATGGAAAATTTTTTGAATCTATTAGATTATTTATGTTTTAAAAGGATACTTTTGATACAATTTCCCCGTATCGCAATGCAAAAACCTTTATATGTCATGTCTGTAAAGTGTCAATCATATTCAGATTTTAATGAGATATCCGAAATAATTGGTAATTTGATATTTGAAGGTTGTTTGAATGAAAATTTTATAAACAACCCTTTTGAGTTTGATTAAAGGATTGAAGGATTTTCAGGTAAAAATTTAATCATTGTGTTTTATGTCTAAACAACAAATATTTTGGGTTTTTTCTTATATGAGCAAACTAAAAAAGAAGTTTTATTTACACTGTAAGTTGAAAACGCCTCGTAGTACAAAGTGATTTGATCCGAAAACGGAAATTTTTGAATGACGCTTACATGCGTTTGATGAATTTTTGTGACTTTTCATGGAAATTGTTAAAATTTGACATTTGCTTTAATTATTTAAATTTAAGGAGTCTGTTTTGAAACAGAGCATAGAGAATATTTTACTCCATTTTTCTTCAAATTAAAAAAAAATTGTGCGAATTCTTAAGGCGTCGCTTTATTTAAATAAGGGGAATTTAATTTCCTTCTTCTTAGATCCAGTCCCTGGTGTTAAAATACCTGGCCCTTTGGAGAGATTTTCGAAATGCTTCGATACGATTATTTTTATTTAATTTTAA
The DNA here is from genome assembly GCA_900002565.1 of Culicoides sonorensis. Lineage (NCBI taxonomy): Eukaryota > Metazoa > Arthropoda > Insecta > Diptera > Ceratopogonidae > Culicoides > Culicoides sonorensis. Next base: position 335,529 of record LN483425.1, read on the forward strand.
ATGAAATTTATTTAAGGCGTCACCTCAAAACTTTGTAAGAACTTTTATTGGTTTATAGGAATTTTCAACATGGCGAAAACATTGAATGATTTCAAAAGAATGAAGACGAATTTAATTTCGTACCGGTTTTTAGAGGATGTTTTATGGTAAATGTAAGGACACAATTAAATAAATATTTTTTTTTCAAATAGTCAAATAAGCTAAAACCTCGAATTTGCCCCAATACCTTTAATTTAAAAAAAATAACATTATAACAGAGTTAAAAATCTTTACAGTTTTATGATTAAATGTCCACATGAGACAAATTTAACATAATTATCTTTGAGTTTTACTCTTTTTTTGTATCCAGTGTTAAAATAAATCGAATATTTTCATACTTTACCTCTTTTCCTTTTTTTTGTTGAGCTATTTGAATACAATAATAATTCAATGGTAATAATAAAAATGTAAATAATATAACATTATGATAAAAAAATGTCAATAAATCGAATTTTTTTCCTCGCATAATGAATAAAATAAATAAAAAAGAGCAAATAGAGCAAACACATGTGGATCAAAAATGAAATAAATAAAAAATCCACGATATCTTATTTGAATTGTAATTCATTCATGTTCAATAAAAGAAATGCGATAAAAAAAGGTAAAAGTTGTTGTGAGTCATTTTTATTTTATTTCATTTTTTTTTTTGGTTGTTATGTGATTTGAGTGTCATTTGATCAGGGTATCATTAGCTTTTAACGGATAATTTTTATGTATACAAAAAAATTATTGTGATAATGGAAATGAGTGTGTGTGTGTGGGTGTCAATGTAAACTTGAATTGAGCAAAAAAAAGGAAGATCCTTTTAAGGGAATAAAATGAATATTATATAAGAGGATTTCTTGCCCAAAATCCATTTAAGTGCTTTTTAATTTACTTTTTCATCATCATCATTCTCCTCCTCTTCTCTTATATGAAATTCACTGTTAAAAGCCAATTTTCTTTGATGTTGTCATTTATTACCAATACATTTCAGATACTCATCTCTCTTGGTTTTGATCACACAAAACATGTCATTGATGTCGCTTTTTGTGAATGAATGAACTAAATTTAGAAAAAAAGTCTGCACATGACATATTTATAAATGATTTAGCGTCATATTTGAAAAAGAAAGTTCTGCTAAAAGACAAGAAAATGATGTTGATTGATGGACAGTAATTGTGTATTAAATATAAAATGGAATGAAAATAAAAAAAAGCCTTAAAAATTCTATTCATGTTCATTTTTCTTATCTTTCATCACCCGAATAAAATTCTCTTAAAAATATTTTTTTTCTTTTTCTTCATACGTCAATTTAATAAACAGAACATTAGGCAATGTTCTAATTCGCAGAAAAGAATTTCCATGATTAATTATGAATTTTCTGTATTCAAATTTTATTTTTTTACCGAAATAACGGGAATACAAGTTTCATCGATTTTCTTTTCGAGACTTTCAAAATTATAAAACAAGTAAAATCCAATGTCAGCTCCTTTAAGCACTTGAACAATGCTTGGTTTTAAATTCAAAAAATACAAACATTGTTTCCTACCCTCAAAATCATTTAACATTGTACCAATTGCTTTTGCTGATGTATAATCTGCAGTATAACAATGCGTACAATCAAGTACAATTGGGGTTTTTGTGTACATGCTTTGCTTGTTGATTAACGTTCGAACATAATCAGCCGACGGAAAAATGATACATCGATCTGGAATGATGAGTAAATATTTTTTACCACCTAATGTTATTTTTTCTTCCATATAAAGTTGAGGACGAGCCGCATTGTACAAGATAAAACACATATTAACAACGATACCAATCAGAATTCCTAGATCAATTCTTAGTAAAAGACATGAAATGAATGTGATGGACATTGGAATTAAATCTTTTCCTAGAAAAAATAATCAACATCAATATATGAAATGTAATGAAAATTGTTATTAAGTGCTATTACTTTTTGATCTGTATACTGGCATGATAATTTCAAAGTCAACCATAAATATGACAGCTGATATGATGATGGCTGATAGTGCGGCTTTTGGAATGTAAAAGAAATAGGGTGTTAGGAAGAGGAGTGATAAAATTACGAGAATAGCTGAATAGAAGTTTGCAAATTGTGTTCGAACCCCGGAGGTGTGAAGAACTGAAGCTCTTGAAAGTCCACCATTGCCACGATATCCACTGAAAAGCGAGTTTGAGACATTTGCAACTCCAATTGCAATTAATTCTTGCGTTGAATCGACAGATTCTCCTTTTGCTGAAAGGAAAACATGAATTTTGAATTTAATTTCATACGAAAATAAAAAAAAATTATACCAAATTTCCTGCACACTGAAATATTTTCCAAGGCACCGATCAATGGAACTAAGATGAGTCCAAAACCCAAGTATTGTACCATATCAAAAAATGATTCATATTCTTGCTCAATTTCACCCGTTGTTTCATTGCGAATTTCAGGTATTGAAAATGGTGGTAAGGAAAATGATGGCAGTCCCTTAGGTATGTCACCATTAATCTTGAACCAAAATATATCTCTTTTATACAAATATGCTGAAATACTGAGAGTTACAACGACAATCAGGGCATTGCGTCCCACTCCAATGAACCAAAACATTTTGTTGATAAATTTTTTGAATGTACTTTGCCTTTCCGGACTTTTAGCGCCTAACTTTACTTGTCCAAGCGACTGTTTAATGGAAAGAAAAATAAAATTATATAAGTTTTGTGGACTTTGAAAAGAAACTTACCCTCAAAAGTAATAGTACAACAATACAACTGCACCCCAATACCGTGTCTCCAATACGAATTTTATGAATATTATCAAATGTTGATTGCAATATCGATAGCAATGTGTTTCCCTTTGATGGAATTCCGAGAATTCCCTTAATTTGTGTTGCAAATACTGTGATTGCCATTGCATTTGTAAATCCCGATGTGACTGGAGTTGAAACGAAATCAATTAAAAATCCAAGTCCAAAGATGCCAGATAGCACTTCAATGAAACCACAAAGAAACGATAATAAAATTGATCTTTGCCAACTTCCACCAGCAGCTTGTAGTATCATGATAGAGCCGGGAGATGTCGCACCAAATGGAATATCCTTACATGATCCCAAAATTACATAAACTAGGGGTCCAGCAAATGATGAATAGAGTCCATACTAGAAGAAATTGAAATAAATTCACTTTTTAAATTCATAAATTCAATTTTACTTGAGGATGCAATCCAGCAATTGTAGCAAACGCCATAGATTGTGGAATGATCATTAAGCCAACAGTTATGCCGGCAATTAAATCACCAATTGCATCATCTTTCGAGTATTTTGTTAGCCATTTTAGCATTGGAACACGATTGTACAACGTCTTCTTTCGAAATATGCGTTCTTTAAGGCCCCGCAATCCAGGTGAATAAGTTTCATTTGAACGAGTTATCACTGAAACATGATAGAAAATGATTAAAAACACCTTTTAAAATAAATTGAGCTTAAAATTCACACATTTCAATCCATTTTCATGCGTTTCTGTATCTTGACTACCATTTAATGAAATATTTGAACGTGAAATTCCATTTATTTGATATGAATTTTCCATTTTTACATATTTTGAAATTTATTTAATTTAAATTTAAATTCAAGGAAATAAAAATTTCTTCTTGTTATATCGCAATATCAATTCAGACTGAAATTTTTGTGTTATGACTGACATTGGGATGATAAAAATCTTATCTAATCTTCTGATTTAGTGTATCAAAAATAAAATGACGAAAACGTAAGATCTTTGGATTCTCGTTTAAAGAAGATAAGAAATGAAAATAATATAAAAATAGGTTGTTACTAGCAAAAAATTACATTAAATTCACTTAAATATTAAATAAATAATGATTAAAAGTTATAAAAAAAATTTAAGAACATACTTTTTTAAAAGTTATTTGACATTATTTGTAATGATAATCATTTGAGCACTCAATCTGTGTGAAGACTTCATGAAATTTCCTTTCATACAAGTCAAATAACATTTAAAATGAAATTCAATTCAATTCAATGTAATTCCTAATCAATTACTCGTTTTATCGAAGTGAACACAAAGGGAAAAAAGAAAATTGATTTATGTCACTGCAAATGACATTTACAGATTAGAAAAATGTGGGTCTCTTTGAATTTAACATAAACTTTTATTTATCTTTTCTTTTCACAAATGTGTACAATTTTTTTTCCTTTTGTGAGAGAATTTGAATGGTCAAATGTATGTTATGTTAAAGGAAATCCTGGAAACGAAAGTAATTGTGTTTCTTTTTCCAATTTATTTGCTAATTAGTTAGTTTACGTTAACATGTCGAATCTAACTATTAAAAAGTAACAAAGGTTTTGCGTTTCAGATGTTATCTTAATTAAGGAATTATCAAACTTTGTGAAATGAGGAAGAATAATTTTCCATTTAATAAGAATCAAAAATGGGATAAAAACCGTCTTAATGATCATAAAAGAAAGGAAAAAAACACGCACATCCACACATCAATTTAATGCTTTTGTTCTCATTTTTTTGTGCGTAAAAAGAACAGAAAACTGAAGAAAAACAAACAAAAATTCAAAAGAAATCTAACGAGGAAAATAAAATAATGTCTGAGAAAATGGACGAAAACAAGTAAATACAAGGAAAACACATAAAACGATATATGACCAACAACAATAATATTTTATAAAAAAATATACGAGAAGAAAAAGCAAAGGAACTTTTTTATACACATTTTTGAGCAGACAATACTAATATTAGCACCATTCAGAGGTTCAGTCAAAAAAATACCCGGTTGACAAGAATTTATTTATTTTTTTTAAAATGCTGTTAATTTAATTATGCGTTTCATTGCGTTTAATGTACAAAAACAAACATTAAACTAATGAGATATTGTATGAACGCTGATTTTTGCAACTGAGTAAATTCGAACGATCGTCGATAACTAGACCACCGTATGACAGTTAATTAAACAATAAAAACGGTTTACAAGTTCTTTTTTCATTATAATGCCTACTTAAAAGTGTATTATTCATAAATAAAATTACAATTGAACTGAAAAGAGTGTTTTAATTAAAACATATAAATTTTAAATCATCATACTTTCCTAAAATAATCTCTCAAAACTGCACACTTTTCAAACATTAATTTCGAAAACTTCGCTTTTTTAAAACATAAATTTCGAAAACTGCGCACTTTTCGAACATAAATTTCGAAAACAGCGTACTTTTTGAAGATGGATTTGGAAAATTACGCAATTTTTGAACATGAATTTCGAAAACTGCGCACTTTTCCAACATTGAAAGTTTTTCAATATCAACCTCCTCATGTTTATGTTTTCCTGTTACTGAGCTTCAGATTTTTGACCATAGTTATTTTACTTTTTTAATTCAAAAGTACCAGGAAAACATAAACTTTCAATGCTCGAAAAGTGCGCAGTTTTTTAAGTTCATGTGTGAAAAAATGCGCAGTTTTCGAAATTTATGTTAGAACAGTGCGCAGTTCTCGAAGATAATTTAAGGAAAGTATGATGATTTAAAATTTATATATTTTGATTAAAACACTCTTTTTCAGTAAAATTTTTATTTTATTTATCAATAATATGCTTATAAGCAGACATTCATTTAACGCTAATTCAGACGCAATTTTAACATTTAATCATAGCGTTTTAATATCAATTAATTTTTCCATCACGATAATTCACAATAAACATGAATAAAGGAATAAAAATCATGGAAACAATGAAATTCCTGAAATAAAATGCTTGTAACATCGTCGAAAAAACAAAAGAAAAATAGTTAAATTAGACGTTTTTCTACACAAAGTACACAATGGAAACAATAATAAGATTAAACATCCTACAATAAAGCGATTTAGTTCTGCAAGTGAGTACATAAATAATAGATAAGATACAATTCTCCAGTGATTTTTTCGTAATTTTTTTGTATTTTATTTCTCTTGTGTCGACATTCATCGTCTTGTTTAGTGTTCTGATTATATCTTTTATTCAACATTACTGGATTTAGGCGTTCTATACATTAGTATTAACAATTTCATGGTGATTATGTGTATGTGTCTGTGTATGTATAACTTTTTTTTTTTTTGTTAAAATTATCGACTTTTTATTTTTATGTTGAATAGAGAGCGTAATTTTTGGCGCCATTATTTCTTTTCCTTTCTTTTTTAACATTATTTTCTTCTATTTAAAATCAACACTAATAAACGAGTTTTTCTTTTAATAATAACAACGAGCATTATGAATAAAGAGAAAAAATGTAATAAAATTTGCAGGAAAGTCATAAATTTGTCTTGAACCGCCTGTCACATCGTATGCCTACAAGCGATATATTAAAAGCAATTAAAGCCAATGCTCTTTTCGGATATTTTATTATATTAATATTTTCATATCAAATTAATGTTGTTCCATAATTACCGTTATTATTATTGAATCATAAAAATTTTACATTCAATTTTCTTATTAATTATGAAGGATGTTGTTTCAAGGTCCATTAAAATGATATTAAATAAAAACTTTTTCAATGTCATGTCATGAAATTTATGTTCTCAATCCATTTCATTTCCTTCCGGTTTGAAAACTTTTAACCCATTTTATTGGTTTACTTTTCAATTCAAATTCAAACAGATAATCACTCATTTGTTTTCCTTTTCCTTTTTGATTCTTTTTAAATTTTAATCGAATCATCCTTGTTTCTTTTTTTTTGTTCTCAATTCAAACCAATCAATTTTTCATTACAAACAAAAACGAATTTGACGACAATAAATAAATAAATTATAAATAAACATGGGTCTGAATTTGATATCTTTTGACCTTTTTTTCTCTCCAATTATCTCATTTTGCTTTTAATGTTCTTCTACTTTGGATGGTAAAAGATTCTAAAGTGTTTTAAAGGGTCAAAAATAAAACCAATCTCATCTAATTTGTTGTAATTTTTCAACTCATTTCAAATTCTTTCACTCTAAATGACAAAGAGCTGTTTTGTAAATATTCATTAATAAAACATAAAATGTGGAGTAATTAATGTTCCATTATATATCGGTTTCGAGAAATAAAGTTTTGGGCAAGAAATGACATTTAAATTATTTGAGATACATGGACCGAAATCTATAAATAATTATTGTTTGTTTGCATTTTAATGTAAATATAAATGGGAAATTAAGTATGTGTGTGAGTGTTTGTTTGCTTGTTTCGCTTGAATAACTTCCAGAATTGATGATTAATTAAAGGAATTAAAGTTTTTGTTTGTTCAATTTATTTAATTTCTAATGAAATTTGAGTCCAGTTCCATTATAAGAGTCCATTTCAATTTAAAAAACGACTTAAAAAACTTTTTCTGAGGGCTTTTTGGGTTTTCTGAAATCAGGTTCCAATCACTGCTCTGCAATTTTGGTACCTTCAGGTTCAAAGTCGCATGTATCATGTTCAAGTCAATCTTTGAACCACATTTTAAAAGTAAATTCGCTGATTTTTTTTTTATCAAACACTTAAAAATAAAGGTCAATTTGCATATACAAAATAATACTATCAATTTCTTTTGAAATTTAGACCAATAGATAAATGGTTACACATTAAGATTCCTTCCTTTATCAAATTTTATGGGTTTATCCTTTTACCAAGGATCAACTTGTTTTATGTGTTCTTTTGAATTTCTTTTGAATATGGAAAATAAAATGAAGGAAAAGAAATCGATCATATAAAATACCTACTTTGAGCTCATTTTCCAATATATTAAATTTATATGAGATTTAATGTATTGAAAATATTATGTTAACTTCGATTTGCGTAAATAGACATGATAAGTTTTTTTTTTGAATATATTTTTTTCCAAAAAAATGATGTTAAAAAAACTCCTTCTTGACTGATATGACCAAAAGTCATGCCAAACGCCTAGGGTAGGTAATGAAAAGTGGTCCATTTTTGCTTATTGTGGCTTAAAATGACGAATGCCAACCATGAATTTCCCTTGCGTTGGACGTTTTCTTTTGATTGAGTCACATTACACTGATTTCACATGCAAAATTTAATGCTTTTGACTTTCAATGATGTGCTTAATGAAATTCCGTAGTTAGTTGTGAGAGTTTCTTCTAAATTTCATTGAACAAAGTTTGCCAGTTTATATTTTTTTTAATATTTCAACTCTTTTTTGGCAGGGTACCTTGAAACGAAAAATGTTATTAACCAAAAATTATTTCTGAAACGAATTTCGTTCAATTTGGGTTAAAAATCACTCACATAAACTTTCTTTCAGATTTCAAGTCAAACCAGCATATTAAAGTATATATTTAAAAAAAAGTTTTTTCTTAAAAGCCATGTCAAAAGTTATCAGTTAATGCACGTTTGATGTTCTGATGTTATTCTGTCATATGCTAAATGGAGTAGAAGATTGTGGTTTAACTTTAATATTAAATTTTACATACAAAATAATGGAGACGACTGGTATTTTATTTTTCGTTTCATTTCATTTCTATTTAATTCATTGAATTGAAAAAGTCATAAAAAAATTAAAATGCAAATTTAACACGTAAAAAATGAATTTCTTTTCTATTTTTTATAATCGTATCATTATGATTACCCTTGAGAGCACGTGAAACCTTTATTTGCATTTCTATTTCAATAAGACGTAAATTAAAATTCATAATGGAAAATGCACTCATAATTAAGTGAACAGGAAAAAAATTAAATTCAAATGTAATTTTTTATCATTAAAAATGGTAAAATAAAAAAATTTCCCATGAGGAAATTTGATTGAAAAAACGAGACAGTAGTAGTAAAGACATTTTTTTCTCCATTCATTTTTAATTAATTTGTTACTATCTCGTAGTTTTCTTCCATTTTCATTTCATTACATTTGCAGAAAATGATAATCAGGTGCATAAAACTTAATTAAATTCAAATTAATTTATTTAATTATCATGAGATAGAAAAAAAATTATTTCACTTCTTCGTACAAGTTACTTGGAATTTATTCAATTTATATAAAAATTATTTTTTTTTTATTTCAGAAAAGTAATTTTTGTTGACTTTGGATCAGGTTACACAAGAAAATCTAACAAAAATTTATCGTGCAATAAACAGCAGGTAAGATTGAGAGAAAATTTATACACACAAAATTAATTAACTCTTTTATTTTCAATTTTTTTTAATTAAACTCAAACAAAACACCTTTTCCCAAGTTTTTCTTCTCATTTTTTTACAAAAAAAAAAAAAATAAATAATACAACACATTTTAAACATTTATTTTCCACAATCTCACTCAATTCTTCTCAAAATATAAATTTCAACATTGTTTAACTCTGTCATAAACTTGAACGTGAAAAAAAAATACAAAAAAAAAATAATTAAAAATAAAAGGAATGTAAAAAAATAAGAAGAAAGAAGGAAAATTGAAATGATTTCATACTCAAATGATTTTGAATGGAATGACGTGTATGTTTACTTCTATTGTTCATTGAATGCTATACGAGAGGTTTTTTTGATGTGATGAATGAAAGACAAAGCTTTTGTGTGGTGATTTTAATTACCTTTGTTTTTAATTTTTGTTTCTTGAATGAGTTTGTTTTCAATTTCATGCTATTTATTTTCTTAAAGAAGCCAAATTTTTTCCTTCTTAACATACTTCAATGAATGGTGTTTCATTTAAAACAAAAAAATGTGTTTACATTAAAAGTGTTTTTCTATTAATTAATAGTTGTTAATTAATAAATTTCCTGGAAAATAAACGCACTCAACAACATAAAATAGAGCCACGTGTAATAAATTAAGTTTTTCATACAATTTTTGCCATTAAATTCATAAAATCATCAGAATAATACAAGAAAAAGCTAATTTCTTTCACATTGAATTTAAAATTCACATAAATTCCACTCATCCTTTGTCTCTCCCTTTCGTTATCAGCTTTAATCAAATGATGATCATTTAACATTATCATATTACGATAAAACTAAATTTCTGTGATTTTACATTTACATGCATTTTAATTCGATTTTTATACAAACAGAGATGAAAAGAAGAAAAAAATCAGGAGTTGTGGTTTTTCAATCAACCAATTTAAGATTACGTGACTAAAATTATTAAAATTTTTTCAGATTTTTCTCGTATATTTTTAAATATTTTATTTGAGAGAAGTCCAATCCGTATTTGCCATGTAAAAACCTTTTAAATGGCGTTATTCACTTACACTGTCAGTTGAAAACGCCCCGCAGACCATCCCACATAATATACATAGACTAAAAGAGCGCCATAATACTCGAATTCTTGTTTCAAATCAACTGGAAATGTGATTAAAATTTCATTCATTAAATGTCCTGTGAGCGTCAATCAAAAATCTCCTTATGCGGACCAACTCACTTTGTACTTGGAGGCGTTTTGACCTTTCAGTGTATTTTAACCACAATTTCTTATGAATCCAGATTTGCATTGTTCCAAATGAACATGTATCCATTTCAATATTTTAGTCATGTTCCAAGTGTTCAATATAATTTTTTTTTTTCATTTAATTTTTTCTTTAGTTTTTTTATATCAATATCAAAAGAACGACGAGCCTTTTACAGTTTATAGAATTAAAATTTAATATTTTTTGACATGATCAAAAGTGATTAGGTTACTTTTTTTGTGTCCTTCTCTATTTATTTTTACCTTAATACGATAAAACTTGTGTGGAATTAAGAAAAATACATCCTTGGTGTAGAAAAGTTTTAAATTGAATTCAGAGTAAATCACAGATTTAGTTGGTGAGAAATCTCAAATCAAAAAATCAACTTTAAGAATATTGTTTTGAGATTCACTCTTTAAATGACCTCAAATTAAAAGTATGAGAAAAACAATCACTTGTGTTTTTCATTACCTCCATTATTTTCATCCAAGTATAAATTCCTGTATTTTATCTGTAATTCTATCTTTTAAATAACATTATTAAGGTTCATGCACTACTTGACAACACCAATTACGAAATATTTTTACAAGGCGGTGTACACATATTTTGTGTGTGTGTGTGTGTGTTGTTTCCCATGAACAAAGAAACAATGAATATGAAATCTGAGAAAATGTGCATGACTGCCTAAAATCCTAAAATCAAAATAAATGTATTAAGAACACGAAACCACCCAAAAAAAACAGAAGAAAACAAACAAATAAAATATCATTTTAACTCAAAACAACACAGCACAATATTGTTGATTATACGTGCTTAAGATTATATCAAAATATAATGTTATACTCAGAAGTGAACGGAATCTGTTGAAATTGTGGGTGAAAATGTCATATTTCGTGTACACTCATTAATTGTTAATATTGTTTATGTTGTGATCGAATAACAAAATTATATGAGAGATAAATTGTTGATTAAATGTAAGGAAAATTGATGTTTATTTCATTATTATCCTTGGTATGACTTTAAAATTAAGTCATTAATTAAGAGAATAATCGATGTATCACATTAAAATGGTGGTGAAGTTCGGAATGGTCAAGTTCAATTTCATGAAGAGGATTGTCTTATGTAGAAGCTCGTCTTTGGAATTTCCTTGACTCAAAGCTCCTTTTTTCAATCCCTCATAGGGTCAATTTGGGTATAAGACTGATTCGAATTACAGGATAGGAGTTAAGTCCCTTAAATGATTTCCCGTTAAATGATCACATTCAAGGAAAGATTTCATATCTCATTTCAAATTATTCAAACACATTTTCTTCACACTACAGATATTAAATTAGAGTCATAAAATAAAAACATAATGAAAGATTCAAGTAATAACAAAATGATATCATAAGATAAACTTAATTTCATGACGAGATTTTTAATGGAAACTTTTCAATGACAAATAAAATCATAATAATAATAATGATAATGTGCCACTTGAATGAAATTATTGTCTTTCCTTTTACATTTTGTAAAAGCTAAAAAACACTTTGTGTTCATTCTCATGTTTGTTTACTTCTTCAATGATTGTGTAGAATGACAAGGACGACAATTCTTTTGTTGTTCTTTTCCCAGAAAATCATACACCCTAAACGCCCTTTTATTTGTTTGATTGTGCTTTTTCTTGAGTTTTCTTCTTAAGAAGTGTGTTTTTTGATGAAATGATGAAATTACTCTTATATATTTTTTTTTTATTTTGTAAAAGAAAACACAGATAAAATACTTTGAAAAGATGAGTTCATAAAAAAGTATTTTTTTTTGTAAGAGAGAGAAAAAAATTAATAATATTGAGTTTTTTTTCTTTTAAACAAAAAAATGTTTTATTTTTTTCATTCAAAGAGTAAATTGAAGCATTGATAAACAAAATAAAATTACTTTTGATTCAATTGAGCTTTTTTTTGAGTCAATGATATTGCTCTAAGTAATTCTTTTGATCTCATAATAGCTCTATGAAAAGAAATATGAGACACATGTTAAACAAAAAAAAGAGAGAATGAGAGATTTTTATATACACAAATCTGATGTGATGTGAATATTTGGACACACATCTCATATGATTAACATACAAAATTCACATTAATAAATCTAACAGCTGATTTTTTCTATGTTTATGTTTATTTTGAGTATTTTTCAACAAGTCTAAGTCAAAGTTAAAATGCGATTGTTGAATTTAAATAATTTACTTCAAAAAAATTACGATAATCTTTACATATTTATAGTTAAACATTATCTCTGCAGCTCAACCACTTCAGTTGAGTCACTTCCATTTCGGAAAATACCTGGTCCAAAGAGTATTCATCGAGCAATTTTACCTGGAGGTGAGTGTTACAAAAAAGACGCTAGCACAATTTTGAATTATCTGAGACGTTGTTATGGAGACATTTACAAGATATATCAGGTATCAAGTGGTGATTACTTAGTCGTAACCTATGATCCAAATGATTTTGAAAAAATATATCGTGAAGAAGGAGCATGGCCAGAAAGGAAAATATTTCCAACTGTTGATTACTTTAGACTAGAATACGCACCTAATACAGCTGGCTTATTGAATTTTCAAGGGAAAAAATGGCATGAAATACGAACAATATTGAATCCAATTATGATGCAGCCCAATGCAGTTAATATTTATATTCCGAAAATTGATAATTTAACACAAGAACTCATTAAAATCGTTTCAAAAATTAGAGATGAAAATGGTGAAACATCTCCTGAGTTTGAGAAATATATTAATCGATGGGTGGTGGATTCAGCGGGATATTTGGCATTTGATATGGAAATTGGAGCTTTACGTAAAACAATTGGATCAAAGGCTGATGAATTGATTGAAACGGTCGAAAAAGCAACTCATTTAATCTATCAATTAGATCTTTTACCTTCAATTTGGAGATTTTACAAATCGAAAAAGTTCTATAAATGTATGGATACACAAAAACGTGTAGCTGAGTAAGAAAGTTTTGATTATTTTTTATTATTTTCATATTAATTATCATGAATTACATAGAATTGCAGAAGAATACCTTGCAGAAGCAAAACAAAAGATAAAAAATTCCAATAAGATTAAAACTGAAAAAGAAAAAAGTATTCTTGAAAAAGTTCTTGAAGTAAATGAAGCATTAGCACTTCCAGTTGCAATTGATATTCTGGGAGCTGGAATTGAAACCGTAATTTGTTCGATTTAATTTTACTTTGATATGATAATAAAAAGTGTTATTTAAATTTAAGGTAACTTCATCATTAAAATCAGTTCTATATTTGCTTGCTAAGAATAAATCTAAACAAGAAAAACTGAGGAACGAGATCATATCGGCATTGCCAACGAAGAATTCTCCTATAACAGAAACTATGATCAAACATATGCCTTATTTACGATCTGTCATCAAAGAAACGCTTCGAATTTATCCACCAGCACCAGGAAATACTCGAATTTTAAAATCAGATATAGTATTGCAAGGTTACAAAATCCCAAAAGGAACAAATATTGCATTTCCAAATGCAGCATTATCGCGCAGTGAAGAACATTTTCATAGAGCCAATGAATTTATACCTGAACGATGGATGCGTGACATGTCAAATGAAGGCGAAGGATGCAAACATGCAAAAGAAACACATCCGTTTGTATACTCACCATTTGGATTTGGATCACGATCTTGTGTAGGCAAACGATTTGCCGAATTGGAAATGATGATTTTTATAATTCGATTCGTGAGAGAATTTGAATTCGAATGGCATCATCCGGATATGGAAGTACAATCGACTATAGTTGATATTCTAGTGGGCGATATGAAATTTAAACTACTTGAAACAAAAAGTTAACTTTTGAGGATTTAATCAAAATTTACCGAATTAGAACTGTTGAAAAAAATCAAACTGGATGCGTTTTTGAATAATGCCACTTTTATAAATTCCTAATTTGACACAAATTTTTATTTAATTTATTACTTTAACAGCCCAAATAGACGTAAATTAGAGTCATTACAAAAGAATGTTTTCTTAAAAAGAAACCATGTAATGCGATTTAAAATGTTTTATTTTAAAATTACAATTAGATTTACTTTCGAAATTGAATTAAATATATTGCAGCACATAAGCAATAAAGAAAGAAGAATAAAATACGTAATTTAATTTAACAGAATAAAAATTTACTATAGACACGTATATTTGTATTAATTTTCTTATTTCTTTTGTTATAAAAGCGTACAAGATAATCCATGATATACCACATTGTTATTGATGTCACTCCTTTCTAATAAAATTTGCTTTTTATCTTTGTCTAAATAAATTGAAATGAATGTAAAATTAATTTAATGTACATTTTTACGAAACAAAAAAAAGTTTTGAGCTTAAATTAAGGGAATTAAAAAGTCATATTACGAAATTCCATTCGGAAATCGTTTTTTCAAAATAAAAATTTTTATCTCTCACAACCATTTCACCTGATTACAAAAGAAAACAATTTGAGAATTTCCTACTAAGAACTTCAAATAAAAAAAATCATTGTGCACGACTCACAGACACACACATTAATTTCACTAATAGTTTTCCATTAAATTGTTATCCTTCCTAAAAACACCATCATACTCCTAAGCAAATACTATTCCATTTTACTCTTGTTGTTAGTAAAATAGTTATGTACCACTGTACAAAATATCTAAAATTTATGAAGAAAGATGAAAAACAAATGCCTTTTATTTAATTTCATTCCTTTTAAATAGCTCTTTATAAAATAAATACAGACATACTTTTGTGCAGTCTTAGTTTTCACTGTATGCACAGCAACTAGAAAGAGCAAAGTACCAGACATGATGATAAATGTTCTTAATTTTAAAGAAGTGTTTGTTCTGCGATTTGAATGATAATTTTTAATTTTATGAGAAATAGGCTGATGCATTTACAATCTTGCGTATGAAAATAAATCATTTGGGATTTAGCATAAATCAAAGGGATTTCGCATTAATTGAAGGAGTGAAAATTTAATGCACTTTAAATGAGGTCAAATGGGAAAGGGTGATGAATTGACATTAAGCCGAATAACGAGAGGTCGTATGTAAGTTTGAATCTCAACTTCGTAGAACCAAGGTGAATAAACGTTCTTTAAAAAAGAATCATTAGCTCATATCCTCCTATTAAAAATAATACAAAACCTCTTTAAGTGATTTAAAACTTTTAAGACCAAAACTTTTCAAAAAATTTAATATTGAAAACAAACTTTTCGCTAAATTTAATAAAGTCTCATCATTTTTCCATAATAAGATTTCAAATTAGACGAATACACGATGATTATCGCTCATATTCCACTGTTTTACTTCTGTTATGTCAACATTATCCAAACTTTTACTTGTTTCATGCTTTTAAAGGCATATTTTGATGAGTTTGTTGTTGTTTATTGTTGATGTTTTAACGTATTTTGTGATAAAGACAAAATTATGATAATCCAGTTAAACACAGAACATTAAACATCCCAACAGTGTCTTATCAATGTTATGATAAAATAAACTTATTTTCTCCATTTAAATGCTAAACACAATAAAAAAAATGTTGGTTTATTTCTGTGTGTGTTTGCATGTGAGTGAGATAAACTGGTTTATGTCAGTGTTTGAAATATGAGATTAGCGGATGCACTTTTTAATTAAGTTCTTAACTCTTTTCTATATATATATTTTTTTTATTGCTCTCACTTTCACACAAACTGACCTCACACATTTTTTTCTATTATCTCATTTTCCTCACCAGTTAATATGATTTTATTTAATTTTTTTTTGCTTTTACACACAGATAATAATGAACTGACAACACCTCCACATAAAACAGACCAACAAAAGGTGCTATTCCATTATGTATTTAAATTATAATGAACGCGAATCTAAATTATTCATAAATGCAAACTCAACATTAAATGCATCGCTTCAGTGTATTATTATTTTTTTTTGCAGAACGATCTCGTAAATTTTTCATCATCATCATTCATTTATTCGTAACATGATGTGTATGAATTGTGTAGAAAATAAGCGAGAATGTTACAACAATGATAAAAATGAAATTATATTTTCAGTGTTGCATTTATGTTGCAACAAGATATGACGGTTAGAAAAAAAGGTGAAGCTCACGTGAAATTGCATCTGATGCTTTTTTGCATTGAACGTCACCTCTTGTCTCGCAACGACAACATCACCCTCTTTTACTAGAAATACGAATGTGAATTATATTTTATTTCTGTTTTAAAAATATCTGACATTATTGCACAAGTGAAATTCTATTTTCAAAATACACACAGAATACAATGAAGGAAATGGAATTCGTTTAATGGATTCCTAACTATTGTATTTCCGACTTCCTCACATTTCAATACACGTGAACTAACTTACAATAAAATGGAATGTTTTTCTGTATTTTATGCAAGCATTTAACATTTATGTGGTTTTTTGTGTTAACAATTCTCTTTACATCTGTTCGATTATTAAAAATTATATTCAACACTTTCAGGACTTTAAGATTCAATTGAATTACATCAAAAAAAGTGTAAGAATATCAGAAAAATAAACTTTAAATTCAAATTTCAATAAGGAAGTGAAAAAAATCAGACACGCTTCAAAAAAAATACTATGAATGTTTGCATTTTACTGCACTGAACTGCATTTTTATTAAAAAAAAAATATAAAAAAAATCATTGTAAAATTTCCTTTTAAAAATATTGTGAAAAATTTAATATAAAATATGAATAAAAGCAAATCTGGATAAAAATATAAGCTGGCAATTTGTGAGAGAAAAAGAAAAAAATGAGCATACTGTTGCACTTTATGAAGATGGAGCAATATGCTGTCAAATGAAAGAAAAAATTAACCACCATAATGAACATCGTGGATTATTACTAGATTTAAGTCAATTTTCAATGTGGATACACAAAATATTAAGGGAATGTCATGAAAAAGCGCAAATTTATGAACAAAATTTGTCAAGTCAGTTTCTTCAAGTAAAAAAGTGTCTAAATTTCATTGAGAAAACGATCAACATTTCAAGCTCTCCTGGAATTCAATTTTTTTAAGCCCACGCGCATCTAAATATCATCCAAAAACTTTTATATTTTTAATGTCTTTCATTTTAACAGTATTTTTGATTGGAATTTAAGACAATTTCTGTCCTTTTTCAATAGCCGTCAAATTTTTACTGGCAACCCGAGCTCAAAGGTCGTTTCTTTCAATTTTCAACATTTTTTCCTTTTGGAATTTACTTAAAAAAATATTCACAGACGATATTCATTATATTTAAATCCAAAAAAAACCAATTTTCATAAATAAAAATCTTTTTTCTTCTATCTGCTTCCACCATCCTAAAACGATCAAAAATAGATACATAAAAAAACGTTTAAGAGGAAATTATCGTTAATAAATATAAATTACAAACAGAAACTAGTAGATCCAAGATTGAACGAACCAAAAAAAAAAATCATAAAAAAATTTCAATTCAAAAGATAAAATAAACGATTAAAGGAAACACTTTGAAATATAAACTAATTGCTTTATTGATGCTCAAATGACTGCAACTAATGACTGTTATTTCCATTCAAATTTCTTTTTATATTAACAGTAGTCTAAAACGATACTAAAATGCTACTTAATTTCAATTAGTGTCAAAATTAAGTTAATAAAAGATGAAAATATCCGGAAAATTCATTTTTTTTAAATACATCGATAATTTTTATTAATTAACTCGCAAAAAATCTACAGATTGTAACGTAACTGAACTGTGAAAATAAAAAAAAATATGATAAATTATTATTATTTTTATTATTATTATTCAAGTCATTCTTAGAATAACTAAATCTAATTTTATTATTTCCAGTAAAGAATTTAACTTTATCTATGTACTTCTTTATTTCAAAGAAATAAGAAGAAGAAATTGGAGATAATAAAAATTGATATTCAATAAAATTTCTGTGTTCTTTGCTATTTACAGACGTTACCAATCCAACCAAATAAAATAAATAATCTAAATGCAAATTGGTTACAAATAATGGAAGAAAAGTTTTATATACGAATATTTGAATGAATAAATAATAATATAATAAAATAAATAAATACCGAAGGAAATATGAGAAGCTTGTTTGAATGACTTCAGTGACAAAGTTAAAGAATGTCATGTTTTGAAATATGATGAGTATTGACTTATGTGTGCAAAGTCAATTTGGGAAATTTATCTGTCTCTTTGTTTATTTTATTGAAATTTTACCACTATATCAATAGAGACAATTTTTCTTGGGTATTATGACAAATCAAATGGCTCAAATTTTAGACACAGTCAATTTCAAGTGGGAACGCCTGGTTATTTGAAATAATTTAAAATTTAAATGGAGACGTCTGGTTAATTTTAATAATTTTTGTTACCCTTTCAAATATTTAAGAGCATATTGAAAAATTTACACGAAATATCTAATTTAATTTCTTGAAATGTCGCTATTCGCTAAATTCGTTGATCTTTTGAAATTTGTTGAAAATTAAAGCCTTCATTTTTTCTGAACTACTTTCAACTATCATCTTGTCATCACTGTGAAATATTTATTCCAATAAAATTTTAATTCAATTTCCAGATTAAATTAACCAGATACAGAAGCTTTCAACATTCGACATTAAACAAGAAAATTTTAGAGTGCATTTGCTAATCAAAAAATATCCCAATTGTCATTTTAAAAATGAAAACAGTGGCGTCATTCAAACGTGACTAAAATAATATTTAAAAAAAAAATTTCTCGGTTTTTCTTCATTTTAATGTTCATTAAAAGAATTGAATTTATTTTCACCATCTCAAATTTCTGTTTTCATTTCAAAATCTACGAATATGTGTGTGTTGTGTGTATGCACTTATTGTCTTATTATATTATATTTTGAATCGTGAATTTGAACTCTTTTTTTCTGCACTGTATCATCATAATATAATTAAATTGGCTTATTGCCAAAATGTGCATCGAAGAAATGTTTTGTTCTTAATTGGATGCTTCAGATGTTACATTTAAAATATATGGCTTTTCTTGCCTCCTTTCAATTTATCATCAAATGATAAATCAATGAAAAAAATTAAAAATAAATTTCGATAAAACTCCACACATAACAATTATTAATTTATTTTATGATGATTTCGCTGAAAGGCGTTTTCTGTGCTTGTTATTTGCTCACAATCATAATAAAATGCACGTTGTGTTTTTGTGTGAAATCAATGTGACCACTTGATACGGTGTCAGGATAACAAGATAAATTCAGTTACTACGAGTTTCATTCAATTCTCTCTCTTTCTCTATTATTAGTGTTTTTTTTTACTCTGCATTTTATTGTTGTTTACTATTCAGGGCGAGTGCAGCCGCAATAATGCAATTTTATTTTATGTGTTGTCGCTTTTTATAAGCCTTTTCTATAAATTTTTTACTACGTAGCGAAAAAAAATTTCTTTCATGCTCATTGTATTTTCATATCTTTTGTTTTAGTTTTTTTTTACTCACTTTTAAGTACTCACATTGAATATTTGAAGTAAATTAATTTTGCAAGAGTGCTCAAATCTAATTTGAAACACTTTTGTGCCATTTTCTTTTGTACTTTATTTTTTCCTTAGTTTTCCAACTAAAATAACGTCATTTTAAGGACAAATATCATAAATTTATGTTAATAAATAAAACATGAGTGCATTCGAGAACTGCATGCATTGGAATATACGAAAAATTTCTCTTATCAATTCAAAACACATTCATTTCTGATAATAAACAAGAAGTGACAATAATATAATGCAATAACTCATATCACACATACATTTGCATGTTTTACAACTTTTATGTTGCACAAATAAAATGAAATGAAATACAGATATTAAGGTCCTATGAGACAACATAAAAGTACATGTGAGAAATTCACTTAAAAATTTGAATAAAATATTGTCGGATTTTCCTTTTCAAAGACAAAAGAATAGTAATTTGTATGTGTATGTGTGTGTATGTGTGCATTGGGAATCATAAAATAAAAATAGATAATCATAAACATGTCACATGCAATAAAATTCAATGATAAGTTTTTTCTGGATCACATTCAAGCCTCATTCTCATTGGTGTCCTGCTGGTTTGACGTTTAAAAGAATTTCAAAAATTAATTTCAATGATTTTAATTCATTTCCTAGTTCGTTGAAAATTTCAGTTAAAATGAAACACCATATTAAAATGTCATCAAATTGAAATAAAATGATCATATTTGTATTTTGAAACCCACAATTTCAGAGTGTCAACATAAAAATGAAAATGTCTTCATTCAAATTACAATTTGCCCCCTGAATATGCAAAAAACTACATAAATTGAAATATAATAACAATAATAATATCATAAAGGCATTATATGGGTGTAAAATATTATTGTAATGGCAAATGTGTCGTTTGCAATGCAATGAATGGTGTAAAAAAAGTCATAAAACAGTTTTGAATGTAAATGAAATTCAATTTTACTATTCTGCTACTCTGTTTATATAGAAAAAAAATGGAATTCAAAGGTTTTTTTGTTGGATTTTAAGTGAGTCTTTTTTGTTCATTTTGGAGCAATTTTATATAAATTTTAGATAAAAAGTTGTAGATTTATTTTAATCAATGTATTAAATTGATACTTTTAGGTGCCATGATGTCGGGTTTTAGTTTTTTTGACTTATTTTCTATACATTTACCAAAACTTTTCTGTATCATTTTTCTCTCTTTTTATGTTTCGTCAGAAAAAAAAAGAAGATGAAATACAATAAAACTTTTTTTTGGCTTCTCTCCATGTAAGCAACTGTATGATAAAAATATTCCCACATAAATACAATTTGTTCAAATTTTATACAAATGCCTCCAACTAAGTATTTTTTTATGAGTTTTTTATGTCGTCAGACTGTCTGTTAGATGTTTTATTAAACTTTTCTTTTCACTCTCAATTTTTTTTTGTTTGCTTGATCAGAATCAGTTAGACATTTTGTTGCCTCATGATATTTTTATTATATATTTCACATCAAGCCAAAACACATGACAACTAACAACAATATGATGATAAAATATTTAATGTGAAAATTGAACGAGCATCGAATCAGATGAAACGATGAAAAAAAAACTGAGAAAACCAAAACCACAAATAACAAGTTCATCTTAATGTGGTTTGATGTGACTTTTAATCGATAAAATAGTGTTTTTTTTATTTTTATTTTTTTATTAGAAAAATTCAAGTTTATTCAATTCATGTTCATTGAATCACGATGTTATATAAAATTAATGTAAATACAAATAAAATGGGGAAAAAAATAAAATAAAATAAATTCCAACAATTTTATTTACACATAGAATCAGAGTGAGTGCTTAATAAGCATTGTAAATTAAAATGGAATTGCCATCGGTGTTGTAAATGAAAGTGTTCGTATTTTAACTATTTTACCACTGTGATAGTGTCATTCAATTAGTTAGATGTTTGTTAAGTGACAATTGTGTGACAGGGGGTTTTAATAATGAAACTAACTGACGTTTGATAATATTTTTTCTTTGAATTCAGTGTTTTTGGATCCAAAATTTTTTTTTTATTTAATTTAATTTAAAAAAATAACAATATTGAAATTTAATCAGGAGTTTATAAGTTACTTGCAAGCAAATAACAAAAAAATACGTTTTATTTCAATTCAAAGTTTGTTTTATGAATATACACATAAAAATTTTCCATGTAACATGAATATGAAAACTCATAATAACTCATCAGAAAAAAATTGATTAAAAATTAATGAAATCATGGTCGTGCTTTGCAAAATTTAAATAGCTACGAAAATTATGGTTGAAAAATGTATTTAAAAAGTCAAATTTTCCTAATTGCATTCTCAAAATGTAAATTTAATACATTTCACAGTTACAGGGTACAATTTAACATACATGTAAAAAATAACATACATACATATTTAAGCAAAATCAAAGAAAACATTGATGAAAAGCAACAGAAAAGCATGGAAAGTGAATAAAAGTTCATTTCAAGAGTCAGGTCATGTCTTGGTAATAAAAATATTTTCATTCTTATCCAAATGAAAGTAAAATACACAAAATTCACATACACACACTCACATGCATACATTTAAAAAACAAAAAAAAAAATAAAAGTTCTTTTTTGAGTATGAAAAAAATAGAATAAAAAATACTGACATGCTTCCTGTTCGTAACAGGAACATAAAATACTTGTAACTAGCTTATTTAATTTTTGATTTACACACATAAAATGTGTACGAGAATATTTTTAGAAATTTTACTGTAATATAACTTGATAACATATTTTATTGATTCAATTGAAGTAATAATAAGACTTATAATGAAAATATTGATGAAAAATTTGACTTAAATTTTTCGTTAGATGAGAATGAATTAAATGAATTAAATTAAAATTTTCTTTACAAGTTCTGGGAATTTTTCTATTTTATTTTCATCCAAAGTTTCTTTAAAGCACAATTCTCGTCAATTTGGAAAAATTCGAACATTGTGGGCTCTTAAACCGTTAATCTGTCAAAATTCAATATTCGAATTTTAAAAAGTACAATTTCCAATAGCCAATGGCAAAAACTGCGAAAATTTACATAAAAAAAGACATCGCTGAAATTTGCGAAAAGGAGGAATTTTCTAAAATCATAAGGACTGTCGAATTGTTTGAAATCGCGAAATTTTCTAAAATCCTGAAAATCGTTGAATTTTGAAAGTTACGAAATTTTCAATAACCCTTGAAAACCGCGAATTTTTCTTAAATTGCCGAATACTGAAAAGTTTCCAAAACCACGACAATTTATTTTAAAAATTTTACAATCGCATAAATCGTGAGACCGCTAATTTTTCTTAAATTGCAGAAAACTGCAAAATTTTCTAAAATCGCGAAAAAAGGTAAAAGTTTTCAAAACCATTAAATATTTAATTTGAATTTTTCAAAATGGTTGAATGCTGTCCATAAAACACGCTCAAGTGTATCGTTCACAGACCCGTTAAATTTTGGGCGATTGGGCTCATGGATTGGACTCTAGAGCCTCCAGAGCCTGAAAAACCATCAAAAAACGGTTAAAAATTTAAAAAAATTGATTACAGGTAAATAGAGAAATTTACTTAAATGAACTTTAACTGATTAGTTCTGAGATTAGGCTCAGGGATTGGGTTCAGGAAATAGGCTCCAAAGCCTGAAAACGGTCAAAATTTCAACGGTCAAAAGACCAAAATTTTCATTTTTTTTTCAATGAAACGAGTCCGCCCAGTGGTTAACATTTCTCTATTTTTTTATTATTTTTCTTAAACTTTTTACTAATAAAGAACAATTTTCATATCCTGAGAAGTTTACAACGCAAAAGGAAGTAAAAAAATTACTATAAAACTGAGTAATCAAGAACTTAACTTGTGCCTTTATGATACTTTCAAACAAAAAATGAAATGAAGAATTAAAATTTATTACAAAAAGAGTATTTTGTGGTGCAAAAAAAATCCATTTACTTTAATCTTTTTATAAAATATATATAAAGTGAAATGTAACTCAAACTAAAACACTTGAACACGTATTTGACTTTTCTTTATCATGATAATCATCATCGTCATCATAATACTTTTTTTCCGCTTTACTTTATTTAAAAATGTAAAAAAAATAAAATAAAAGAGAAAAAAATATTACAATGAAAGTAAGATTTCTTTTTTGTCATCTCATCTCAGTTTCATACATTTTTTTATACGAACTGTAATCATTACCCTACAACGATAGTATTTTAATTGTCACATGATACCACAATGAAAATGAAAAAAAAAATATTAAATTTAAAACAATGCTTAATGAAGAGTCTTCACTTTGTCTGATGCAGAATCATTATTTCGGTATTTTACTAGGCAAGTTTTTTTAGTTAGTTGCAGTCGATTATGAAGTGCACTTGGCATTAAGTGGTCGTTCTATGAAACGATATAATAAAAGGTCACTGTCTTTGTGAGAGGAATATAATTTAATGTTTAAGTCACTTTTTTTTTCTTTGAATAAAAATAATTTAAAATAGAAATTTTTTGCTATGCTTTCAATGTGATGTAAATCAATCGATTCAGTCTCATTATCGATGACCTGATTTCCATGCCTAATAAGAGTTAATTTCATTTAAATAGAGCAGAAATAATGAAAATAACCCTTTTTACTTGATTTAATTTTGGGTCACTTCGTTCAAGGTTAGTATGAATTTTTTTTCAATGTAATTGATGATAATCTCATTTTCTTTCCAAATATCGACCTATTTTTTTCTACTTGCTTATTCTTCTATTTACATAACTTATATATCATTTTGCGAGTTTCACTGTTATTTTGCCTCAACCCAAAAAAAATTGTATATAAATAAAAAGTGTATTATCATCTTGAACAAATAATAACAATTCCCATCATATGAACATAAATAAGATGGAATGAAAAAAAAAGATTGTTTGGAATTTAGTATGATAATAATATCGACCACGATAAATTTAGACCATAATATGACAGTTGATGTAAATCCTAGCGAAAAAACAAAAATAAAATTATGTACAAAGGCCTTTAATTCCAAATTATTATTATTATATTTTGGTAATCTAAAGCCTGTTTTGCGATAATCTATGATATGATATTGCAGACGAAAATTGTTGAGTCAGGAATGGACCATAAATAAAAATGAGACAAAAAATGTTTTGCCAGCGTTATTGCTACTGTTATTTTTTTTGTTTACTTTTATTATTATTAATATAATATGAATGGGTAAAAAAGGTTTAATATTCAAATATTTCATGTGTTTCTATTAAAATGAGTTAAAAAGGACACATTTTTGATTCAAATGAAAATATTTTAATAGACTTCGTGGAATTTTCAAATGAATTCTCCTTTTAAACTAAGTTTTTGATGAATGGGAGAAAATATGATGATAAAAAAATTACTGAATTCCGTGAAAATTTTCCATTTTAATTTTTGGGAAAAGTAATGATTTAAAGAGAATTTTGATATTACGATAAATTCCATGGAACACTACAAACAACTCACATCTATCATTTAACATTTGTAAGCTATTTACTTTGAACATTCTGTACATTTACTGCTGAATTCCATTCATGTAATGGTTTATTCTTGTTATGTGACCTTTCAATGTAAAAAATTTGCGACAAGAAAAATTGAGTACAATAAAATTATCTATAAACTGTTTACTGATTTACAAGGAAGGAAGAGACGTTCTGCAAATAATTCAGAACAAAGAGAAAAAAATGCGAAAAATCATATTGTGACAATTTTTTTTGTCTATTTCAAATACAAAAAGATGACGCACCTCACGTTTCGATCCTTTCTTTTTCACAAAAACTAACAGATACACACATAAATAATAGATCAAAAAAAAAGTAAACGTGCTTTAACATGATAAACAAACACTATAACAATGCCCGACCTAATCAATGTGGCTACTAAATTGCTCTGTGTGTGTGTTTTAGTATGTGCGTTAAAAATGTATTCAATTATTTAATAAAAGACTTTTTTTCATGCATCATATGTTCACATCCAATTTGAAAATTAAAAAAATTCGTTTGCTGAAATACAATACAAACATTTTTTGAATCACAGTGAATCATGTGTATTAATAAAACACAAAAAATTGGTGTCGTACTGTCTGATGATATAATTTATAGTATCAATTTACACTGAAAAATTGCTTTGAATTCCATTATTGAAAGCTTTCTGTCGTGATTTTATTATATTTGAGCAAGTATTTCATTTTATTTTTTGCGTTTCCGTCACGATGAATCACATTGAAAATTAATCAAAGAGTGCTTTTGTCAATTTCATTTATAAAATTGATACATTTGTCACTGGAAATTTTTTTCATGAAATAGATTTTATTAAAACTTTGTATACCAGGTACTTTTGAAGAAAAATCGGGACTAGTGAATTAAAAAATCGGGATTTGAAAGCAAACAGCGGGACAGTTAAAAGCTATTTATTTTTTACTAGACTGAAGTTATCAGCGACCTCATTAACCAGTTTTGAGGAGGGATTTTTCGGACCCTCCTCGTCAACCTGGCAGTGTCATCACCGATTTTTGCCCTGACTTTTTATTTTTTTTACTGCTTTTCAACATTTTTCTTCCTGTAAATAATAAAATCAGCTCTCAGCGCTCTCAGGAGCGTCCAATTGAAAAAACCAAGATACAAGACGTTGTATTTTTTGATTCTCTATCGATCTGCATACTCATCAACGACTTTTTCCTTGGAAAATTTTTCAAGAAAGTTTTGTGAAATTAAAGTCAGTTTTTAGACTTTGCTGATAATAATATTTTTTTTTTTAATGTTAAAAATCGAGACAAATCGGGAATCGGACATTGATTCAAAAATCGGGATTGTCCGGTCAAAAGTTCGCAATTTGTATGCCTAATTTTGTATGATGGAAATTTTGATCTGAAAAAACATTTTGCGTTTTCTTGAAAATTTTTCGAAAAATCGGGTTTTTAATGGTCACCTTATTTTCTTACCCAGCTAACCTGGCTAACCTTGGTAGATACAATAGTCTAAAAAGTCTGAAGGAATTAAATTATTTGCCTTTATAAGGATTTGAAGTCTGGGGTTCAAAAGAATGACACACCCCCTGGAGCTTCTTATTCACCCGTTATTATTAAGTAGCTTAAATGGACCATTTAACGTTATCGATAAGCGTGAAGCTTTGGAGAGTCCCCAAAACCATCAAACAATTTCTCTCTCAAATGTTTGTCCGAACTCCAAGTCGAGCCGATTTAATTTCCAAGTTAGATACAAAAAGAGTTTAAATTTTATCATAATTTTCTTCACAGTTGGAAGACTATTAATATTAATTTATAGAATTTTTATTATATTTCTTTTGAACACAATTTTCCTGCTGTTTCTCTCAGCATGTCGTTATGATACAAAATGTTCTATTTTTACTTTAAATATGATGATGAAAATAACATTAGGTCTGAATTCGATGTTCATACATTAGTAAAATATTTGATTCACTTAAAATTTTTGAAAGAAAATTGTATCAATAAAATACTTTAATTGTCCTTCATTTTGACTTGAATCATCAAAAACTCAAAATTAGGACCAAATCCAAGTCCAAAAGAGCTTTCCTTCGTTCATTTTCTTACAGTGCATTAACAATCATTTATCATAAGTTTATCAAGGAATCATAAATAATATTTTCTTACATTTGATATTTGTGTTGAAACATTTGAATATACCTTGAAATGTGAAAGAAAATTCATTTGAATGTGAGTAATATGCATCAAACAAAAAAAAAATAATAATATATAATGAAAAAGTTTCCATTACATTTAGAGAAATTTTCATATGTTTTCCATTTCATTAGCAATTTTCACATACAAAAATACATTTCATTGAAATTTCAAGCAAGGTCAAGTCAAGTATAATGTATGATAAATTTACACAAAAGAAGTTTTGATAAGAAAATCACAATAATAATATGAATAAATGAAGAGAAAATGAGGCTTTTAAAGATATTTGTCATAAGACAGTTACACTAAAAGTTCTTTTGTATATTTTTCAATGAAAAATTGTCATTGTCAAATTGAATGAATTACATTTTACTTCAGAATTTCAACGAATTTTCACGTCATGATACTTATTTAAATGTGCAGTCGAGAAGCATTAATGGGATTATTTACTTCATGAAACTAATCTAATAAAGATGTTCAAGTAAATCACTCACATTTAACTCATAATTTATAAAATACAAAAAATACTTTAACTGAATTACAAATCATGAGATGTTGAATTTCCAAATTGAAATGTAAATTTTTAAGCAGAAACATTTAATTGAAATGTGTTGGGTGACATTTTTATTTGTCCAACTATGATCATCAATTATAAATCACTTATGTAAATGGAAAAACAAATTTAATTATGATTTTTTTTTCCGTAAAATTTTGCATGATGATTTTAAACTCAACAGTGGAATATGATGATCAGTAAATATTTTTCCGAAATGATTTATTTGATTACACAAATTTGATTAATAACAAAGTGAATTTAATTACAGATTTTAATTAATTTTAATTGCGATGATATAAGAGTAAAATTTAAAGGAGCGATGAAAATTGAATTTTTCACATTTTAATGCATACCGTTTCTGCACTTTTGGGCGGCACAATCCCGATTCGATTATTTTTCGATTGGACACTCCAGAGAGTGCTGAGAGCTGATTTTGTGATTTACAGGAAGAAAAAGGTTGAAAAACAGCAAAAAAAAAAATAGAAAGTTAGGATAAAAATCGTTAATGACACTGCTAGGGTGACCGGGAGGATCTTGGAGGGCCGAATTTTTCATCAAAAGTACCTGGTTTGTTACGCTCAGAAAAACCACTTTATTTAAACAAAACTTGTAATATTTGTTGATTAAAGAAAATTATATTACAATATACCTGGAATTATCTCTAAATGTGGTGATAACTTTTATCAATCCATAAAACAACAAAATTCATAAATATTGTCACAATTCCAGACATAAAAGACAAATTCCACGAAATGCTCTTCAATGAATGTTTTTGCTCACTTTATACTTTTACTGAAAATGAAACCGCCAGAAAATTTAATATTGACCTTCTTGGAAATGTTTAATTTCACCATGAAAATATAAAATTGAATCAGGTGTTTTACAATTTTTCTTGGTTTTTCTTGAAAATATCATGTGACTTGCTATTTTAAGTTAAAAATAAATCCATTTAATACTCATTTCAGAAAAAAACGAACATTTTAATGAAAAAATATATAAAAAAAAAATAAATTTGAAATTAAAATTAAAGGAAGGAGAACATCGTAAAGCAATTAAAGTATTAAATCTTCTTAAATCATTTAATCTGACAGACTGATTTTTACCACATTTTTATCTGTGTTCTTTCATTTCATCTTACAACATTTTAATTCTCTCATTGTATTTGTATTTTAAAATTAACTTCTAAATTAAAATGAATATAAATTGAATTTCTACTTTCTTTGTGATACTAAATCATGAAATTGTGTATTTATTTATTAATCACTGTAACTTTAGATTTAAGTTAATTTTTTTTTGTTTCAATGTTAATCAACTTTTATGACAGTTTTTACCTTAATTGAAATACTTCTTATTTGATTAAATTGATAAAAAAAAATTGAGTTGAATTAAATTAATAACGTCTCCTGAAATTAAAAAGTCTAAATAATTGCCATTTTTTGCATTCTGTGTATGACATCAAACATTAAATTCTTTGAGTTCTTTGAAAATTAAATTATTTTTCACACTATGAAAATGCTCATTTAACAATTTCCATTATGAAATATTCTTAATTATAATAATAATGAAGTTAAATATTGATACAAACACACACATACTCAGTAAACGCACGCACATTATATTCACAAAAGAGTAACACTTCAACCGGGTAATTATAAAATTATAATATAAATTGTTCAACCTACTATGAATTAAAAGGAAAATGTATGTATGTTACAGTCAAGTCTATATATAGTGAAAAATGAGCTGAACGTAATGATTCTATTTTAACCCTATTTCAGTAGAGTTAATTCACCTTACGTTCATAGTAGACATTAGTAATTTTGACGACTAAAAAAAAACACTCTAAAAATACTCCTTTTTGCTATCACAACGTATTTATTTATTATCTTTTAGAGGTTACTTAAAGTTTTACATAACAAATATTATAATTCCTATGCACATTCAGTGCAAATTTTTGAGCGATGCTCATTGAAGATGGGATTTTTGCATAGGTCACACTATTTGGTTGTCATTCTATGCTTAGCGTAGGGGCAGTACTTACAAATAGTACGTTTCGTTTCTGCAACATCAAAGCTCACTTCCACAGTTGGATAATTTAAAATATCTTGTATAATTTGCTTCAATGGACGGGTTAAAGTTGGTATTTTAACCCGCTCTTCCAACCATGGTTTCATCAGAGATTCTGCCAAAACAATCAAAAAATCGGTTCTGTTTGTCAGTTTCGCACCTAAACTATTAAAATTTTGATTGTATACTAAATAAGAGTAA
>LN483425.1:366126-400666 GCA_900002565.1 Culicoides sonorensis
CATTTTAACATAACATGAAGCTATAGAAAGTTTCAAACAGTTGTGATTAGCCGTTAAAAAATTATAACAGAAAAACTACAGGGTGTAGTCAAAATTACTAATGTCTACTAAAATAGGGTTAAGATAAGTCAGTGTCTATAGAAACTATTTCACTATACAGTCTTAACCCGAAACCAGTGTGGCACCAGTGGGAGACCTTTGAGAAAGGGTGTTCCCACTGATGTTGGGGTGAGAGTATATGGAGACTTGACTGTACTAAGAAAGATGAATGTTCACTGTCAACCGTATTTTAACGGTAAATTTGGTTCGAAAATTAACTAAAAAGTACTACTTTAAAAACTATTTTTTCAATTCATCATTATTTAATGGCATATAGCAATAAATTGACTAAAAATGAGCCTGGAGGGTGGCTGATCTGATCTACAAACTCAAAATTTATGATGACACAGAAAAGTTGAATGATTTAAAAGATTCAGTAAAAGCCAAGGGAGCCCATTTCCAATGTATTGAAATTCAAAGAAAAACCAGCATCCGCTACGAAAAGAGCATAACACAAATGATGAAAAATTTCTATTCAAATCTGCACCCATTTATAACAAGTCATCATAATTAATTTAATTTAATATGTGTTTAGAAATTTTTTGAAATGAATGAAAGCATGACGTTTGTCAAAAAGCACAAAAAAAGACTGCTAACATAATGTCTGTGTGTGTGTGTGTAATGGAGTGCAATAATTTCATTTACGATGTTGAATTTCATAATTTTGAACACTTTTATGCAAATCGTTTAACATACACTCACACACACAATAAATGAATTTAGGTTGGAAAAAAAAAATTAAATTTTCAACTTGAAAAACAACCTTACCATGAATAGACTCGTTAAGAGTTCAGTGAATTGAAAATTTTTTCTTTGAATTGTGTGTTGGCAAAATTAAATTTTACTTTAATGTGTGTGTGTGTGTGTGTGCAGTGAAATGAACAACTTTTGATGTAATAAAGAGAAAGAGTGAGGTGAGTTAGTTGTTTCTGCAGTAAGTTTAACTTTCAATTGTTGATAAGGGAGTAACTTTCCAAACTATTTTAATTCGACTGATGTTTTTTAATTTTATAAAATTATAACATGGCCTCAAAAGAGAAGTTTTTGTTTAGATGAAATGAAAAATTTTGAATTAATTGTGATGAATTTTATTTTTTCATATTGTCAGTCAGCCATCTTGAGTATGTGAGGCATTTTTAGCCAATAATATTAGTTTAATTAGGAAACTTCAAAAAATTACGGCATATTTGAAGTCAGTCATCCTAATTTTTACACAGACGGACGGAAGGCATGACCGTCCATTATACTCAAATAATGAAACGCTGCATTTTTTTTCAATTTCAATTTTTTGAACAGTGCACTGTCAAACCCTTTAACGAACTTTTCTGATTTCAAGAAATTAAAACAAGAAAACATTTGCTGTAAATTTTCTTTATTAAAAACATACTTCAACAGTTGAAAACAATAAACTATTTTTTTCCATCAGACTTTCTTTGAAAGTTTAAAAGTTCAATTTCATATATTTTTTTAATCACTTTTAAACACGGATATAAATCAGATGTTTTTTTAAAAATAACTTCTTATTTTCATAATTAAAACAATTAAAACTTTGAGTATTTTAACACTAACTTTTTTCTTCTTCCTTTTTCGTTTCAGGTTTCATTTTTCGTGTTCATTGTGAAAAAATTTTAAAACAACAATTTCAAAACCATTTATATCTGGCACTTATTGTAAATGTTATTGTTGTAAAACACAAAAAACAACAAATAAGATTAAAGTTTTTCCTACAATAAATAGCCATTAAATGTGAGTTGTAAAATATGTCAAACATGGCAAGTACAATGGTACAACGATTCGCCAATAATACAGGTGACGAGTCATCAGATCAGGAAGATCTTGTTGATGCGTCTGGTGGATCGGAACTTGACGATGAAGTCACGGATATGGATGAAATGCAATTTGCATATTGTAAAACAGATGCGCCATTTTTGAATCCCATGGATCCAGTTGGTGAGAGTAGTCACGACCAAAATAATGCCACAATTGCAAAAATTGAAACAAAAGTTAAATTAACAATGTTAGGTGTTGGCTTGTTACTGCTAATTACCAGCTTTATTATACTATTTTTACATCCTTTGTACATGAAACAACTTGAAATAAGTGGTAGTGATAAATTTAATGCATTTGGCTCGTTATTTTTCATATCGAGTATTGTCACTCTGTTATTTGTTTGTGGCACCGCGCTAACAAGGTGGTTCTATAAATGGAATATCCGTGTATTTCAATTACCAATTCCAGCTAAGGGGTGAGTAAAAAATTTTAAAATCTGAATCTAATCTAATATCAAAAAAAAATACCAGACGTTTCCATTTAATTCAAGTAATATGATGACAGATTTCCATGAAAAATTTAAAACAATGCAACACGTTCAATGTACAAAAAACACTCATGATTTCATCATCATTTATAGCAATCAAAATTGCATTTTACAACACAATAACATTTTTAACAGCATGTGCATTGCAGTTTTCCGATAACATTTTGTTCAGATTCCCTCTTTGGTGTCGTTATACAGAGCAAAATACATACAAATGATGCATTTTCAAGTGCAATAACAAAGTGCATAATAAATATTGACATGTTGTATCCTGTTTACGTAATTGAGGCTTTACTTTCTCTCCTTCTAACTGCTGAATTTACAATTACAAAAGTGGTGTAACATATTTTTGATGAAGATATTTTACAAACAAAAAACTTGTTTCGTTCAAGTAAATAAAAGTCAAATCGAATCAATATTTGACTGTAAACTAGCTTAATTACGCTTCATTACGACGACAGCTGGTTGTTTTGTGATTAAATTTGAGGAAATTTGATTACATGGATTTTTGTATTGAAATTATTTCGAACTTTGACTTTCAAATTGGTTAAGTTTGAGCTTGAAATTATACTTAATACACAATAGGGCTTCGGTCCGAGGTGGACGCCTTTTCATATCTATACTTAATTGATTTAAAATGATAAAAAAAACAAAAAAAAAATTGAAATAATTTTGCTTATAAAATTAAGTTGAGTTCTTCCTCACATCCCAAATTTAATATTGGACACAATTTCAAATCAAATAATGGTTTTGCAATAATTCAATAAAAAAATAACAATTTAAATTTATAAGTCTCTCGTGGATTCCTTGATGAACAATAAATTATATTGTTACTTTCAAGTAAATCCTTTGATCCACCTGAAAAATAATTTAAGGCAATTTTTGTAACAAAATAAAATTCCCACAGACATAATAGAAATAATGATAAAATAAAATAAAATTATATTTCCTTCTTTCTCCTTTTTATCTGTTCATAAAATTAAACGTTACTTACATTTACAAAAAAAAAAACACAAAAACAACAACAACAAAGTATCATGGTTGTGACTGTTCTCTCCTTTCTTCATTTCACTTTAAACATTTCAGTTGTACTTTTGAATGATATTCTCTTAAGAGTTTTTTTTTTGTATAAAAGGATTATGAAGTGGAAAAAAATATGAAAAAAATGTTTATCAGTCAAATTGAAAGACTTCACTTT
This sequence comes from Culicoides sonorensis, assembly GCA_900002565.1. Lineage (NCBI taxonomy): Eukaryota > Metazoa > Arthropoda > Insecta > Diptera > Ceratopogonidae > Culicoides > Culicoides sonorensis. The sequence continues at coordinate 369,741 of LN483425.1, forward strand.
GAATTCTCAAGCAAATTACTTTGAATTGGATAATGTTTTCAACAAATTATGATAAAGATGATGTAAAATTATGTATGTACCTGGAAAAATTGGAATTGAAAGAAGGACAAAAAACCGCAAGATTTGAATTTGATCCTTGTCGACGTGGTTTTTCAAAAAAATAGGGTGTTCGTTTACGTTAAGATTTTTGGGACAGTGGAAAATCGGAATTAGTCCTCTTAGCTGATGGAGAAATCCACCAATTTGTACTAAAAATTTAAATAGGGAATTTTTGTAATTCCATTTTTTTTGAATGTTGTCTAATTCTCTGATTATTATTTTCTAATCTTTTCGTTTATCCTGACCATTTTCTTGATTGTGCGATTTTCCGACCATTTTCCGATATTTGACGAGACACCCTTTGAAAATTTCAGTTCTTATTTTTTAAATTTAAACATTTTAAAAATTTTTAATCGGGAAACACTTAAAAAAGTTTTCCTAACGCATTTGATCACAATCTTTAAATTTTTAAATAAATGCACTTAAATGATGAATTTTGAAAAACTCTTTTTTCAAAATAAACATGTCAATAAAACTTGAAACAAAAAAAAATATTTTTAACAAAGAGACAAACATAATTCCTTTTTAAGTGAAATAATATGTAACACAATTTTTTTTTTCATTTCATGCATATCTAATTATATTAAAATTTAACGTCACAAAAAGCATAAAACAAGGGAGCTCACATTTTTCATGCGTTATTCCGTTTATATGCGTACATTTTTTATTATTATTATGAATGACAAACTTCAAAAACATTTTTTTTTTCACATTTTATTTAATATAATATTTAATAATAATACTGAAAATAATGATGTTGAAGCTAATTTTAAAAAAAAAGTGTGAGAGACTGACAGTTAATATAATTTTTTTTTTTTTTATAATTCTTCATATTTTTTTTTTTTGTATAGAAATGGGCCACAGATGAGCAGTTTTAAGTGAAACGTTCGCTTTAAACATAAGAAGGCTTTTAAATTTAATTACTTTCTCTTGACGTGTGTGTGTGTGTGTGTGTGCGTGTGGGCTCATTTCATCATCTTTTTTTTAAATAATTAGACACTTAAGGGGACTCAGACATAAGATGGTGTAAATAAAATGTTGTCAAACTCTGAATAAAAGGGAAAATGAGACGAAAAATATCAATTTTAATTTAATTTGTAATCTTTTATCTATTTTCGTATCTATAGCATTTTGTCACGATAAAGTTGAATATCAATTACTTTATAAATTGATCAAAATTAGTCAACACTGTAAAATTAAAATGTATCGTCTTCGTATTTTTTTTGTGATATCTCATGATACGATTAATGGAAGACTATGGATCATAAGAATCGTGCGATGGAGTTTTCGTCAAATTTCCTTTTTTCAGTGTTCAAAAAATTTCTAGTTAAAATTAATAATAATAAAATGTCTCTTTATTTTGGTTTCATAAAATTAAGTAAACTTTTAAATATCTCTTTTACATTATTTTCTATATCCATGGTCTTTTTCATTCCCTTCGTACAATTAAAAATATTGTATTAAATTCATTGTCTAATAAAATTTTCAATTAATGAAACTCGCCTATAACTTTATTTAGGCAAAATAAAAACTTTGCTATGACGACACACACACACACATAAAAGATGGCTCTTAAAATTAATATTAAATTAAAACAATTTATCTTGATTACATGGAAAACAAATTTTGAACAAAGCTTTACATGTTTAATGATGGTGCTACATCAAGAAGGACATAAATAAATAAAAAAAGTTTAAAATAAATAAACAAGAAGCAAAAAATGGCATCAAACATTCTCCTTTTTTCTTCTCCTACACTCATCATTGAATTGAAAATTTTATGATAACAAAATGAATTTTATATTTTTTTTTTACAATCAATGATGACACTAAGGACTTGTTTTGTACACTTTGCAGTTTTTTTTACAAAAGAGGATTTACATTTCAATTTTTGCTCTCAAAGGAATTTGGTTTCAATTATTAGAATGAAGGAATTACAGTTCAAAATGAAATTTATCAATTGAAAGGAAGATTTGAAGTGAAATAAAACTGTAATTGGTTGATTTTGTTATTTTAAAGTGGACATTTAATTAAATTCAATTATTATGATGCGATTGGTTGTACTTGAAAGTAATATTCGGATTGTACGGTGCAGTGGTTGGCAGGTTGGACTATCAATCTTAAGGTTATAATCTCAAATGTCTCTTTTTACTACTCAACTTGTGCATAAAAGGATAAAAGCTAAGTCCCTCTGATGATGATAACGAGTATGCACAATGGGCCCGACTGATGGCCTGTCCTACAAAGCTGATCTAATCTGAATATTTTATTTTTGATTGACTATTTCATTTACTCTGTCTGATCCAAAATTGAACTTGACAGAGTTATCCTTCGCATAGCTCATAAAATAAGAAATTTTCTATGGTTAAAATACAAGAATAAAAATTATTAGCCAAGATAATTTCTTATAAGTGATATCAGTGTCCATGGAGATCAAATACATAGATAAGAAAATCTCAATGACTTTTTTTTTATTATTATTAATATTTTTTGTCCAATGCTTCCGACTAACTCAATGATTTCTATGATTTTGATAAAATCGTCACCATATTTGGATTTAATATTATAATAAAATTCAACAATACAAGAAGAGGAAAAAAAAGATTATAACGGATAAGAATATCACGAGTATCTTTTAATAGTTAAATCAATGTAGTCAATGACAATAGCACTCAATTTGGATTTCCTTTTTTTTCCATTTCACTTCGAAGAATTATGAAATATGGCACGTTTTTGTTAAATCATCTTCAATCAATTTGACCATTTTTCTTCGTCTCGTTATTATTATTTTAATACTATTAATGGCAAAACAAACAAAGCAAAATACCGAAAATACGCTGAAAATATCGTCTCAACATAAAAAAATAATTAATTAAATTATTTTGCACTCGATCAAATTACAAAACACAATTTTTGGCTGTTATTAACACTTCATTAAATATCGGTATGTGACTGATTTTTCCTCTTATTTTTTTTTTGTTTGAATGAAACACTGTTTAATGTAATTTTATCGATTATGTGTGATTACACAAACAGTTTAATTTAATATGAGAAAAAGACAAATAAAGGATCAAGTATTAATTGATGTTTGTATTAAATTACTTATTTCCGTATTTTTATTTATGTATTTTAGCACTAGATTCTCCTGTGTCGCATTAAATGAATGAGAATTAACATAAAATTAATGTTAACATTTTTGCAGTGCACTTGCTTTTTCCAATTCAAAGGATGGATCATGGATAGCGCGTAAAATTCAGCTTAAATCCCTGATTTTGATGAACATGATTGACCCAAGATCCTATTCGTGGTCTTAAAATTCTTACTCAATGATTTTTTGCTCCGTATAATGAAATTTTTTTCAGTCGCTAAAAACTCACACCATAATTACCATCATATCTTCATTTATTTTGATTAATCATTGTCATTACAAGATCCCTGAAGGATACAAATTAACTTTATTATCATCATTTTCCTTTTTAACACACAATATTTTTTTTTTAAATTATAAATTTCACTGATTTTATCTGATGAAACTTCATTAAAAACATCATTTGCACATAATTTTATATTAAATTATGAAAAAAAAATATACATAACAATGATAGTAATTTTAACTTTAACGATTAATTTAAATATTAATTCTAATAATGTTGTCTCTCATCGTTTAGAGTTCATTCACAATATTATAGTTGTGATAATTAATTATAATAATAATGAAATTTTATGTTAAATTTAATATTTTTTTTTCAGATTGTGTATTATCTCGACTTGTTGTGGTTTGGCTGGTACATTTTGTGCAATTGGTTCATATAAGAGAGTGCCATGTCATTTGCAGGATCCATTAAAAGGGGCTGCGTTAGTGTATTCACTTGTTTTTTACTTTTTCTTTTGTCGAAAAGGTGAGTTAAATGGGATTTTATGAAGGAATTATAATGAAATTAATTTTTTTCTTTCATTACTCTCACAGTGATGGGACTGCAAAGGATATTTTCCGCGACAACAGCTGTTGTTGGATTATTCATTTCAGTTGATTATGGTTTGTGTGATGAGTTTCGGTGTAGAGGTAAAGATGTGGTTGGTGATACAAAAATAACAACTGGGTGGCAGGATCGAGCTGTTTGGACCTTAATGTATGTGATAGGAATCGCGCTATGGACGTTGCATCTCTCACTCTTAGAGGGATATGTTGTTACATTGCCTGGTGTAAGTGATTCAATGTTTTTATTTAATGTTATTTTTATGAAATTACGATTTTTTTCCATTTAACAGTCCACTACACAAAATGTTCCACCAATAAATTTACTTTCAACCGTTTCACGGATCGTGTCACGCAATGAGCCTTTGTTACAAAACCCAGAACCACCAAAACCTCCCAAAAAATACAAGCCAAAGGCACTTCACTTATGTACATGGATTCACGTAATATCATTCATGTTTGTCCTATTGTTTGGCTGGATTGATGTAATACCAAGTTCAGACCAAACTGCTAATAATAAAACACCCACATTTTGGAGTAGTACTGGAAATACACTTTTGTGTCACTTAAATTTATTACCTGTACGATATGATCCTCGGTTACATCAACAAACACTAGATTACTTGTCAAATTTGACACCACACAGTATTTTGTATAATGAAACCGTCCTCAGACTACGTCGTACAAAACGAGCATCATCCAGTGAATTTTTAAATCACTCTCAAAGTCATAAATCAATAAATACCATGCGATTTATAAATGAGGATGAGACACATTCACAGCCGTTGTCTCATGACAGTGCGAGTAAAAGTAATAAAAATAACGAAAATGAAGAATCAGTTAGTCATAATTCTAATATTGCTGTAGGAAATGAGGGAAATAACAACACTGCTACTAACAAAGAACAACAACATCATCCACATCATGTCAATGCCACATCACATCACAGTAAAATCAATACGGAAAAACATTGGCGTATCATAAAGAACAAAATGAGGCAAAAAATTAAATTTATTGATAGTCATAATCAGCCAATTACTCCGTTATTTAAGCACTCGGGCACTGAGTCTGTCCTACCACCCGAAATAACACCTAATTGTCATCGAGTGAGCAATTATGCTTGGCTATTTATTTTGACATATATTGTATTTGCCATCAGTTTATTCACATTTTTAATCTTATCTGAGTCAACGGTTTTCACTGTAACAATAATAACATCAGCATTACCACTAATTGGTATTTTTTGGTCATTATTTGAATTGCGTATTGCAGGAAATACAGGTAAATTTTGAACGAAAATATGTATAAATTTAAATAACGATTAAATTGGAGTGGGAGGGGAAAAATACTGAACAAAAGGCATATCATTAAAATGAATGCAATTCAATTTAAATTTTGAACTCAATTTTATTGTTTATGGTATTAATTGTTTGGTTTGTATTCATTGTTATAAATATTTTAATGCGAATTACGGGGTTTGAAAAAAATTGACTTGAACCACGGACAAATTATGAATAAAATGTTAAAAGTGATCGTGAATGATGTACATAAGTGCATTTGTACAGATGGCGTTAAGCGTTTTGCAAACTCGGTCATATTGAAAATTTCATCATTTTTTAGAAATTCCGTCGTTTTTTTATTTCCTCCATTTCGAAAATTCGATCAAGCCTGAGATGATTGAAGACGCCATTTTTATAATTGGTGAATTTTTTCATCATTGGAGCCATTTTTCGCGATTGTCTTTCGCGCTTTTGACGTGACTTTTAACTTAATCGACGGATATGCGCTAAAAGGTTCTCTAATGAAAACACAATACATTCAAAAGGATTAACTTTGGGACAGAGGCGGATTTTAGAGGGGGTTGAGGGTGGCTAAATTCATTTGAAATACCCAAAAAAAAAATTATACCCGTCCCTGATTTGAGATTAAAAATAAAACAGCTAAATTGCTTTCCAGCTATAATTTAAACATTGAATATTTTAATTCAACCCATTCAACTCATGTGTTTACATTACAATAAACAATAAAAGTAATTAATATTTCAACAATTTCATTTTTATTTTTGCATTTTCCAACAGCTTTCATTGCATGGTCACCTGAAGTTACAGGTGAATTAATTTGTTCACTTCTCGGTACGCCAATTGTCTTTCTTGGCCTCAGCCTGTTATGTCGTGCCCACTTTCGTGATGGAGCCTCATCGATACCAAATCAACGGCTGTATAGCACACTTTCGTGAAATAACAGCAACCACGAATTGTCACCATCAACAGCAATAATTCCGGAACCAGGCTCAGGACCACAATTGCGTTCTGTTTTAACAGCATTTGATACAATGTGGTGAGAAAAAATGAATAGAAATTTTAATGTTATACATATAATATAATAAAAAAAGGTAACATGGTTTTTTCACTACATCCGGTTATGAAAGTAAAAAATAATGACAAAATTGAGAATAAAAAGGAAAAAAATTAAATGAGATGACTGAAATTTATTTGCTTATGCGATACACTTCTAACATTAGAACATTTTTTTCCTGTTTTTTTGAACAAAATTCAAATGTTTTGTTTTAATTAACTTGAAACTAATTTATATTTTTTCACTCATCTAAAGAGTCCTAAAGGTCATTTTTATTTAATTTTCCTTGTTTTTACGTGGAAACTCATTGAAACAAATTGAGTCAAAGCTCATGACATGAAATACACAAGCACGTGTTAGCTCTTAAATTTAATTACATTTAATTTAATGGAAGAACTACAAATGAAATTATTTTTTTTATCTAAAATAAATGTGTAATTAAAGCATTTTCTTAACGTAAACAGATGAAAAATGATGAATTTTACTTGTAATTTCTTTCTGAAAGTAATCATTGAGTTTCAAAACAAGACAGTCGTTTCATCAATTTTCTTGTTTGTTTACTTTTACTTTACTTTTGTGTGTCTTCAATTCTATTTTTTTTATTTTACTTTTTCTTGAAGAAAAAGAAACCTTTTTACGGTCGGGTATCTCGAATCAAATTATCTTCATCATTTTATTTGATTGTAGTGTTATATTTTTGTTTATTCGTTTTTTTCCCTTACATTATTGAATGATTTCACCTGATCCCCAGAATAAATTTGAAAAATCAAAAAAAAAATTGTATCATTAATTTCATTTATCTTAACTTTTTTTTTCTTTATTTATAAATCAAGGGACTCATAAATATTTGATGTGGTCAACTTGGGTTGGATAAATGGAATAAATATGACCTATGAATTGTCTTGGGACTTTTAAATTTAGCTCCAAAAATTGATATTCAATGTCAAAAATGCCTCGAAAAGGCTTCACATTTCAAAATGTTCATATTCCTTGAAAAAAATTAACAAATTGACTTCTGACCATAATTATTTCAGAAACCCAAGTTAAATGGTACTCATTTTAATAAAAATTATAATTATTTTTTCTTCCTGTCTCAATGTCTAAATTAGGATCATATTTCAAGCTCAGTCCCAATACGTTTTTAATTTGATTTGCTTAAAAGAAAGTGAGAAAAATTTTAAATGAAAAATGAGCATTTATTTATAAGAAAAAAAAAATCTGAAGAAATAAAAAGTGAAATATTATTAAAAAAAATGTATAAAAAAACCAAGTAAAAAGGATATAAATGATTAATATTCCATATTATCATACTTCCGTCTCATAATTAATAAAATGTACATAAAATACTCATACAAAAATTTTACTTTACAGTATTAAAAGAAAAAAAGTAAAAAACAGTAAAAGGCTATCTCATATACAAACAATTTTAGCTAGTTATAAAAGTAAATAAGATGAGGAAATAAATATATAAAATAAAATAAGAAATATAGGTTTCAATTTCTTACAAAAAAATAAAATTGTAATATTAGGGGTGCTCATCATGATTTTATGAGTTTTCATTTAGAATTGTGTGGATCAAATTCATGCAATCTAATTCTGAGCTCTAATTCAATTTCAGGAGAAATGTTCAATAAAAACCTAATTTTCGATGAAATTTCATGATCCGTAGTCTCAGAGGAGCCCTAACATGACACAGCCAGTTTGGCTCAGCATTTCAATTTTCACTTTATGGACTTAATGACCTTTAAACTTAAATCAAGGAAAAAATCAAACTTGGACACTAAATTTTCCATTCACTTGATTTAAGAAGACCTCATTACTTCAAGATAAAGAATATAAATTTAACATTTGACCTTTCTTTGATCACCCCTAATCCTAGTCAAACAAAATATCTTTCTCAATTTCAAAAGGTACATCAAACTCTCTAGAAACATTTATGTGTTTTTATCTTATTTACTTTCTGTGTTTAATTAAAAAGATTTTGATGTTTTTTTTTTGTTGTTGGTCCGGTAATGTCCTTTTTTTGTGTTATCAGTTAAGTAAAGTAAAGTAAAGTGTTAATTGATAAATAGAAAACTTTTTCTTTATGCTTTGATACTTTTTGCTATGATACCTGTAACGTTTGTTTCAATTAATTGAATTAATTTGAAAATAATATGAATTTTCTCGGAAATTGGGGTCACTCACTTTGATACGAAACCTCTTACATTTGTCATTTAACGGTCTGAATTCAATTTGGAAGGCTTTTGAATGACAATTAAAACGGTAATGATCTAAATTTTACAATTTTCCTAGAAAATTTAAAATTGAGCTCCCTTCGAAACCCCTCTCAATGTATTTAATTGTCTATCATGGTTCATTTAAATCAATCGCATTCCCTCTTTTCAAAATAATCCCACTTAAATTTTCCACTTGAAATCATGAATTATTTTTCAAATAACATAAACTGAAACAATGAAGTATCATCACAATTCAAAACAAAAACAGTGGTCAAATAATATTTCATTCGCTTGTAAACAACGCGATTTGTTTCAATTAAAACACAAACAGGATTATTCATAGTTAAATAAATGGGTTCACAGTATATGCAATTTCAATTGAACAATAACAATAATTGATAAAATAAATAATACAAAAAAACACATGTAATCTGATTTTGATATTTTATTTAATGGTGTATATGAAAATATTTTGATCTGGCTTATCTGTAAATGATTTTTATTTTTCAATGATAATAAAAAAATAGGATTTTTAAAATTAAATATGATTAATTTAACAGTATTTGAGTGCCAAAATTTGTTAACTTTTTTAAAAAGGTAAATTCATTTTAATAAAAATCTAATATTAAATGAAAAAAAAATAAAAATCAAATCTAAGTGTCTGTCATTTTGCTTCCTGTTTATAGCATAATAAGGTCCTTAAACTGAAATCAAACTATTTTAATATTAATAAGAAACTTATAATGAAAAAAATTGTTGAATTTAAAAAGTAATAACGTACAAAAAGGCAACAAAAAAATATTCACGAAAAGAACATGAATAATTTAGATAGAAGTAGATTTAAGCGAAAAAAAGTATCAAATTTCAAAAAATACAAAATGAAATGGAAACGTTCTAGAAGAAGAAAGAAAGAAAATAGAAAAAAAAATATTTTGTTCAATTTTTCCAACAATTCAAGTATTAACGATCCTGAAATGAGTCAAAACATAGAAAAGTATTTGAATGAAAAAAAAAAAAATACTGAAATATGACGATTTCAAAGAATGTTAAAAGTTACTTTAACATTTTATAATGATAGGTGTACGCTGTAAATTCTTGTATGAGGTGATTTTCGATTCCGATCTCTCTAGAAATCAACCCAGACGATCGTCGTGGTATGACCCGACTTTAAGCGAGATACATTAATGGCGTCAAAGACCTAAGGGCTCTAAAAGGAACAGAAAATGTAAAAGGCAGGACAAAAAATTCTGAAAAGCAATTCTTGACAAGGAAACGGTTGTTTGGCCAGTTAGTTAAGCAAGCGTCGATTTTATCTCAATTTTGATTCATATTTTCAGATATTTAACAAAATTTGATAAAATGACAGCCCAATTAGGTTCAAGGCGATCCAACGAACAATATGAAGACCAATTTTTTTCATAACACCTGAAATTACAAATATTACAGCGTAGACCTAATTTATTGTAATGAAAAAATGTATTTAAGGAAAAACTAATGTTTTATAATAATAATAAAAAACTAAAGTATTACAAAGTAATAATGATAAAACTATTTTATGAATTTTCAATGTTGTTATGAATGAAAAATAAAATAAAATTAAAAATAAAATTGTTTAAATAACAATAAAAATATTATAATAATGTTATAAAAAAAGTATTACAAACTAAACGTGTACTAATTTTTAAGTGATATTAAAAAAAAAAAAAAATTAATCATAAGTAAATGTAATTGTTGCTATATTTGTTACAATTAAATTTTATTTAAAATAAAACAAGATGAATCATTTTTTATTATTTATGATAAGAATTATATGAAATTCTATTAAGGTAAGATATTAGAATTTTATTATCATTTTAACCGGATGCCTTCTTACACTCAGATATTTCAGCATACACAACAGTATCTGAATTTTGTGGTTGTGTTCCTGGAGCACACTCAGTTTGAACGAGAGTGTTATCATTTTTTGTCGGTTGATTGTGCACAATCTTAGCATATTCAACGTTTTCGTTGCTAGTTGGTGCCTCGCCCTGCTTTTCTGGATCTTTTGCTTGTTCTTCAGATGGAGCACTTGGAGTTTCAGTTTGAGTTTCTGGTGTGGCATTTTGATCTTTACGCTTACGACGAACAATTTGAGGCTTGGCTTGAAGTGCTCTGGCACGTCTCTGGCGTTGCAATTCAAGTTGATGTCTCTTGAACTTGATTAAAAAAATCAGCATTATAACGACAGCGATTACAAGAACGATGATTGCAATTAAAAGGAAGAAGGCTGCAGAGCCAGGAGCTAAAGTATCACTTTCTGAATGACCTTTTATTGGTCCGTCGAAAATGGGGGGTTCAAATTGATGTTCATCAAGAGTATTATTTGAATAATTTTTGAAAGAATGTGGCCAATTAGGGAACTTATGATCTTCTATAATAACCATAGCTCAAAATATTAATTTCAAGTTTGTTATGAAATGTGTATTCACTCTTTAAAGATCGCAAGTTGACTAAACGTTAAAATAACTTAAAATACTTACAATCCATCACACTTTCCTTTGATAAAACACGTAAGTTACGTTTTCCTGGACTAATTTGATAAAATTTTACTTCAATTGGTTTTTATCTTCTAATGAAAAGGAAATAAAGTATGAGTAAATTAATTGACTTAAATTTTTTCTTAAAATCCATCCTCTTAACTCCCGTCTACTATATTGTTTGATTTATCATTGGTAATTAATTTGACAAAGTTCCGATTATTATGGCTTTCGATCTTAAGAATACAGGAAAGATATGACGAGTATTGAATTTTTAAGGAAAATATAGGCTTTGCGATTTTTTTTTCATAATTATATTATGCTTTTTGATAAAAATCAAGTTGGTATATCAAGTATTTTTAACCCGAAATGTGCGAACTTAATTTACAAGTCACACTTTTGTATTAAATCTTAAGAATTGAGGTCCAAAGACGTAGAAGAAACATTGTTCTTGCCTATGAGTACTATTAAATTTTTTTTTTTTAATTTTTAATTATGAATTTTTCACCAATTTTCACAACAAAGGACTCAAAATTAAGTCATAAAAAAATTTTCAAAGAATTTATTTAAAAGCGCTGAGTTTCAGTTATTTTGAATCATTACATTAAATTACTTAATTTTCTTATCTAAGGAATTTCATTTTCATTCCTAACAACATCCTCATACTTTGGTGGTAGATCTGGAGCATTCGGTACGTTCTCTGTATGCAAATGAAGTTGAATTTCCTCATAATCACCATTATCAGGTCTAACAATGACTTCAGTAATTGGAGTCACTCGTTGGTCAGCTTCAACTACTTCATTAGCCCTACGTGGACGACTACGACGGACAATTCTACGACTATTTGGTCGAACTGGACGATTCAAAGACGATGGAACTCTTTTATGTTTCAGGTATAAACAATACAACACAAGAAGTGTAATTATGATGAGACAAATGCAAATAACGATCACTAAATAAAATCCTGCGTTTCCAACATCAAGTGGATTGTATTTCTTTGTTTTTGTTGGTTCATCATTATTGAAAGGTGGTTTATGTACATCGGGATTATTTTCAAAAAGCACCTTATAAGTTGAGATGCGCCAAATTGGTCCATTTTCAGGCATTATAACTCTATAAACCTCACTTATTGAAAGTATAAACTAAACTGTACTAAAAAATGTACAATTCATTTAATAATATAAGTTGAGATAAGTTATCAAAAATGGGATATCCTGAACTAACTGTACGCAGGGACACATAACCTTAAAAATATTCTCAACTTTAAACATTTAAATTCTTCAATCACTCCATTTTTATTTGACCGTGATTTATACCCAAAAAAAATATATTCAAAAAATTTTACGATTTTCACTTAACGTCTCTTCATAAAAACTCTCACATTAAACTCTCACTTAAATTTCATCGATCTTTTTACTGTCACCAACGCCATCTAAACACGTTACATATAAAACTCATAATTTAATTCCATATCCCATCCATCTTATTCTTTTTTCATTCATTCTCATTTAACAAAACAAGTTTCTTATACTGCATACATCCCTGTACACACACAAACAAATCACCCTCTTAATTTCAATCGTTCACGACAAGTAATCAATCGGAGAGAAGTGGAAAAAGGAACAAGTGAAAAATAGAATTTGTTCACAAATAAAAATTATATTAAAATAAGAAAAACCAAAAATTAATTGACAAATTTATGAAAAACACAAACTTAAATCATCAATCAACAATAAAATGATAATAGTTTTATGAAAGTTGTGTTAATAATGTGTTAAAATGAAAAGAAAATAATCTTTCAAATTGAAAAGCAAAAAAAAAGTTATCATATATCTATGGCATATATGTGAATGATACATACATGAATGAAAGAAATACACTATTACGAATGTATTAGTGAGAGAATAAATAAATAAGAAAAAAAACAACATAATAATCATTATGCTCTCTTAAAATATTGAAATTTGTATAAAAAATAAAATTATCATTATTATTATTATAAAAAGGAATAAAAATATCAAAAAAAATTAACGAATAAAATTATGTTACAATCATAATAATAGTAAATAAAATACAAAACTAAAATAAATTAAACTTAAATGCTTAGTAAAAAGATATACGTATAAATAATTGTATAATAGCCGGGTAAGATTCACTTCAATTCAAACGAATATTTATATGTTTAGAGAAGAAACAATCATTACAATACAATTTTAAAAGAATTTAATTTTTCAAAACATCATCAATAATTATCAAAACATAAACAATGATAAATAAGAATGTTAATTAAACAAACAATGTGTTGCTACACACATCTACACAAAATATGTTACAAATATTATGTTGAGAGTGTGAGAGATAATATTAAAAAAAAGTAACATACATTATGCGCTCACCCACACAAATACAAAACAGCGACTACGCCTGGCAGCCATGTTTCATTCAAATTGTTACTTTTAATTTTACTTAATATTATCATTGTTTCAAAAGAAAAACAATTATAATGATAATAATCATTGATAATGTTTATTAAACATAATATTAAATTGCATTGAAATTGAATTTTCTCAGTTGATGGTCATGAAAAGTAATTTTAAAGTTACTGTCGGCCACATTTTCATATATATACAAAACTGAATTGAAAAATCAATTATATGTGATGTTTCATATGACATACATATATGTATAATATTTTTTGTTTCCTTCATGTACATATTAAATAATCAGAATTTTGTACAATGTAGGTAAAATAAAAACATTGATAATTGTCTATTTATAGGACATTAGAAGAAATTTATTATTTACTCTTAAATCAGCTGTTTCGGATTATCATAAATAAAATAATGAGAAGAATAAAAAAATGATTTATTGGGATTTAATAAACAATCCAAAAAGTTTAAATGACGACATTAAATTGGGTCAGCAGATTCAACGTTGTTTTGAAATTATACGTAAAACTAAATGGCCTTGTATATCTAAATGATGAAAAAAATGAACGTGTGTGATATGATGACTGTGATGACCATGATTTTTATAATGTTTAATAACGAAATTATTGTAATTATTTATCTTCTACAATTGTTTAGTAATGATAATTTGAATACACTTTATGGAAAATTGAAATCTTGGTATTATAATATGAAATTTTGTTGTACCTTTTCGTAAAAGAATGTCATTCAAATGTGTTATTGTACAAAACGGTTGTTTTATGTTAATTTTTATGCGACATATTGTACATATCTTATGTCGAGTTACAAGTTTTATGGTCAATTGTTTGAAAATATAACATGATGTTTTCTTGAAAGACATTGTGACGTGTTAAGTTATTTAAGTGTATTTTAAAATAAATAAAATTAATGAAGCAAAAGTTGATTATGACCAAATTGCGGTTGAATCATTTGAGCGATAAAAAAATTTGAATTTCGAAAGTATGGAGCTAAGCCACTTACTTTTATCTGCCTCAAAACATAAAAACATATCGATTTCCGCCTCATCCTTTAAAAATCATCACGACTTATATTTGCCCTAAATTTGAATTTCTTAAATATATTACATTACAATTACCTTTCATCACAGACATTTATATATTTATACACATCGTTTAGTGTCTCTGTTTCTGCCATAAACTTTCATGCATGTGTTTTCTTTGTACACTTTATTTTATTTTAAATGCAATCAACACAATTCTCTGACGTTTATGCACACAAACAAATTCAACAAAAAATTTAACATGTTCATAAGAGGTGAAGAGAGAGTTCATTAACATTAATAAAATGTTTGGTTGAGTGAATTCAAAATAAAAATAATAATTTTAATAATGGTCAGCAACTATTAATTGTCATAAAATAACTTTATTGAGTACTGAAAACATGTCTTTGAATCTCAATTTCTAACAGATTGCAAGAAATAAGAAATTTTAAACTCTTTAAGCATGAAATGGCTTCCCAAAATGAATATGAATATTTTGTAACATACATTTGAACGATGAATGAATGTCGTGAAACATAATTGAAAAAATCTAATTCAAAAGCAAGTTTGCGTTTTAATATTCTTTTTCAAGATATATCCTGGTTGAATTCAGTTAAATAGTAGACTTTTTTTCTCATAATATTATTGATTTTTTTCTTTCGTCTTCTTTTTTGTACATATATTCTTCATAGGATATCCCATTCAATTCATACGACAACATACAAAATATTCTTTTAAGCGCAGACACACAAAATTGTGTTCCTTTTATATTATATTTCACTGTGCTTCCTTTTTATCCATATCTTTTTTTATTTTTTATATTATTTTATTCTTTATACGAAAGTAGAAAATACCATACAACACAAATAATAATAATATCTTCTATATTGTATACCCTTCATGAATGCACTCAATTTGAGAGTTTTCTATTTCCATCATATTTCATTTCATTTTATGTTTGCAGTTTTTTCTAAATATTTTCAAATATGAATGGAAATTTCATATAATTTTTGAAATAAATTCTTTTTTTTTGTAATTTAATGATTGTTCTTGCAACTGTAAAAGACTTGTACTAATTTATTTTCTTTTAAATGTTGTAGATTACAATGGTCCATCGTAGAAGCTCTTCAAATAATAACTTAGAGACAAATTGTGTAGTAGAAGCTAAGAATCATGAGAGCATTTCAGAAGGAAAAAAAACTTCTAGCAAAAACAATTCCACAAAAACCAACAATAGCGAAACATGTAATTTAGATGACGATAGTAGTAAAGATGAAAGTAAGAATAGTAAGAAGAATTTATCGAAAAATAAAACTACTAAGGAGTCTGCCTCATCAACAACTAAAAATACAAATAAGACAAGACTGAACAGTGTGCACGATCGTGTAAATAATGAAAATGGAAGAAAAAATAATGAAGGCGAATTGGAAATTGTGGAAAGAGAACCACATACGTCTGAAGAAAAAAATAAATCTCAAAATAATCTAGATCAATTGTCGACTCCAAAAAAAGAAGATGATTTAGAAACAGATAACAAGCACACTACCAATAAGAATTGTGAGGAAAATTCCATAGGAATTATTTGTAGTTTACCATTAGAACGTCTATCAGGGATTTTGGGCACATTAACACAAACAAAAGAAAACCATTTGGGAAATAACCATGTAAATAGTAGTTGTAGTATCTTAGACGTACAAAACACCAATAAAATTTTATGTTTGTATTGTGATCGTACATTTTCTAATCAAAAATTACACTTAAAACACACCGAGCGTGCACATAAGCTATCAGAGGGTCGACGATCTAGTATTCGAAATACATCGAATTCATCATTAAATAATAACAATTCCATGAGCGAATCTTCACCAACATTATCGATAAATGTATTTTCTGGTTGCTCATTTTGCACTTCAAATAAATTATCTCCTATGGTATCTGATGATCTTGATATGCTGTTCAATCATATTGTAGATTCACATAATGAAAAGTATTTTGCTTGTCGCGAATGTACAATTCGATTCATTAATGAAGATAATTTAAATAGTCATTTAAAAAATGTGCATAATCAAGAGATACCTCAGAAACAATCGTCTCTTCCAATCACTAAACCATTGAGTGTCATAGTCGATTTTGAAGATGAACTTATAGCACGAATGTCAGCGGCAAAAAAAGATATGGATGAAGTACGACTTACCAGAAATGCTGCTAAGACAATGCAAGATTCACATTTATCAGCTAAAGAACAAATGTTAATGCGATTGGGTAAGAAGATAATATTAAATACGTCATTTTTTATATTAATATATTTTTTTTTTAATTAAGGAATTGCACAACATCGATCTCCCCGCACAAGGAAAGGTGCCAAAAACCGACGTGGTGCACCAACAGAAGGTAATCGTTCTGATACATATCGTTCTAGTCGTTCACGTTCTGGAAGATCTTCAGTTACGAATATAAATTCAACAGAACAGAATGATTTTGTCATTCAACGTACAAAAAATGAAGTTCTAAATTGTACTTTTGATGAAGATTTTTATGAAACGGTCAGCAACAATGTCCGGTTAAATTTAAGTTGTCACCTTGATGGTAAACTTGATAGTAGTCCAACAGCACCTAGTCCTTTAAGTCCAGTTGCTTTGTGTCCTGCTGTTAGAAGTACAGTCGTCCATAATGCACTTCTGACTACAGATAGTGAAATTCATGAGGCAACAAGTTTATCTACAAGTACAGTATTTCCTACGTTGTTGACTGCTGATCAGTATGGTACTAGCATCAGCACAACAAATAAATATAAAAAACCAATGACTAAGAATTCGTGGAAATGGAAATGGGATCTTGTGAAAAAGTACAAGTATGTAAATGAGGGGGGCAAAATTGTTAAGAAAGTTAAACAACCAACTAGTGGCTTAAGAGATCTGTCAAAATTAGATATGTGGACACAACTAGTGATGCGGAAGAAGCATGAAGATCTCATAACAACAAATGAACAAGAAAGTAGTATAGATGAAATTTGTGTAGCTGTTAGACAAGAAAAACGGCGTATTGTTGAACAATTGAATTGCATTTTAGATAAGAGACTTTTGCCTCAAATTAACAAAGAACAGGATGAACAAAGAGTTATTAAACCAGATCCTGATGAAGATGATGTAGAAAATGTGCCACAACCTTCAACATCAAACAAACCAGTTGCTGCTAAACATATTCCCGAAATTTTGAAACTCTTACCAGCTCAACCGACTGCTAAAAGTAAGCTGATTCTGAGCGGAGAATGGGCACGACCAAGATGTTACATATGTTTTTGTTGTGGAGCCAAGTTTGATACAATTAAACACCTTGAAGAACATAAAAGTGGGAGACATCCACATATTAATTGCACACATTATGAAGTTGTTGGACGTGAATTAATTGAAAAACAATTTTACAATAATTTTTATTTACCTGTTAAAGCCTTAGAACAAAATAACTTGGCGAAAAATGGTCCAACAAGTGTGGTAACTGAAAATGAAATTGTTGCCAGATTAAAAGAAAAGGAAACATCAATTCCCGTTGAAGATTCAATGGATAGTGTAACTTCAACATCTGTTAGTGTTGTAACAACTAACACAGCTGAAACTGATAGCAACACAAAATCATCATCAAAAACATGTACAACAGCATCATCTTCTGTACAACAATCACCATTAAAATCGTCATGTAGTAAATGTAACAAAGAAACTAACAGTATACTAGACTTACACAGACATATGCTTGATTGTTCTGGAGATTATGCTTGGGCTCAGGTGAAGAAAAGACTAAAATATCGACGATTACTTGGTAAGAAACGTCGCGTAAGTCGTGGTTTGAATATAGTAAGAAGACCAAAATCACTATCTAAAACTGATGATGACAAAGACGATGATAAGGATGGAAATGAAAGTCCAAAACCGAAACCTCCACCTACTCCAAAAGTGAGACCAAGTGATGGTATGTATTTTTTTTATATGATAATGAAGTGATAATGAAAATTAATATTTAATTTTTTACAGCTGAATCCATTCAACGAATGCTTGCTAATTTACCACCAAAACGAACATGTCGTCAAATACTTTCACTAAACAATCAAACAATTCGCCGTAAAATCCAGTCAAAGGCTATGCAGCCACAAATAAGTCTGAAAAAAGAAGATTTTGATAGTTCAAAAATTGTTAGTGATAAGAAGTTTGATTCTAGTCAAAAGTCTGAAAGAAAAAGTCTACGTTTATCTGGTTCATCATCATCTTCATCTACAAGTAGCAGTTCAAAAGAATCTACACCTGTAAAAGATATTGGTAAAAATGATACTAAGGAAAAGAAAGGATTCATGAAACAAGTACAAGCAAAAGCGAAGAATGTCATTAGAAATTTAAGCATAACATTTTCTAAGTCTCCTACAAAACGTTTAACTCGTAGTAGTAGTTCCCCGGAAATTATAAAGGATGAAGAAAATAATATAGAAAATTTAGTTCAAGAACTGCCATCCAAAACAATTGATGAAGCCAATCAAAATGATAAAGTGCAATCAGAATCAAAAATAGAAGAAAAAAGTATTGAAGATAAAATTGAAACTCTTGAAGTACTTGAAAAAGAAGTTGTTAAACAAGATGACAATGTCGAGCCAAATAAAAATCAATTAACTGACACTGTTGAAATTGAAACGGAAAAATTAGACTCTGCAACAGATGAAGCACCAAAGAATGATAATACTGATGAAAAAAGTGAAGAAACTGTTAATGATAAAACGAAGGCCGTTGAAGAGAGTAAATTGGAAGACTTACCGAAAAAACCTCTTGCTATCAGCCGTCGAAGTAATAGACGAAAAGGACCTGCAAGAAAGTCAATTTGTATAATCGAAAAAGATTATGAAAGTGAAGTAGAAATGAATCAACTACCATTAAAAACCAGTCTCAGTAAGATCACTCCAGAAGTTAAAACATTATTGCATAAAAACAGCATTACTTCAGCTAAAAATCTTTCAACTTCAATTCCATCAAACACACAATTATGCATTACTGTAAGTCCACAACCAGGTAGTTCGTCCAGTTTACTTACCCCAATCAGTGGTCCTAATACAAATATCTGTGAATCTCTCACACCTTTATCTTCACCTGCGCTACATAAGTCAACTGAATCTTTGATCAAAACACCACCCGGCAAACGTAAAGCAAAAAAACTGACAGATTGTATTGCTATGTTGACAGGAAAGTTAAACCATCATCCACCAAATCCAATTATTGAGCCAATCTCTCCACCAATTACAAGTCCTTTGCAAAGAGAAGTGCCAAAAATGATTGTGACTCATGTTACTCCTGTGCAAATTGAACCACAACCTGAGGCAATGGATTTAAGTGCCAAATCACGGCCAAAGAGTCCAAATCAAGCTCCAATAACGTGGACAGCAGATGGTGTTCTTGATTTATCAAAAAAACCAGCTATTAGACATTCTGTTGAAAATATGATAAGTCCTGTTAGTCATAGATCTTCAATGTCACCATCATTTATGTCTCCACCTCCACCACAACTGGCTGATCCTCAATTCATACCTAATAAGCAATCAACCTTTAGTCCAACGTTTTCTTATTCGATGCCAAATTTAACACCACCTGTAAGTGACTATTCTAAAAGCCAATCATCAATAAGTAGTAACACTAAGAGAAAATCCAACACACCGAAAGTAGCTAAAGAACCTGAACTTATGAATATTGTTGCTCCAGGACCTCAAATGATTTCATCTCCTCCACTTGACTTACAGCATACTGCTATGTTAAGTATGCTTGGATTAGGAGTTCCAGCAATTACAATTCCATTACCACTATCACTTTCATTTCCACCACCACCACCAATGAACTTAATGGAATTTGGATCGCAACAAACTTCTACACCTATAATTTTGCCAGAAATAAGTACACCTAATAATACATCTAAGTCATCCTCAAATCGACGTAATAAATCAAAACCAAGAAATTTACGTAATGAAACAGAAATTTACGAAAATAAATCAAGAACCTCTGAAAGTTCTAATAATGAAAGCATTTCAAATAAAAACGCGGGTACAAAATATTCATCAATTGATACTATTGTTGACAGTATTGAAGCAGTTATCAAGCAATCAGCGTTTGAAGCAGAATGTAATCAAAAGTTTGAAAGTATATTTGCGCAATTACATCCAAAAGAACCACAAGGCGTCAGTGATAAGATCGAAAACAAGCAAGTTAAAACTTTGAATAATAAGAAAACAAGTGTAGAAAACGTATCAGAACAGAAAAAAGTGCAAGATAAGTGTAAAACAAATATAATAGAAAATTCTTCAACTAAAAATGATGAAAAAATTGAAGAGAAAACTATTGAAATAAGTGAGAAAAGCGACAATATTGAAATTCCTTGCAAGAAAAGTGGAGAAAACCAAAAACCAATTCCTAATAACAAAAGTTCTAATGATGAAAAATCAAACCAAATCTCATCTTCTAAAAGTATTGATAATTCAAATGCAACTAGTATTGTAGCAGCTCCAGCACAATTACCCATTATTCCAAAAGACACAGATTTTGAAGAGTTGATTGATCAAGTTCGTTCGCCTCCATCGGCAGAAACAACAAATAAAACTGATGACGAAGAAAAATCTAAATCAAATCAAGAAGAAGTTGTCAGAAAATTACCATCAAAAACAAGAGGAAGAAAGAAGAAGGATTCATTCGAAAAACCAGGAAACAACGAAACTGTTACTCGTAATAATGATAAAGAATTTACAGAACTTAATAATGAGGCCATTAAAGATGTGAATGTTGAAAAACAAGATGATCCTAAGAAAACAAATAAGGCTGAAAGTACTGAAATAAATAATGAAAATGAAAGAAAATCTCCTACACCAAAAGATTCTTCCGATAAAACGAAGAGTAGAAATGAGAGTCCGACGGTAAAAAAAGCTATTGAAACAAAATCACTAGATGTTTTGCAATTGGCTAAAATTGGATATCGTAGAAAGAGCATACGATTACTTGGAATTGATCCTGATTTAGCTGATTTTTATGATGAACCTATTGATCGTCAAACAACAAAACCTGAGAAAATTAATACGAAGAAAGAAAAAACCAAAAAAGAAGTTCAAAAAAATACTTCAGACATTAATTTAAATAAACATGCTGAAAATGAGCTAGAAAAGAATAATTTAACGATATCACAGCCTGATGTTCGTGTAAGTCCAAGAAGATCACAAAGAATGGAGAGAACTAATATTTCTCCAATCCTACAAACAACGTCAGTTGAAGAAAGCTCAATTCAAGATAATGCTAGTGATGACGAACCATTAAGTAAAAAAGTTTTGAGTGAAAAATTAAAGAAATCTCCTTTAAAGAAAGTGCCTCCCAAGAAACGCGATTCATCACGAAAAATAACAGATTCTCCTCAATCTGAAAATCTCAATCTTGGAGATGTTAACAAATTATCAGAAGTAAATGAAAAGACTAATGAACATCTAGAAAACGTGTTAAAATCTAATGACAATGCTGAACATAATATGAATAGCAGTAACAAGAAGGTTGTAAAAGGTAGACCAAAAAAAGGAAAGAAAATAGATATTTCAGATGACACAGCGTCTCACACCGAAATTCAGGAAATATGTATTTTAGAGTCTAGCCAACAAGAAGAAATAGTTAGAAAATCTTTGGTTCCAGATGAGAAAGATGTTCATGTTGAAATACTTCCAGAAAATCAAATTCAAGATAAACCTGGTAAATTACAAAAGAAAAATGCAAAAATAAGTACTAAATCGAATAAAAAAGCAATTATTTGTGAAAAAACAGACAATATTCAAAATAAGGAAATCGATGAAAGTTCAGTTAAATTTGATTCAATTGATATTGAAAATTCTCAATGTATAGACCAAAAAGACGCAGAGAATTCAGGCGATAAGAAGGAAATTGATTGTGAAAAGATTTTAGAAAATGAGTCATTAAAAGAAAATCAAATGAAAACTGTTAAAGCACGTAAACGTCGCAAAAATGAGTTAGCTGCAATAATTGCTGATCAACTTTTGGAAAGTTTTAAAGAAGTTGATAATTCAAGAAAGGATGAATTAAAAATATTACATGATTTATCTTGTGAAAAGAATGAGAATAATGATGAGCTTTTAGTATCGGCCATCCGAACTACTCCTGTACCTCGTAGAAAAGCAGCAGCAAAAGCAAAAGATGCAATGGAGAGTGAAAGTGAGAGTAGACTTACATCACCATTACGGAAAAAGATTGATTCATCTTCTGATGCTCCTGGAATTTCAACAAAAAATAATAAAAAAATCAACATTGAAAGTGAAACTAGAGAAGAATCTAACAAATTAAATAAGAACAATTTATCTAAGAAAGGTATGGAACAAGAAAAGAAAGTCGAAAATAAAATTAAAGAATCTGAAAATGAATCACCAAAGATTGATAAAATATGTGAAAAAATTACAAGCGATTCTGAATCTGTTTGCAAATTTTCTGTATCAGAATCTAATTCTCAAATAGCACCAATAAAGGACAAAATAGTTGACGAAGCACCATCAAGCAAAAAAGTTAAAAGAACGAACGAAAAAGGCGTGCGGCAAAATGCAACATCTGATTCTGAAAATTTACATAAAATTGCTGAAAAAATTCAATCACAAAAAGATGATTCTGGAGATGATGAGCCGTTAAGTAAAAAAGTTAAAAATGCAAAGAAAAAGAAGAAAGCCACACCCCCTCCCATCTCAACTTTCATTGATGATGAAGAAATATCGTTCAAACGCACAACAAGAAAACAATTTGCACAAGAGATTGCAATATTAAATCAAATGAAACTAGTTGCAAAAACACCATCAACCCCTGTTAAAAATTCAAATCTTGTGCAATTTCACAATGAAACCGTCGATAAAACCAATGAGGTTGCATCGAATGAAGTTGTTAAAGAACCAGTTGTTGCTCCTATTCGAACAAGAAAATTATCAATTGAAATTGAACCTCTTTCTATTGAAGAGCCGAAAAAGAATAACAATCAAACAAATGAAATTCAAATAAAAAGACCTGATAAAAAAGATGATGTTAAACTAAAAAATGAGCCCAAGAAAAATAATAAAAATGCAAGTAAAAAGAAATCAACAGAAAAAAGTGTCCAGAATCAAGAACCTGTTGAAATATTAACAACAACGACAGAGATATCTAAAATTAAAACACCAAAAGAAAATCTTTCAAGTAATGATATAAATAAAAACGAAAAAATTACTTCACTTGAAACTACAATTAATGCTGTGATAGTAAATGATAATCTTGATAAAATCGCAGAAAAGACATGTCAACGAAGTATTTCTGCAAGCTCTGATTTGAGTGTTATTCAGTCACTTGAAAAATTGGATAAAACTAAAAAAGTTATAGAGCGAAATGCAATTTTATCTGATTTGTTTGATCATCTGAAAGAGGATCCCAAAAAAACCAATGACGCTGATTCAAGTGGGTTTGAAACAGATATAAGTAAAAATTCAACAAGCACGTCAAGTAAATCAAAACAAACAAAATCAGGTAAAAAATCTGGAAATAATCATAAAAAAGGTAATCAAAAGTCTCAAAGTGATGACAAACCAAAATTAAATTTGGAAAGTGAACCAACTGCTGAAAAATTGGCTGCCTTGAACATATTTTGCAAAGGATTTGACATACCCATTGTCACAATGTCTGATCCTCAATCAACACCAGTATCTCCAACAAATAACAGTAATCGTAGTATATTTCTTAGACCATCAGCTCTGGATAAAGTTTTAGATAACAAAACTGAATCAGATGTTAATAAAGTAGAACCTGAACATAATAAAACTCTGGATGCTACACCTACAGTGAGAACATCAACGCGAATTAGAAAATCCTCCATAGAAACATCACCAATTGAAATTAAAAGCATACAAAAACGTCGAAACTCAGTACGAAATGATAAAGATAACAAACATAAAACTGGAAAAGCCAACAATGCAGTATTTCCCAATAAAGATACAAACTTATTCGTGCCAAATTTCCCTGAAATTGGATTCAATGATGATGAGATGGATGAATCATCGCTGAAAATCAATGAAATTGTAAATAATCTCATTAACCGGGCTGAACTATCCGAGTCAGACGATGAAAAATTATCACTTGCTCAGTCAATGCGAAATTCTAATAAGAAACGTGTCAGCATTGAAGAAGTTCCAATCACCATTCCTATTGAAAATAATAAGGAAAGTGTCTCAGATTATGAAGATAATACAAACATTGACAATTTAGATATGGATATTGATGATGATTGTAGTGTAATTACTGATTATACTATTTGTCGTAATGAGGCTGACGGAAAAATAGGTTCTAGAATTCCAAGAAAAAGAAAATATCGTAAATCAGTTTTATGTAAAAAACGAAAAACTGTTAGAAAAGAATCTATTGAAAGTACAGAAGAATACAACTGTTCAATTTGCAAGAAAAACTTCAAAAAAGCTGAAGGTCTATCAAAACACAAAACAACTTTATCACACATTGCTAAACTGTCAGAAATTGAATATTTAGCTTCGCAAAAAGAAAAAAGTGACCTAGTTCAGTTAGAAACACCTGAAAATCATAAAAACACAACACCTGAATCTTCACAAACTAGAACAGATTTATTCTTGATTGAAAGACCAGAATCACCGATAATTTCAAAACCAAATACACCTGACATTTTAATTCCTGGATATTCACCAAGAAGTTCTCCATTAAGACACATTTCTCGATCACCAATAAGAAACTTTTTAACTCCTGGAATTGAACCAATATCATCCCCAGAACATATTGAGCCAAGTTATGACAGACATAATGCATTAATTCGAAAAGCTCCTGATAATTCAAGAGTGCAACTTAACTCTGAAGAACGACTGTTTTATGAAGTATGCTCGATGTTAAAAAGTACAAAGTCCAACAAAAACAGCTTGAATTTATCTACAAAAGCGAATGAAATTCCGAATAATTTAGAGAATATACAACACCATGTCGGATATTCTGTAAAATCACCTCCAACACAATCAAGAACAAGTCCTAAGGCAGCTTTTCCTAAGAGTGATTTAAATCAGTTTAGTGATATTTCATCAGACTCAAATCCACAAATGTTTCCAAGACAAACAAAAGCAGCTAAAGCAAAGACATTTGGTGATTATCAAAGTCACTTGGATAGTGCCGCTATGGAAAATAAAACTGCAATTTCAAGGTCAGAATTTTACGACAGTTTTTCAGATATGGGTGATAGTTTTCAATCATCACATAATGACAGTGATATAGAAATGGTACCTGATGCAACATCAAAAGATACAAAACTTAATATTGATTCATTGAGTCACAAGAAAAAAGATCAAAAATATTCAGATAAAGAATCACCCATTTCATCACCAAATTTAGAAATAAAAGGATCAAGTGCAGTTTATGCATCATCTTTGCATTCAACCGCATCTTCTAGAAATTCAAATGTTTCAATGATCAAAACAAAAGCTGCCATGAAAGGTTTTGACAACTTTAAAATTTCAATACCAACAACAGGTCTCGATATGGATAATGTTAAAAAGAATGAATCAAATTCAACTGATACAGCAGTTATGAAGAAAAATACTGACAATTCAAAAAAGACTGAAGCCGTTGCAACAAAACGGATGTTTAAAAATAAATCACAAAAAGCAAAAAGTGTGCGGACAACAGCACAAAATAAAAAGCTTTTGAATAATCTGCTTGATAACTCATCTAAAGATATTTACACTTTTGATGATTCACAGGATTCCGCAGACATGCCACTTCAAGATACCTTTAGATCATCGAAATCTGTCAAAACTAGTTCAAAACCATCATCTGAAATTGATAAGCCAGTTGAAGCATCTAAAACAACTGACCTGATTGTGAATGAAGAAAGTCAACAATCAAGTACTAGTTTTTCTGACCGTGATGATTTTGTATATGGAGATAACAACCTAAGTTCAAGTGAATCGTCGAGTGACTCGTCAATATCAGCCATAACAGCAAAAAATCGAGAGCCAAAAAAACCAGATCCAGCAAATTTACAAAAAAAATCATTAATGATGGCGAAAATATTCAACAAGAAAAAAGATACCTCAAATGTTAAGCCACAAACAGTTGATGTCAGCAAAAAAAGTTCAGTTGCAAAACCAAAAATTGATAGGGATAAATTATTTGATATCCTAAAGGCTGAAAATGAGAGAAAACGGGAAGCAAAGGTAACTAGCGGTGAAATAAGTAAATCCGAACTAAAAGACTCCAGTCGAAGTTTGTCACCTGAGAGCAAAAAAACACAAGATATTGCGAGCATTGAAGCTGAGTGGGGAATGTCAATGAAACAAATTGAAGAATTAATCGGTGTGGGTGGACGAAAACCTAAACGAAGATGTGCCACAAATCGTCCAAAAAATCTTGTTGAAACTTGGAGTTCTGATGAATATGAAGAATTTCATACAACCAAAGATATTATTGCATTGATTGAAGATGCTGAAAAGAAGGCACAAAGAAAAGTTCGCAGTAGCTCAAAAAATAATGAAAGTCAATCAAATATCGTTAAAAATGATCAAAAACCTAAAGAAATGAAAGAAGTTACATTTGAGAAAGCAAATGAACCTAAAATAAATAACAACAAAAAGAAAGTAAAAATCATGGCTAACAGTGCTCCCGAAGACAGTGAAGGAGAAAATTTATCAATGGAGAAACCGAAAAGAGGACCTAAGAAAAAGGTTACAATTGCAAAGAACGATAGTTTCAAAAACGATAAGCCTAAAGGTAAAAATAGGAAAAAAACTGGTATCACGAATAAACCAAAAAACATTGCATATGATTCTGACAGTGATTTTGAGCATCACATAAAACCAACTGTCAAGAAAACTGCATCAATTAAACAACGTCGTTGCACTATTGCAGCTCCTGTTCAAAGTGATTCAGATTCAGATGATTCCATCAAAACTCTACCAGCAAAAGTTTGGAATGCTAAAAACAAAGAAAAATTAAAAGTAATTCAAAAAAGTAAAGAAGCAGAAGATACAAAACCAATGGGACGTCGAAAACGAGTCGCTTCCGAAATGCTCTACTACTGGTCTTCATCAAGTGATGACGATGAATTTGGTAAAATTGCTCCACCACGAAACAACATTGATGAAGACGATTCACAAGAAAGTGATGATCATCAACAACAACATGGCTGGATTGTTGGAGATTCACATAAAAAACTTGTAACCCTACTGGCACATGCAAAAGCCAAGAAAGTTGACGATCCAACAAATGTTGGTAAGAAAAAGTAAATGTAAATATCAATTTAAATAAAAAATACCAAAAAAAAGAAAATATTTTACTTGAGCAAAAATAAATAAAATTATTCCAACATTAATTAACTTTTAGCCATATATCTATCAAAAGAAAATTATAAGCAAAATTTAATCTTATTTGTGATCAAAGTAATGTAAATGAAAAATTTCTTATTTAACAAAAAAAATATTCGAAAAAAGTAAATTAAGTATCTCAAAATTAAAAAAAAAATAAAATAATAAAAGATTTTGATGTATAAAAATAAATTGTTAACTTTAATCAAGTATTTCGATGTTATAACAAGAAAAAAAATGAATATGATAAAAAAAACAAAATTAAACGAATATTTCGGACTAAAATCATTTCGGTGTCCTTTTTAATCAAATAAAATTTATAAGGGCCTAAAATAAATTTTCATTTAATTTAATTTTCTTTTTTTCTAATTTTTTGCTCAAATTCAAACATAATTAGCTAGTATTTTAAGTCAAATCACTTTTAAACACGTTTCATTACAAAAAATAACAACCAAACATTTCATTTTTCACTGCCAAACCTGCTTGTGGATTTTATTTATTAAGTTTAAGTTTTTATTTTATTTATGGTTTCGAATGAGTCAACAATTTTACAAATCGAATAAAATTTTAACTATTTATGTGATTTTAACTTTAATTGAACGTTTTTAACAATATTTTATATTAACAGCTTCAAATGTATTTGCAATGCCATGTAGCAAACTAAAAGAACATGAATAAGAAGAAAAATATAGAAAAAAAATAAAATAAAATGTAAGAAAAGAAATAATTATTATCGTAATAAAGTTTAAAAGTACTATCATATTAAAATTTAAAAAATTAAAAATTAAAAAGAACAAAAATATACAAAATATTCGTTAAACTGTACGTAAAATGTAAAATTGGAAGAAAAAAAATATATAGAGAATGGTTTATAGTTAAAATAAGAATAAATAAAAAAGGGTATGAATGTTTGTGTAATTAAAGTAAAATTAGTGAATATAAATAAAAGAAAGTATCAAATGCTACGTAGAAAAATTACAAATGATTACAATAGCAAATAAAAAAAAATATTGAGTTTACTTAAAAAAAGAAAATCAATAAAACAAAAAACTTCATCTGCCGTATATTGAAATAGCATAAAATAATTATAATTTAATATGAAACATATAAAAAAAAATAATGAATATATATAAATAAATATAAGATAAATTTATTATTATTATTATAATTGTATACAAAGTATGAAAAATAATAATAACTTAATGATTGAAAAATATATAATAATAATAATTAAATAATATAATGATTAGGTAAATAAACTGAAAAGTTTTTTAAAACAGTATATTATTTTTTTTTACTTCTTTTACAAATGAGGCCTTATCCAGATCAAAAATAAAATCTCGTTAAGCATGGAGACGTCTGATAGCACTTAATAACCTAGGTGAACAAAATAATTTACGATTCGTTTTGGTTAGAGGTCACTGTGGGATAGAAGGAAATGGAAGAGCAGATGAATTAGCTAGAAAAGGATCTTATAAAGCTCATAGAGCAGAAGATATTAAATATAGTATCTCCATAGGTGCTGCCAGGTCAAGAAATAAACAATGGATACGAGACCAATTTCAAAAATTTTGGGATGAAACACCCCAACTAAGACAATCAAAACGCTTCATTCATGGTCCATGTACCACTGTGAAGTTTTTTCCGATTTTTTTTTTCCGATTTTTTTTTTACACTGTTAAAAAATTATCGGAAAAATTAGGGTGTCCATTTACGTAAAATTTTTTGGGCCAGCAAAATATTGGAAAAAGTTCGGAAAATCGGAAA
Source organism: Culicoides sonorensis (assembly GCA_900002565.1). Taxonomy (NCBI): domain Eukaryota; kingdom Metazoa; phylum Arthropoda; class Insecta; order Diptera; family Ceratopogonidae; genus Culicoides; species Culicoides sonorensis. The sequence continues at coordinate 399,524 of LN483425.1, forward strand.
AACTTCGGAAAATGATCGGGAAAATCGGAAAATGTTCGGAAAAATCGGAAAATGGTAGGAAAAACGAAAATATCAAAAAACTCGGGAAATTGTCAAAAAAAAATTGGAAAACTCAGAAAATTGTCGGAAAAAACGGAAAAAATCGGAAAATGTTCGGGAAAATCGAAAAAAACTTGAAAAATTGTCGAAAAAAACGGAAAACTAGGAGAATGTAAGAAAAATAGGCAAACTCGAGAAATTGTCGGAAAAATGATGAAAAGTGCGAAAAATCGAAAAAATGCCTTTTTTGGTTCATTGTTCCACTCTAAAATGTTTGTCTTCCACTATATTTTCGTCTAGTTTGCTGGAACAGTTCCAGGCATATCTAAAGATGAGAGGTAAAAAAAAATATCGATCCCTCTAGAACAAAATTTTCCGGAAAAGTGCGAAAAATCGGAAAAATGCACTTTTTTGGTTTATTGTTCCACTCTAAAATTTTTGTCTTCCACTATATTTTCGTCTAGTTTGCTGGAACAGTTCCAGGCATATCTAAAGATGAGAGGTAAAAAAAAATATCGATCCCTCTAGAACAAAATTTTCCGGAAAAGTGCGAAAAATCGGAAAAATGCACTTTTTTGGTTTATTGTTCCACTCTAAAATTTTTGTCTTCCACTATATTTTCGTCTAGTTTGCTGGAACAGTTCCAGGCATATCTAAAGATGAGAGGTAAAAAAAAATATCGATCCCTCTAGAACAAAATTTTCCGGAAAAGTGCGAAAAATCGGAAAAATGCACTTTTTTGGTTTATTGTTCCACTCTAAAATTTTTGTCTTCCACTATATTTTCGTCTAGTTTGCTGGAACAGTTCCAGGCATATCTAAAGATGAGAGGTAAAAAAAAATATCGATCCCTCTAGAACAAAATTTTCCGGAAAAGTGCGAAAAATCGGAAAAATGCACTTTTTTGGTTTATTGTTCCACTCTAAAATTTTTGTCTTCCACTATATTTTCGTCTAGTTTGCTGGAACAGTTCCAGGCATATCTAAAGATGAGAGGTAAAAAAAAATATCGATCCCTCTAGAACAAAATTTTCCGGAAAAGTGCGAAAAATCGGAAAAATGCACTTTTTTGGTTTATTGTTCCACTCTAAAATTTTTGTCTTCCC